>JACCHW010000052.1:1200000-1800000 GCA_018907185.1 Platyscapa corneri
TTTTTCATCTTCATAACGTCGGTAGAGTAATATTCAAATACCTATTTTAAATATCGTATATATTGATGCTTAACATGATTATAACATCCAATGTCAACAGTGTGAATGACAACTATTAATATTTGACCACAGATGTTTGATAATACCGTAACGATTATTGTACTATTATTTAGTGATACAATGATAACATTCTAATGATTGATTTTAATATCTTAGAGTAGATGTACTAACAAAATAATAACTGATACTATTATGTCAAATGTAATAATTTATTAAATTTACAATATTTTTTTTGATTATATAACTTATGTATAAATCTAAATTTATTATGAAGTATTATTCTATCTATAATTTTCTACTTTAAATTTATTCTAAAAATTTTGATTTAAATTATGAAAGTATATTACTTTATATTCTGTGACGGAATTTCGGACATTTTAAGGTATCTTCGTATTATTATATAAATAAGTTAAGCCATGTTTTAATTATAGACTTATTAATAATTTAATTAACTTAATTATGAACTAAGTTTTATGTAAGTTGCCCTAAGATTTCATAAAATCTTTAAATATATTTATAATAGATTACAAGACTTATTCAATTATCCTTTAAAAAACATATTATGATAATAAAAAGTAAAATATTTTTTTTTATTTAAGAATAAATTTTTTAAAATAATCAATAGAATTTTAATCAACATTGACTAAAATAAAAGAATCTATCCATTTTAGCTTTGAAAATAAATTAGTTTAATCACATTTTAATTATGTATACTTTATTTTTATAAAAAATAAATTTATATTGCGAATAAAATTAAAATAAAATGAAATAAATTATTTGATAAGATTTTTGTTTTTCATTCAAGTAAAATAAAATATAATTAATTTCAAAGATAGTATTTTTTTATTATTACGTATTGCCATTCTCATGGTAGATAGTAAGATTTGTGATTCAGTGACAGCAATAATTTCAGACATAAAATTATAGTATATAAAATAATTAAAAATCTCAAGGAAACAATTACAAATTTTCGGATAAGAATAATTTTAAATGCGTATTATTAATTTTGTTAAATGAATCAAATTGCACGATTACAATAAATATTAATGCATAAATTCTTATTTTATGTATTAAAGAATTTTTTAATATTCAGTAATTTATTTTCATTTTCAAGTTAAAATTTTCGTAAAACAACCCAATATTTGAATAATTAATATTTTACAAAAAATTGAATACTATTGAATAAATATTTGTGTGTTTTCTTGACAAGCTTAAGCGAAGTTTCTTTTATTTGTAAATTTTATAGTTTATACTTTTACCTAAAAAACGTATCTACGTAAGTTAAAACATTGTGCATTTTTAAATGAAGTCCAGTCTCAGGCGCTGAAAGGCTTAAAGATCTCATAGATTTTGCTAAACCCCATTACAACATTGCTACAGAGCAACTTTAATTCTCTAGAAAATACCACAGGAAATAAATATACGATGCAAGCAAATAAAAAGCAGTCTTTTAGCAGCCATATGCACTCTAATTGTAACGAAAGATGTAGTTGTACAAATACACAGAAGGAGAGAAATATACACAACAAAATAGAAATAGGTCATCGATTTTTCATTCTGGTACAGTATGTAATTTTTCAGTATAGCGATCTGAATGATGACCAAATGAAAATGGCAACGCCATAATTAGTACCTTTACGTCGGTACTCTTACTTATTTTAATTTCGCAAAAAACATTTCATACTATTATGTTAGTAGATATAAGCAGCTGCTGCAAGTTAACGATGTTTAATGTAAATTCATATGACTAAAAAAATGCACGATATATATTTAATTAAACGTTTATTCACAACTCCATTCATGTAATTATCTGTCCAACGATTATATAGTCGAATATTAATGAATTCTAATAAAATAAAAATAAGAAATTTTTTTTTTAAACGTAATGCTGTAAAACTGAAAGGCATCGAGTAATAAAAACGTGTTTTAGTTATAAAACCAGAAAATAAATTTTTTGAACGATGTACAACTTATAATCATGTATATAAAACTATAACTATTATTACATATATATTTCACTATTTAGATACCTAATTAAGGTATCTTTGTGTATCAAATTGAAAAAATGTTTTAATTTTGAATATTTCTCAGTATAAAAAATTAAATAGTATCATAGTTATACAATTAAAAAATTTTCATGTTTTTGATGAAAAAATCAATCTTATAAAAAAAACTTTATTAACTATGTAAAAAACCGGTATTTCCTAAAACATTTAATTTATTTTTTATAGTATTTTAGTATAATGTATTATCTCAATTGTTTAAAAACTGTATATCATTCAATGAGCTTTTTTAAATAACGGATTCTCCTAGATATTCACTCCTAATTATCTTAGTACGAGTAATTCATGTTACCTACTATAAAACCTGTCATTATCGGTGACAGGTGAAAGAATTTTCTCTCTTTTAGTTCTCTAGATAAATATTTTTTGCGTATGCCACTGCCTATTTTACCAGTTACTCCATTTTTACACGATGTGATGGAGCCGTCGTGCCTACGAATGCGGCCGAACTTGAAGAAGGTAAAATAAGGTTTACCTTGTTTACCTTACACATACAGGTTCACATACTCATGTGATTTAAAATAAATAAATAAATACATAATTTATTTTCATTGTTTATTAAATTTAAGCTTTTAAGCAGATGTGAAAGCATTTTAGGTTTTACACGTTTGATCAATGTCAATTTACCTTCGGTGACTCAAATTTGAATGCTCGAATCTTTGTTTGGATACAAAAAAGAATATAATAGTGGAATCTCGATAAAAAAATCTTTGAAATGCTGATGGCATCCAAACATATTTAAGATCATAATTAACAATTATATAAATTACATCCGTTGCCTATTATAGATTATCTATTATATATTATTATAAATAAAAACTAAAATTGATTAATTCTCGACGTTTTCTTTCCTTGTTATATTTTATCTTTATCGTTATGACTTTCCTTTTTTCTCAAAACTTTGTTTTTTTATCTTTTTAGGATTTTTATGACAACTTAACAACTCATTGATATTTTTTTTATCTTTAATATTTTCTCTTATATTATATTTTTAATATATTCATTTTTGTAATTAATTATATTTTTTAGAAATAAACTATGATCAAATTAAAATATTTATAAAGTTGGATTAAAATACAATTTATTTAAACGGTTGATACTTTTAGAAGCAATTTTCTTCTGATATTTCTAATAATAATAAAAATTTACAATATTTATTCTCTTAAAAAAGTTATAATCATTCCAATTTAAAATATGTTACCCACGAGAAGAATTTAATGACAAATTGCAAAACAATTCGCTAATAATTTTAGCATGTATAATAATAATTATTCACATTAATGAATTTTTTAATTTTAATCTCTTTAATGTTTTGTTAAAAATCTCTATTTTGTTCTTAAAATGAATTTCAGTACAAAGTAGATCTGAGTAATTATGAATAAGTCTTAAAAATATATATATTAATAAAATACCTCTAACCAACATAAATTTTTTATTTATAAACCCTTAAAATTAAAAATATTAAGTTATAAAACTTTTTTCAAAATAACTCATAAAAACTACTCTTATATATTCTTTATTATAAATTTATTATTTATAGTAAAATCCTAATGACTCGATCAGTTTCTGTTTGCCTTTTTAAAATTTACTTACTCTTTAACTGACTTATTTCTATTTTCAAACTTTGCTATTGTATTTTTTATGGAAGTTTATCTGTTTTATCTCATTATTTAGTATATTCATCAATAATATAAGTGATAATAATTTGAGTTTCTTTGATATGAAAAATTCTTTTAGATATTTGGTTTATATCATTAGCGGTCAACAGTTATTTATACTTCGAATTTTCCATGTCACACGCATAATCTTATTTATACGATCCCATAAGTAAAAAAAATTTATTCTGTCATTGAAATTTTATGATGTAAGTAATAAATATTTGTTTAGAGTGCTTTTATCAATGAAGTTAAAAAATAATAAGTTATAATAATATTAGTTACTTTTTGATTAGTAGTATTTCCATAAATAATTAATTTATCACTAAATGACTTATTTTTAACATATAAGATTTTAAAAATATGATTTGTGTAAAGGCTACTGCTGTATTTCAGTAATATCAAATGAGTAATATTTTTTTATCTCAAGTATTTCGATTTTACTTCAGTTTGTAAAATTAAAGTTGCAATATAAAAATTTATACGATTCTGTTTCCACTTTTTATACTTTTAAAGATTCTTGAAAAAGTTACATAAATTATGGAGACTTTTTGTACAATACATGAATTATATAGGTGGAATGTAGCATAAAACAAAAAAATGAATTTATATTTCATTGAAATACTCATTATTATTTTTTATATATTTTATAGCATAGTAAAATTTTTAAAAAATTACAAATATTTCTCTTAAATAATTATACAAAACTTAAACTTTAATAATATTTGAAAAAAATTGAACCCCGACGCCGAAGTATTATGAAATATATTTTAGTAGTTATAGGAAAATAAGTCACTTCATAACTTACTTATTTTTCTATAACTGAAATAAATTGGTTCTTCTATAAATATTGTATTATGCTCATTGCTTTTTCGATATAAGATTAGTAAGTTCATTTAATTATTGTCGGTCGATTTTCCTATGTCGTTCATACATAATTAAATTATACTTTATGATATATGTTGTCTGTATTGATATCTTTATTTCTTTGGTCTAGAGACGATCTAGAGATCGAGGGCAACTGTGGAATTTATGAGTGGATTCTCGACCTTTTGAACTCATACTTACGGGACTCTACGCAATAATTATAAGAGTTCAGTACAATTGAAACACTTAGTAGTTCCATAATTCTAGTAATACTACATATATTATAATTAAAAATGCAACTACAATATCGATTATTATGTCAAGTATCGTCTCGCCGCTCGAAGAAATTTTAAGTATTATATTCCAGATTATTGCTCCAAGTTCAAGCTCACTATTCAGTTGAAATTCTCATTATTTTGAGTGCAGCTTCCAAGTCAATGAATGAACAAATCATTACTTGTTAGATCGTTCTAACTAGATGTAAGAGCATTAAAAACTTTCATGTGGAAACATAGCTTACGCATAAAAATTTCTAGGGTATTGGTATCTTTGGCCTTTTGCCACGTGCATCTGGAGGGGTTTCCAAAAAGGTATTTCTCGTGATGCAGGTTTTTGTCAGTAATAATTTCGCTGTATTATCTGGGTTAAACATCATTTTTAGTTTTTTTCACTAAACCGCTTTTAATCTTTTTTCATAAATCATAATAAATACGTAGCTGATAAGTTTTCTCATAATTTTGTCTTTTTTCACTGAGATTTTGTTATTTTTTTTTAATATTTCCGTCGTTCCATTCGTTTACGTACGTGACCGATGTATTAGATATTAGCTGTTTATCGAACAATATAATTGTTATAATACATTACAATATTCTCTAACACGTATTTGCATTCATACATTTTCTCAACATATTAGTTTCAACGAAGTTGAACTCATTATAAAATCAGCAATGAATAGTTTATGTATTCTTTCACTTATACTAATATCACTTTTTTTATTTCTTTTCATCATTTGGCAATAGTTTTAATCTTCAAATACAAATTTGCTTCTATTCTACTCAAGTTCACACTTTCTGCACTATACAGTCTATTTTTTTCATAAAAATATTTATTGTTCTAATAAATTAGACCTTCACTTTTTTATTTTTAACGTCTAACTTTTTTTCACTAAAAATAAACCTTCCCCTTCCTTCATATTTTCTACTATTACTTTTTTATTTTCCTCAGTATGAGTCTCTAAGTAAGCTTATTCAAAACCCATGGCATGGGCAGATATCTTTGTTAATTCTTGGTATTCTACTTTTCTTGTTGTCTCCATTTCTATCACTGTTTTTTCTTTGTCTATCTTTCCGGGTATGCTTTTTTAATTCATTCTTCTGCTGTACAATTTTCTTTCATGGGTATTACTTATTTTGCCTTTTGATGTATTTTATCGTACGTTTTTAAGCCTATTTTACTACGCGCTTGTGCAGAATTTTTTTCTCTATTTTTTGTCACGTGGCGCACATTTTCACTGTTATTCACCGTCATTCTACCGATTACTTTAACACCGACAACTTTAACACTTTTTCTTTTCAATTACTTTTTTCCATCTTTTTAATTATTTAAAATTTTTTCTTTACTGACTAACTACGCCATGCGCCAATAGCGAATCTATCTAGTAAACCTGATCAATGTATTTTTTCTTCTCATATTGATATCAGCACTAAAGCTTAGTATTCAAAGGTAAGTCAACTATTAACTGAAAAATGTAAATATCGTGAATGTGCGGATTTGACTTGCGAAGATGCACACGTCAAAAATACGTGACTCGACATTCGTTTCTTTAATTTTATTAAAAAAAAGATTATTGTAAAAGGAATTTATGATTATTTCTTGTAAAATATACTGTAATCTTATTTATATAAAAATGTAAATATATATTTTTATTAAAAATGAATTTTAACAAAAAAATTAGTAATGCCAAGACATTTTTTACCTAAAATTTGTTCTACTTTAAAATTTGAAATAATTCCCACCATATTAAAAATTCACAAACGAAAAAATCTATTTTCTATCTGATTGTGGTTAGATACATTTAATTTTTATTTTTTAGCCTAAATATTTACAATATTTACATGCGTAAGTATATAATGTCTTATTTAATTATATACAATATTTTGTATTTTTGATTTATACTGATTTTTCTTTTTCGAAATAGTTTTTTTTATTAAAAGTAAGTTCATATTATTCCTTTTTGTACGTGGCAATTAATAACACATATTAGTTTACGTGATACGCACAATCAATATTACGATATTTAATAAGACTTCCGTGATAGATATTGTTTCTTGCATTATAATACTACATAACAATGTATGGTTCGATTATGTATCATAATTAACTTCAATATATTATTACACACACACGTATATACAAATATATTACATGTACATTATATATTCAAATAAGAAAGTTAAAAAACAACTTTTTTTATATATTAATATAAAAAGCAAATTATAAATTGTGTATTTTTAAAATATATCTAAATTAATTTTTAAGTAAACATCTGAAAAATTTAGTTTTATAAATTTAATGAAAAGTAAACAATTAGTTAAATATTTCTTTAAAAAAATAATTTTTTTCAAATCAATAATTAAAAAAAACGAATATATTTAAAAACAGTGATATTAATAATAAGTTATTGTTATCATTATCATTATTATTATATTTTATTGATAAAAAGATATATTACATACGATATCGTATTAATTAATATTTTTCTCAAATAATAGTTATTTTACACATTGTAAAAATATTGCATGATACTTTTAATACTTTTATAATATAAAAGTATACATATACAAACTAATATATCCCGATATTCATTGGAAATATGTATGTGTAATTGTATCAGACCTTTGTTTCTGTAGCTAAGTAAAATATGTATCTATACTGAAAATATACGTTCATATACGATTATATATTTTTACGACTTCTTTTATTATATATGCTTATTTATCATTGAATGTATAATTAAATCTAATCTTCCCAGATTTGGAAAATTTTTAAAAGGTTTGTTTTGAATGTAGAATAAAAATCATAAGATAACATCACCTATACAAATTTCCACCCTCAAAGAATAGAAAAAGATAATTAAGAATTTTGTTTCTTCATTAGTTTTGAGGAGAAAGGAGTTCATAATAAAAAAGATGCGTAATTGTAAAGGGATCAGGCTATAAAGAGAATACATTAGTTATATTTTCTTGGTAGTCGCGTGGTGTCGCATTAAAGAGCAGATTCATTTTGAAAATCCGCCGAGAAAAACCATCCTAAATATAATGCGACTTTTTTTTTAATTGTATCCGAACTCAAGTTATTCTTTCTTATTAGAATTCATATATAGTTTGTCTATCCATCATGAAATTCACAGATATATATATACATTATACGTTAATTTAAACCTAAAAAAGATTCAAATTTATGCAATGAAGCATATTTAAATGACTGCTAAGATACAATACATTTTGTACAAGTCAATAGTAATAAAATGTATGCAAACTCTAAGTAAAAACTAAAAAAAGATGAAACTCACTCTCTTATTAAAGACTCGTTAAAGAAATGCTATAAAAGCTACAGGTATAGTAAAATCTATTCGCATTCCGATAAATGAGAATACTAAATAATATTATTTATTCTAAGAAATAATCCCTCACATATGTAAATGAAAATCTTTTATTATTATGATTATAAAAAGCAGAATAAAACTAGTTAAAAGTATTGGAAAAATAAGTTATAAACCGTGAATACGAGAAAAAATTATTTGTTTCTTTAAAAAAATTCCATTAATCCTCATACAAAATTATATAAAAATATTAACATTTATAATTATAAAAATAAAAAAAGATAATATTATACTATTACTTATTCGAATTGAATATAAATCTTAATGTAGAATACAAATGTATATAAAGTATTATAATATAAAATACATAAAGATTAATAATAAAATCTTTAGAAAAACTAAATAGAAAAATAAATAACTATATTAATATTATTGATTAATTATCAGATAAAATTATCCAAAAAAATTTAAATGTAAAATAAATAAAAAATATAATATAATTTGTAGAAATATCAAAGTTAAAAATATATGAAATTGCCTTCGTATGTATTAATCATTTCAAAAGAAATGCATTATCATTCAGTAATGACGAAATAAATAAAAATATAAAATATAAAAATTTATTATGACTAAAAGAAAGAAAACATGTATTAAGGTTCATTATCAATTTCTAAAAGATTAACCTTGTTAAATGAATGCAATAAGAAATAGCGATTTAATAGTATAATGACGCGTAAAAATTATTCGTCATTTAGAAATGATGAAGTGTAGGGAAGAAATCGTGAATATTATTATGTAAATTTTGCTTGAAGCTATTCAGCCATCAAATGTAGATAAGAAAAAAACAGAACTCCAAAATACATCTTTTTAAGTATGAACATTCTAGAAATATATATTCTTCCCACACAATGTACTCAATTTTGGTTGCACATGTATTTATTAGTATTTTTTGTAGAAAGCTTCTGTAAATATAATTTTTTTATCTAGAGCATTGTATATTTACTTATAATTTTAATTTTAATTGTTAAACTTACAAGTTACATTTCGAGTACTTATATTTCATAACCTTTTACACTAACATTAAAATTTTTAACAATAGACGTCGTCATAAATAAAATTTGGCTTTAGAAAATATACTTTTAAGCTTACCATATGTTAGAATATTTCTGTACTTATTTATTTTATAAAAAAAATGTATAATGGAAAAACGTGATATATTCTTTATACAATTTATTTATCTACAATCGATCAGTACACTTATTGATATAGAAAGGACTAATCAATATACAGATATATTTTTCTATTTCTCGTAATCAATTTTTAAGTATTTGCTAATACTTTAATTAGAAACGATTTGAAAGATACTTTCCATTCATTATGCCACTAAAATATTAATAGTGTTATCTTTGTAAAACGTATTTACTAAACGATATAAATTTCAAAATATTTATCTAAGAAAGAACTATTTTACGGATGAAAAAACAATTACTCAGTTTTTAAATAATTATTACCTATTCCATTATATTAAATTACGATTTATACTTTTTTTAAAACAAATAATTTGTAAAATATTTATAAAAAAGTTATTAATAATTGACAATTTTAATTATTTGCACCTTGAATAATTTTTTATTCTTATGTTTATATTCATACTAAAAATGACAGTTAAATTTGAGTATTACAAGTATATAAAGTATTTATATATATAAAGTATTTGTCTCATTTTTTTAATCACATCGCAAAGTATAGTTACATTTTAATCGTGCGATTTAGTCAATTTCGTAGAACATTTCTAGTTTCTCTTATCGTTTAACCGTTCTATAGAATAATTCAGCAAATACATTCCCCTGATGTGAATATGCTGCTGATCTCCGTCCCTTCACTGCTACTAAACCCTAAGTACATCCATACTAACTTTTCTCCGTGTTTCTCTACCTTATTTACATCCAGCTTACATAATAGACAGTCGTAAGGAACAACTCGTTTTCCTTCGTCGGCTTACTTCGCAGTAGAGCGATTCGTATTTTCACTGCATTCCGAGTAAGAATTTACAAAAAGAGCTTATTTCGCGTGAAATAACTCAATACTCTTACTCGAAATACACTTTGTATATATTTGTGTTTAAATATATATTTGAACTCGTAAGTACTTTGATGAGCAGTAGTTTTTAAATTATACATTTAATACCAAATAATAAATAACTAAGCGATCTAATACAAAAAGATTAATTCATTACTATGAAATTTTATTTAAAAAAAGAGATAAACAGAAAGTAAGTTATTACATGTTATAATAACTTTATACTCTGAGGTATTATTTTCTGTGAAAAAATTATTAATTTATACTAATATATAACATATGTTATAAAGGAAATGGATACTAAAACATAGAATATTAATATTCTTGTGTGTGCGTGCGTGTGTGCAAGCGTGCAATAGGGAGAGAGAGAGGAAGAGAGCACGTTTGATCCGAACAAGAGAAGATGAGTGCGAGACAAACGAATATAATCTATAACCGATACCATAGAAAATACGTTGTGCCAAGTCCGCTGTGGCTTTCATAGTTTTGTAGATAATAGTTATCATTTATGTAAATACAGATAGTTAATTTCAAACAGTTATTTATTCACAAAATCCATACAATCTCATAAGCCCACATTATTATTAACATTGTTATAATAATTATTGTTGTTGTTATTGTTAGAGCACAAAATTATGGAATAAAATAATTAGAATATCATCTTATGAATAAAGACAATACAAAATTGTTCTAGTATTTGATAATATATATATATATATGCGTGTGTCTGTGAGTGTGTAATAAAAAATTTTGGAACTATAAAAACTGATACCTAAGAATTTCATTAAAATTAAATTAATAAAAATATCTTCGCAATATATAAGAAAAAATATTACGTAATGACATTTTATTTTATATGAGGCTATAAATAGTCATTGTATAAAATAATTATTTGATTTACAAACGTTACTAATCAAAACTATTTTATTATGAATTTAATAAAAATTTATTACTTTTTGAATAGTGATTTTTTATTTAGTTATAAACTGTTTTAAAATCTCTAAAATTATTTACTTTTGAATTCTATAAGTTTTTTTAAATTCACAATACTTGGAACAAGTACTTATATAAAATTTTAATACTAAGAAACACTATTTTTAATATTATTATATACTAAAATAAGTTTTCAATTGTAAAGAAATTAATACATAAATTTAAAAATTAAATTTGGAATTATATATTCAATATTATTTTTAAATATATTTATTAAAAAAAAACTGAACTTTCGCACTGCACAGTAAATTTTGATTGATAAATTATATTCTAACCAAATATATAAATATCAAATTATTATACTCATAGTATACAAAATAATGAAATAATATTTTAATGTATTTCATTTTTATAGTTTTTGTATGTTTAAAAGAAATTAGAGAATTAGTATTTTAAATTCTTAATTCAGAGCATAAATTTTCTGTCTGCCGTTAAAGAATCATTTTTTTTCTTCATGAACCAAAAAATTTGTGTATCTTTCAGTTTTTCGTAAAAAGTCGAAGTGAATTCCTGTTATATTAAAGAAAAAAATTCAAAAGCACGATTAAAGCATTATTCTATATAATTTTTGAATTTCCACCAGTATTATTCAGATCATTAGGTTTACGAGATTCCAGGGTGTAGGCTATGAAGTGCCATGCGATCAGTGATAATTTTCAAGAATGAAAGAGAGAAACAAAAAGTAAAAAGAGAAAAGCGAGAAACAAAAAAAGAAACAAGAGAAATAACTGTCGGGCGATGCTCCAGTGAGCGATAAGTTTTTCCTTTTTTCTTTTTTTTTTGTATTTCTACAACTTCTGGGTAACAATCCCAAGGCACGTTTTCCAACTTAAGACTCTACTGTCATCCTGCGGTGGGTTATGGCCAGTTCGGTACGGAAAAGTTTAACCACTGTAAGAAGCTTTGTCCATGCGCACGTATAATTTAAACCGCGCCATTGCACCAACATTTTCTGTAACCTATTACTTTGGTTTTAACTTTTACAAGAGGTCTAATTTTGATTACCGTATTTTTATATATTCGTGTGAATTTACTTTTTTATGATTTTTTTCAAGGATATGACAAAATTTTTCTTTTAAACAATGTCTTTCATGCCAATGAGTACACTGGATAAATGACAATAAAGATTTTAGTAAGCTGTTAAAATATAACAGAAAAAATCATGTTGTAGTATGTAAAAATATTTGAAAGAAGTTTAGAATTAACTTTATGAATGATGGAAAAATATTCACAGTTTATACTAATATTTTTAAACTCAACATTTTTACAACTAAGTATATTATAGTCATATAAATACAATAATTAGCGAATAAATAAAGAAAAGTATAAGAATAAAAATTAATATAATTTTTTTATATCTATCTATTTATTTATTATTCATTTATTATTTATTTATAAGAGTATTTATTCAAATTAAGAGACAGGTTTGTATATATATATATATATGAGGAGGTGCGTAATTTTGTTGCAAGACACAGTATATTTCGGTAATTGAGCTATTTGATTAACTCGGTATTTCTTCAATTAAATATTCCAATAAGTGGGGTTATTTAAAAATGATAAGCGAATAAATTAAAAAATTACTTTTAAACTTTCAAATTTTAATACAAATATATACATAATTTTTTTTTGTATATTTTTCGTAAGATAAACCATTATTTCTAACAATAATAATGAATTTAAAGTTTGTATAGAACTTTTTTTATTATAATATTAGGAACATTATCTAATTATCAAAAAAATTTAAAGAATTCATAGTAAACTTTGCTAAATAAGCAATTTAGCAAATAAGAAATTTATTTTCAAAATATATTTTTTATATTAAATTCAATAATATTGATTATTATATTGAAATAAGTATGGACAATGAAGATTATAATATTTATTATATTATTTATAGATAATTAATAATATTGATTATTTTATAAATTATATTATTTTACAACTAATATGTTATAGAATTAAGTATAAGATAATGGAAAGTGATGTCTATGAAATAATTAATATTATAGTCGTGATGGTTTTTATAAAACTAGAAAACTATTTTTATTTATCGTGAAACAAATATATCCGAACTAAATTGAAACAATGAAATAGCTAATAAAAATAATCAGATAAATATAATACGAACGGAAACCTAAGAAACATAATTTAGTATCAAACTAGCTTTCACTGAGTAAGTAATTTAATTGTGATTTCAATCTGATTAAATAAATAAGGATTAAATTTTTTTAAATAAAAAATACTTTCCTATTGATGAGTGAATCAAAATTTTAAATTGTTAATTTCAAATGCCATTTTTATCTCTAATTTATATTCTTTCTTACAGTTTCATACACATTTTAAATATAATTTTGTTGGATTTGTATAATTTACAGTTTTTAAATAATTTATAATATTAATTAATTATAAGAAATATTTAACTCCAAAATATATGAAATATTCAGATATTTTTTCTAGTAATTACTTCTTAGAATAGTATTTAATTAAAATAAAAAAATTATTATTAAAAATTATTTTTGACACAAAACCAAAACGTTTATTATTTCATTCTTATCTGATACTTTAGTAATTATTTACTTTGAATACTATTTTAGATATTTATTGAAAAATTCAAAATAAAAAATTATATTAATTAAAAAGGTAATGAAAATCCTAATCATTAATACATATAATTTCGAGATTATAAAAAATGCTTAAACATGTACAGAATATATATCGTTTAATTTTTACCTTTACCAATATGAATATAATTATTAAGAAAATAATAGAATAATTTCTTTATATAATTTTGTGCGGTATAAAAGAAAATCAGATAATAAGATTTGTCTTCTTAAGGAAAGAGTTTTCTGTATGTAATAAACTTTTATCGATGCCAAGTTATCGCATTGCTTTAAAATATAAATTGCATGCAAACTTGAATATGAAAATAAACTCACTTTTATTGACATGTATTAACGCATATACTTTTATAATAGATATTTTTAATGTTGCAGTGACTTATCGGTTGTTATAAAAATAATCTTATGCAAACAAACAAATCTTGAATTCATTATTCAAAATATTTCGTCTTATATATATATATATATATATATATATATATATATATATACACGTATAAAGATAATTATGCAGAAAACATGTAATTTTGTTTCATGATTTATTTCTTGACAACAGACTGTCGACTGATCATAGATGCAGTAATAAAAAACTTTAAAAAGTTGTAAGCCAAATGATGGATAGTGTGTTTTACATTTAAAACGAGAGTAAATTGTGTTTAATTCCGGTAGTATATGTATAAATTTTGTACTTTATTCCTGTCTGGCTTTTTCCCACTATCTCACTGTCTTTGTCTTTTTTATTTCTCTATACATGTTTTCCTGTTTTATCTCTCGTCTTTTTTCTCTCTACTATTACTGTATTTATTTATTTTTTTTGTATTTTTACAGATGTTGATAAATTTATATTATGAATCTATGATTGTAAATTTTTTCATACATTTTTTGCAGTAAGTTATTACAATAGTACGCATATACATCTGTCTATGGCAGATTAATTCTGGCAGATTTAGTAACATCGCATTATTTCGTAGCAATCCTGATATTAATATTATAGAACTAATTTCTAGGTAATCATAAGAGCTGTGGGATATTGCTCACTGGAATTCGTGTTAGTGAACGTTATTTTTTTAATCTTCTTTTGGTTTGTTTTTTTAGGTCAGAGAAGATATATCTAAAGAATACATAAGTGTATGAAAAAACGACAAAATTATATAAAAAGAAATTTATTTTTACTTTTTAGGAAAATAATGCTACAATAGAAGCATTATATTTTATGTATTTCTTATCATTATTTATTTAGATCTTTTTTTAATGAAATATTACTTTTTTTTATTGATATACTTTATTTGGCATATGAAAATTTTATTTCTAAACTGTACTTGTTATAATTTTAATTTAAAATGAAAAAATAAATACAACTCAATTTAATATAACAACTAATTAACAAGATATAAGTACATAGAAACAGTAAATTCTCACGAAAGCAAGACTGAAACAAAGAATTTATTAATCTTCTTATAAATTAAATTTTTAATTATTATAAAAGAATTGTTTGACTTCATAAAACGTAATGAATTAATTTGTGTTTTAAATTTTTCAATCCTCTTTTTTTAGTATTAATTATTAAAATTTATATTTTCTTAAATATCGCTTTTGAAAAAAATATAAATTTTTTATTTTTTTTATAATCGAAATATTAATTGCATAGTATATTATTTTGCAAGATTTTAAGTTGTGAAAAAAAATCGATATATAATTGGAAATATTTTATTATTTTTATTAAAATATATAAGATAGCTATAAATTAAACTATATAGACGGCTTTAGATTATCTCAGCCCCAAATCGTAAATACTATTTTAAGTGTGAATATGTTACCTTAGTATTCCATAAAAAAAGTATACGTAGATGTAAAAGTAATTCGTTTTTTTTTTTACCGTTAAAAACTTTCTATGGAGATAATATAGAAAACACTTATAAAATTTCATATAAAAAATTATAAGTTAATAATTTTGTATATATAAATGATTATAAGAATGTAAAAATGTTGATATGAAATATATCATGATACAAGAACAATTTTTACATTGACTCAATATGACTAAACAATTTGTATTAAATTGATAAAAAACTACAAAATATTAAAGAGATAATATTCTAACAAACATTGAATATGTCTAATAATATAATATATATATACACGAATATACATAAACTTCTTACAAATATTAAATATATTATATAATTATATAATATTCTGCGTGAAAATATATAATTAATTTGATGCAAAATATGTATTAAATAAAAAACTTTAAACTATAATATTTTTAACTAATCTTGAAGTAAAAATAATTTTTAATTTAAATTCTTTTTAATATAAATTCTTTTTGGTACAGAGATATGCTTCATAACTCGACTATAAAAATTAAGATAAATATAGATTCATATTTATATTTAATTTTGATTGCTTGAGAAATTATCATTATAGAATAATTATAGAAACAATTTATATTTAATTATATGCAGGTTTGATGATACAAAATATTATTGTAATATTTCTAGGTTAGGTAAAATGTAAAATATAAATTACGCTATTATAGTAAACAATTTTCAAACAAGATACGCTTATAGAAATTTTAATCACCAGAAAAATATACAAGAAAAAAGTGGAAAACATACAATTATATTGTACAATTGGTAGCATAAAGTGTTAATTTTGTTCATATAAATATGATACTACGAAGATGTTTTCGTAGAAATTCTGAAGATGTGAATTTTTTATTGAATAATACGCATTTTTATAAAATATTTCAGAGCTGTCGAATAAGAGTACATATGCTGTATACATCCTTAAATTCTTTTAAGATAATCAAAACTTTTGTTAAAATGTTAGTAGTAGAATGTTGTCAAAAATTTTTCAAATAATATATATTAAAATTTTTTAAATATATTTTGAAGTCTATGGGTCATTTTTAGCCTATATACTATTAAATCAAAATTTTTGAAATTGCTAAAATTACATAATAATTACACGAAATTAACTTTTTTCTAATGTAAAAATAAATATACGTCGGAAAATGTATTTTATAAAATATATAATAAATATAATAAAATCTTTACAGAAAATAAATAGAATAGAATTATTTTTAATACAAAATATTATTTTAATATAAAATGACTTTATTCATTAAGATACTTACAGAAGTCAACAGTATTTCAACAATTCAGAGAATAAAATATTATTCATTGCCATACGATGAAAATAATGTGATACTAACTTGTCTGAATCTAAATTCTTGTTGATGAATTACAAATTTAATTTTTTCTATCTGAAAATATAAATTTTATATTTTTTTAAATAGTGACAATATGTTAAAAAGTCAAATTAAGTATCACTATGAAATATTGCTTTTCAAAATAAAAACACTTATTATTAGTTAAAAAATTTAAATTTGAAAATAAAATTTTTACAAGTAGCTATTGAGGTTATGAAAAACTTCTTAAAAACTAGAGATTTTATTTTATATTACGAACAACAAAAGTACTTATTCTAAAAAATAACAATCATGTTTAAAAAAAATTAAGAAAAAAACTAACAATTATGTAAAATGATTAATAAATAAAAAATTTTAATTTAATTTAATTTAATTGAAAATTAATTTAAAACTTAAAAAATTTGTATTATAAATTTAAAAATAATAAGAACCAAGATGTACTAAAATTAAATGTACAATATTAAAATTAAATAAATATTAAATGTAGACTTTTTTGGATATCAACTACAATTTCAATATAAAAAAGAAAAGTAATAACTATTTAAGACAATACTTACATAGAAATTAATATATGATAATATAATAATAGACAGATTTGTAAAACTAGCTCCTAATATTTGCTTTAACAGTCAGCTTATAAGATAATAATATTATTTCAATATGATGCGATTTAAAAGAATTATTTTGGAAAGGACATATTGTAAAAAATTTTGACAATATTATGAATGAATTTTGAAAACAAATATTTATATTAAAATGTATTTCAAATTGCATACAAAAAAATGGAAATGTATTTAAAGTATATGATTATTCTATAATATAAAATAAAATTACAATTACCTGATATCATAAATTTTCAGGTAGATATATAGTATAAACTACTTTTATACTATATATCGGTTTATGGATCGGTGGTCGAGGATAGCTTTACGGTTTTGTGTTTCAGAAATGGAGTAGAGTAGAAACCCCGTATATTTTTTGGGAAAGTTAAGCGGATTTAACTATCCTGTATAGAAATTTTTGTTCTTTATAGAGCATCCTTTCTTAACCAGTCTTTTTTTAATAGTAAAATTTTTCTCGACAGTAAGGAGCTTACTTTTGTGAACTTGCAGTTACCAGTAATCCTACTGTGATGTTCTCCAAGGCCAAATATTGAGTATTTCGTAACCGTTTAGAATGCATAATTTTTCTTTTTCTGAATACTGATAGCTTAAAATATTTTTTATATTTGGAAGATATAATTATTTTACTGAATATAATTATTTTACTTAATATAATATTACAATTAATATAATATTACAATTAATGTTCAAAAAAATGCAGATAATCGTTTTCCATATTAATATAATATATGTAACAAATTTTCAAGTGTTTAAAATTCATAATTTCTATAAAATATCTGTGTTTATTATATTCACGTATAAAAAATAATACAAATATAAAACGTATACTTACACTTTATTTTAACTTTTTAAGTTGAAAAATTTTTCTTATATACATACGTATACACGTATGCTAAGTTCTTTGCATAGAAATTAAAAGATGAAGTAGATAAAGAAATGAAAAGATAGAGAGAAACTAAACTGAGAATAAGACAAAAGAAATAGAAAAAAAGAATCTTAAAGCGATAATAAGGACTATAGAATTTACTTATTAAAACTTTTTTACATTTTAAATTTAATAACAATATCTTTATTATCTCATTATCTTTATCACTTACTGTGCAATTCGAAAGTTGCTACTACTTCTATAAAAAATTCGAAAGCTACTTTCATGTCGAAAATAAAAACTGAGAAATAAAGTTGCTAAATTTTTAAAAAACTTATCAATAGTTATATCAATCAATCTCAGAAAAAAAGATCACTGCAAATTTTTTATATTTTCTCCTCTTTGTCTATCAATCACTAGATTGTTTTTTTTTTTCTTTTTTGTCACAACTCTCACAAATATACTCCTGAGAAAAGGCAAAATTCTTCGCGTAACCATTATAAGAAGAAATCTCCTGTGGAGAGTGGCCTTCTAGTTTTCGTTTCCTAAGCAGACCTATGCAGCTTCTGGTACACTCTGTGTTTGAGTCAGAAAGTACTGTAGTAATCCGAATTCATTAAGTAACAAAAATTGAAGTATAAATGACTATTAGATCAATGTTTTCCTGATAATATTTTAAAGAGCATATGTCAAGCCAATGACAAATACATAATGATAAAATATTCAGCAAAAATCAGCACCCTTTTAAATTAAATCAACAACCTCGTATCACGTATGGCCGCAAAATCTAATTCATATTTAATATGTATATATCTACATTTAAATAGATAATCGCACAAAGTGAAATAAAAAACAAAAAAAATGATAACACGGCAAGTTTAAATTAAATATATTGATGAAAACAAAAATTTTTTATAGAATATAGTAATTACATGCTTATAATTGTAATTATATAAATTTTATTGCTTATAAAATTTTATTTAAGTATTATGACTAAAGTTTTATTAAAAATACAAATAAATAAACAAATCTATACGTAGACCTGTACATTGCGAGTATAATGTACATAAATGTAATTCATTTATAGTAATCGCACTATATGCAAATAAGTAAACTTGGATATATTTTTAATTAATATTTTTAATTTGTTTTTAATTATTTTATAGTTTATAAATTCTTTTTATTCAAACAAATTTATTATTCCGTTATTTTACAAAATAATAAAAAAATAAATAAATGTATATGCTTATATACAAGAATGTTATTAATTAATTTTATGAAAAACTAACAATTTAAAAAAAAATTTTTAAATATATTCTTATTTGAATTATAATCTTTAATAATAGTGATCTGGAAAAAATAAATTTTTCTATATTGTTTTTTTAAATCCATATACTGAAAAAAATTTTTAAATAAACTTAATAACTAATTTTTAATCAATATAACACGAATACTAAATAATTATTCCAATGATAAAATAATTACATAACAGACAATTAATAAACTATGTAAAGCGAGCTTAGTATTATTTTCGAATGAATTTAGCATAAGTATGTTTATAAGACATAACAGATCTAAGTTGATTCAAGATACCGATTAAATATACTTTCCAGAATATCTTTTACCTGTAACAAATATTACAAATATTAAGATAAATACTTTACTTGTTGAACTTACAGAATTAACCAGAATTATTATAGTATAATAAAGCATTTTCAAAATTTAATGTAATATATACATTGTTATAACAATGTTTTTTATAACATTGTTTTACATTATAATTATCAAATACTATGTTATAATTTAAATATTAATTAATCATTTTTAAACTTTCGGTAAATGAAATAGTTGAATGACATAAGATGTTAACAGATACCGCATCACTGGAATAACGGCACCAACATAACTGAAATAACAGTCCTTAATTTATTTGTCGGGTACTAGAATGTATGAGAAAATATATTCTCAAACTTTAACTAGTTTTGATAATTAATTATACACTAAATTTTGTATTTATTAAACACAGCAATATATATTATATTTGATGGAAACGTAATTCTTAGCAAGTTCAACCTACCTGGAAATCGAAATTCTTATTTTAATTAAATTAATTTAATTAACTAACAATAATTAAACAACAATTAACTTAAGTAAAAATATTTAAAAAAATTTTTTTTAAATACTATATTTAATATAAATTATTATATATTTGTAAGTGTATCTTTACATATATTATTAATAAAATTGTTCTTGATAAAGAAGTATTATGTACGGTATTAAATTCCATATTCAACATATTTAAATTTATGTATTTCTTCTCTTTTATTTACATTATAAATTCTATTAAATAATCTAAAGTTTTCAAAGAAATTAGCAAGATAACTACAAAATAATAAAAATATAAAAAAATTTTGAATATTATATTCTAATTTAATATTTTTTAAGTAAAGTAAATAAAATTTCTTATGCAATATTTTAATACATGAATATACTTGAAAGGGCTTAACGTCTAAAATATCTATCAACATAAAGTTTAAATTAAATATTAAAATTCTTACATAAAATGCAAATTTTAGTTATTTTTGTTTCCATATAATTATAAATGGGTTTAAATATACTATTAACAATAATAAAAGTTTAGAATTGGTCGAAATAATTTATATACTATTCATCAGAATATTTCAATAAAAATTTTTTGCTTAATTTTTTTCATTAAAAAATCTAATTATGTTTTTTAACGTAAAAATTTATTCAAATCAGAATGCTCAATTTGAAAATATAATTAATAAATATGACTAATTTATTGAGTAATGTTGGATATTCATAAAGAATATTAAATAAAACATTCATTATGCAAAGAAATAATAATAATAATTGAATATTTGATCGTTACTTTATCATGAAATAAATTATTTAGAAATAAATACTCCTTATGTATGTGTATAATATGTGCATGTATATATATAATATATGTATGTACATAATATTATGTATATAATATTCACAATATATTTATAAATAATCATAGAATTAGTAATACAAACACTAATATATATAAAGTATACAATTTTTGCAAATGAAAAATGTAACAATTGAATTAGCTGCCTTTCCAGTTAATATTTATACAAAAATTTAGATTATCAATTTTAACCTTTAATTCTATTGCTAGTTGAGCTGAAAAAAGCTGTACTTGCTTAAATTTATAACGAATACTTTCTGAAAATAGAAAATATTTTCTTTTGTTATCAAAACATCAAAATAAACTATCCATACTACAGGTAAATTATAATATGCTCACTTCGTTGTAGTTAATGTGTACAATAGCACCTCTTATTACTCAAAAACCTGTTTTAATAACCATCTTTCAAAATCCTTAAATTATGAAAAGAAACTTTAGAATAATTAATTGTGTATATACTAAGAACGAAGTTAGAATAGAAATACTTATTATTTATAAATAATTATATGTATACAAAACAATTTTAAGTAACATATTTAAAAAAAAACTTCTATTCGTAAGTTCTTCTATTCCTAAGTTCGTCGGACAGGAACTTGGCGTTGAAATAAAGAGACGAAGCCTGTGGACGAACACCCAGGTTGTTATTTCCTGAACCCTCTCCGAACCCCCATCCCGACGTATTCGTCGCCAAAGCCAAAGACTCGGCAAAATCGCCGAGATAACGAGGATTGACGAATGGCTTTGAGTACCATAAAAGATAGCTATTATAGTGCGAATTTAGCGTGATATAAAGGTCCAGGTCTTCTTACAACAAGCGGAGAGCGAGTGTCCACAAAAGGAAAAACTGCCGGAAGAACGGGCAGCCAAAATAGATGCGCTAGAAATGAAAAGAGCATACGTACTCACCGCGGTTACCGGCAGCTCGCGAGTCACGGACGCGATCAAGAACTTGAGCTGGACCGAGATGATGCTGAACGAGGCGCGTGCGAGAGGCGGCGGACCGAATGAGCAGAAAAGGAGGGGACGAGCGCGTCAACGAGCGGATCAGCCCAGAAGAGACGAAAAAGTTCTGGGTTAGAGCCGCACAGAGTGACTCTTTCGGGCCCGAAATAAAAAATTTGAGCAAGAGGGAGGCCGTGAAGAGAAACAGCCGAATTGTTAAACTAGACTCGTTTATAGACAAGACCAGAGTCCTAAGAGTACACGGTCAGGTGACCTTCATTGACGGTGCTAAATTTAATAACCAGCCCGCGATCCTGGACGAGAGACACACAACTGTAAAGGCGATAGTGAAAGATTATCACAAGAAATTCCGACAAGCCAGCAGGGAGACGGTCGTCAACGAAATAAGGTAGAAATACTGGGTATCAGACCTTAGGAGGACGTTGACCTCCATTTCGGCTAAATGCGTAGTATGCCACATGCTTCGGGGTCGTCTCCCTGTCGGTAGGGAGGTTTGCGTACAAAATGAGACCTTTTAGTTACTGCGGCATAGAATATTTTGGACCGATGTAGGTGAAGATTGGGCGCCGTAAAGAAAAAAATTGGATTGTCCTCATCACCTGCCTCACCATAAGAGCGATCCAGCTGGAAATTGCGAACACCCTCGACACCAGATCCTCGATAATGGCTATAAATCGATTGACCGCGCGGGGCAGTCTCTCTCCTCCTGGCCTCTCACTCCTTCAATCTCACTCTTACGCTCTCCGATACCATGCGCTCTCTACACTGGCTATTCTTCCTCTCTATTCTTCTCTCTTGCTCTCGTAAGCTCTAACCTCTCGCTCTCTCTCTATCTCTCTCTCTCTCTCTCTCTCTCTCTCTCTCTCTCTCTCCACCCGAGAAATGGGCCTGCGTTCGAAGTCGGACCTCATGGAGGAGTCGCGGCGATAGGAATCCACCGTGAGGGTAAGCGAGGCTCCCCGCGAGAACGTCGCGGCGGGAACGACCGATGGGAGCAGTAAAAAAATCCTCGGCCGATTAATTAAGTAAGGATCATTCGTGGTGCTATAAATGCGACAACTGCATAATCAAATAATGTATAATTGTAATATGAATACTGTAAAATAGCGATACGCTTAGTAATAAAGTATAAGAAATCTGAGAAAAGCCAGGACGTCCCTCCCGATGCATTAGGCGTAAAGCCTTTTTTTTCTCAGCCGGCCGGACGGAGGTTTCTTTCCAGGTCTTAGGAAGCGAAGAAAAAATACTGCGACAAGCGGCGCGTGACAACTGTAAGCGTTGAGCGCATTAGCGAAATTACATATTGTAAAGTTAGGGTTACCTTCTCAATACGCAGTGAAATGCATAGCACTAATAATTAGCGAAAAGATAACGGAGAGAACGAACGTCGCCCGCAATTAGGACTTCGCCAGGTACAGCCCTTAATAAAACTTGGTCATCTAATGATGCGATCCGACGAAGACCGATACCCGAAAAGGTCACCCGCGTCGATTCGGAAGTAACGTGCGATATAAAGCGAAAATGCAATAATGTATTCGGGTGCTGCGAAAACGAAAAAAAGGGCAATTCAACAGGGTGAACAATTATACCGTAAGCATAAGAAATTATAAATAGACAGGCGATAGGCCAACGACTAGGTTTTTGCTTCAATACGTACATCGAACAAGACTATTGTTTTTGAATAAAACTTTCTTAAAACAATCTGCATTACTTACCTTTATACACTTCCCTATTCCCGAATACTCATTGTCATTCACGCGGTCGGTAACAGGTATATTCAACTATTTTTTCTTGTATACACTTTTTAAGATATCCTTATATAAAATTTATTCAAATTCTAAAATTTTAATTAACGAGCGTCTAATTTTATAACGCAAAACTGAATGTATGGGTATCGTTATATGCTGACATAAAATTTAATAAAATAATTTCAGAACTCAAGTAATTTTTTAAAACCCAAAAATAACTAGCTCAATGCTCGCATTAATGAGAAATAATCTTGAACACTAATTAAATTTTATAAGAGAAAAATTCTTCATTTATAACTTTGTACTTTTATTATGTACTAAAATTTCTGCAAAATTACCTCGGTCATGTAGTTGCGGAATAAAATAAGTAGATATTCTCAATGTTTTTCGATAATCTTCTTTTTCTGCACATATAAGCTACGATATTCTTTGGCAATTATTACGTTAAGATCATCATCCAACTGATAAAAAAATGCGATTCGTGTGTGTATATACAAAAGAAATTGAGCAGAAATTAGTTTAGCATATCATAAATGTATCTCGGATATTTTCATATTTGTATTTAACTTAAATGTAAACTGCCAACTTCAGCTTAAAATTAAACATTGTTAGTTTTTTATTTTTGATTTTACTTTTGATTTAACATTGTTAGTTTATATATGCAGATGTTAATAATGTATGCAAAATTAAAAAACTATGTAACTTTTAAAACGAAGAAAAGGTCAATAATTTTTAGTAATACTTTGTTTATTCATATATTCATTATATGTTTTTGTTCAAAAGTACATGTACATGAAATGTTAATATAGTTTTTTATTGCAATACTCAAAAAATTTAAATACTACTTTTACTCTATATATTTTATTAAAAAAAGAGATAAATCTTTATATCATTTATATTCAATAAATAAATTGTAACTAAAAATTATAATTTTATAATTATAAACTATAATTTTTAGATTGTATGCTTAAATTATTAACTTTGCAGATGAATTTAAAAATATTCCTAATTATTTATATGTATTTTTTAAATTTTATTTATTCATTTAAATGTATTGGTCACTTCAGAGATTTACTTAGTAAAGTAAAAAAGTATTATTAAGGAAGAAAAGATACAAAATATATTTACATCATATAATAATATATAATTGATATATTTTTCAGATTTTTATTTCTGTATTTAATCATTTGAAATTCACTTGAATCATTCAAAAATACAAATGAACTGCAATAACATTAATTATCCCACAGCAATCATAAATCATTTGAATATTTTTTATCAATATGTTAGCTTTTATTAATAAGATGTAAAAATCTTCATCCTTATAAATATTTGATATAATATTAAAATTATATATATAATATACTTGAAAGTAAAAGATAATAACTCAGAGTAAAAGTTTGAAAAATTATTATTTCTTTATTGTACGAACGGTAATTTAATGTTGATGTAGAAAATAAAAGTTTAGAAAATGTAATATAAATATCTGAAAGCTCATAATTTCTACATTAAACATTATAGCTTTAAGCATCAAAAGATAATGAATCCATATTGTCATAAAATAAAATACGTAAAATTAGATTTATAATTCTTGAACATATTTTAGGATTAAGTAAAATTCTTATTTTCGAAAGAATACATTTTTAAAATAGTAATAACTGTACTTGATAAATAAAAAACTTTTAATAATTAAAATCCTGTAAAAACTATAAGCTAAGGAAGTACAGTTCATAAACAACAGAAGAAGAAAAAGTCTGAGATATTGTTTATCGTAAAAGTTATAAAGTCAATAGCCACTACGTCTTTTACGCTATGGTCAAGCATTCGTAGACGGAAGCGGGGAATAGGGATTCCACTTTCAAGTGGTTGCCGACTTATGAAATTGTGAAAAACGCAGTTATGAGAGAATTCTTGAATGCAAAACAGCAGAAGGGCAAGACAGTAGCGAATGCGAACAAAGAAGTAAGAAAGATTTCGTTATAAATACTGGACGTTGAGAAGAAGAACTAGTAAGTGTATACTGTAAGGGAATGTGTATATTTTGAAGAGAAAATCTATTCAGTTGGCCTGACTTACAACGTTCAATGTCTTTTATTTGTAGGTCTATTGAAAAGTTACTAAGAAAAGAATAGTTGCTACTATTCAAAAAACTGAGCTTAAAGTTTTAGTCTTTCGCTTATTTTACATGTTTTTGAATACTAAGTATTACACCGACTGCTTTACAGATTTACAATTATTTTTTAATACTTTCATATAATTTATATTTATACTAAATTAATTTGAATTCATCTTATAAATTTTACACGATTCGTTTATGTTATTAAATTAAAATTATTTGATTACATTATAAGGTAATAATATAATATATATATATATAGATATATATATATATATATATATAATATAGAATGAAATTTCCAATTAATTATATATATAATAAGATCAATTGTGTGACTTTTTAAAGCAGATTTATAATTTATTTCATGTAAATATACTATTTTAACTGGCCATAAATGTTTACTATATCAATATTATTGTAATAAGACTATTTTTTGCATGCCCGAAAATAAGTTTTAAAACCTTAACTGTAATTTAGTTTTATTATATAAGATCTACTAAGTAAATATTTTTAATAAAATATTGTTTTTAAATTATTTATTTTATAAATTATATTTCTTCACCAAACAATATATATATAAGAATACAAATAACTTATGTAACAATAAATCTCTATAAAAACATTTCTTGTGAGTTATAACATTACATGTTTCATTGACGTTATAGAAAAATTTAACATTATTGAAGATGTTTATTTAATTAATAATTGAGTTTATATAAAAACTTATCCCTGTTTCTGCTTTTCTTTTTCTCCCTCTCTCTCTCTCTCTCTCTCTCTCTCTCTCTCATTTTATAAACATAATAACTCTCTCTCACAAATTTATACAAAGAAAGTTTCTAAAAGTATATGAAAAAGTAAATGAAGCATACTAAAAAATCCACAAAGTACAGCACAGTTGATATCGCTACATTAAAGTAGCAGTAATAATTATTGATTTATGAGATGCGTTCCAAGACTTTATAAGCTATTTCACAATATTCTGATTATAATTAAAAAAATGTTCTTTCGTGTTGATTTTTAACTAGAATGAACAGTTTATCGGTAATTTATATATTTACCAATTACTTATTCTTAAGAAAACCTGAAAATTAATTTTTGAGACGCTAATTCGATATAATGGAAGCATTTTTTTTTAATAATACTCCAATTTAAATATCTGTTAAATTTAGGTAAAAATAATTGCAATTATAATAGCATTAGTACTTACAAATATATATGAATATATGTATGCATTTCCATGCAGCTTTAAATATATTTTTATATATCGTAACCCGTTCATTTACATTACATATTGGAAAGGATTCTGTAATTAATGGTCTATGTTCTGTGCTAATGGAATATATTTATTTAAATAAAGCTTGTAGAAATTAATATCTAATAAGATATATTTCAAATTTTAAATAAATTAAATAATAATACTAAATATATGATACGTTCGAGATCGTTTATTTTTTTAACATTTAATTTTAAATAGATATTAAAAATCTTGCCTGAAATATATTGTTTTCACATAATTCATTTCATATAAAGATATGTGTGTGTGTGTATATATATATTTATATATCATTCAAACATATAAATGTCAATAGTTGCATCCCACTAAATGATAATAATTATAATTTAAAACAAAAAAAATCATGGAAATGTTTAAAGGCAGATTTGGAAGAAACAAGAATGCTGATATTATAATTTTTTTGATAAAAATTTTATTCTTTTGAGTTACATTCTGTAAAATAATAAGTATAATAATTATAATATTAATATAATTTAAGATTTTCTGCGGCGACTCTATTCAATTCCAGTTGTTTATGCATAAAAGATAACTTTTTCGAAACTTTTATACCACTTAATTTCACCTACGTTACACGATAAAAATTTCATTTACAAGTCATAAAATTTCATTTGTAAGAACCTTATGCATGATTTAAGAATCAGCTGGAAACTTTACTTCAAAGCTCGAAAAATACCTAGATCACTGCTCAAAAATTCATCTAGCTCCAAGAACTTTTCATAGCAAAACTAGACAGGCACATATTTCGCTGGAAAAGCAGTGCAGACAAAGCAGCAGTGGTTGCGCGATATGCAGTTCGCATTTTAAACAGATTTGACGCTCGCGCTTTTATTACGTTTTTCTATACGGCGGAGCTTGCATGAGATGAACGGCGCGTACAAGCACCAGTATTGCTCGTTTCACAGATGGAATGGTGTCTCATTTTTTACGGTTGTGGTCCGAGGCTTTACTCTTCTACATGAACATCGCTTATTCATCTCTGTTTCTTGCCCAAACTGGTGCTCATGGTTTGGTTTGTTGGATATGTATCCCCGATTTAAACGAAAATAACAAAACTTCTTAAAGTAAGATGATCAACTTACTCCTATTTTTATATTCCTTAAACTTATATTCTTACTCGAATTCTTGTATTTCCTTCGGATATTTCAGTTTATTTAATTACTCACACCTAATTTCTATTTTTCTATATTATTCGTATTACAAGAATTATATTAAATTTAGTTCATTCAGAATTACAAATTTGATGTTACAATTTACAAATTTTATGTTATTGTAAGGAATAAAAATTTATTTGAAAATTAATTTTAGTAAATATAATATTCTCGAAAAGGATATTTAGGAATCTATATTTTTATCGAACTGATAGGCCAAACATGCACTATTTAAGTTTAATTCCAATAATACCAACAATAATTTTATTGATATTGAACATCAGTAAATTGATTTTTACAAAATAGAAATTAATGTCGCGTTTGACAATACTAAAATAATGTTGAAAAATATTAGATGAATTAAGGATTTATTATTATATCACATAATGAAATGTTTAGTTAAAATATATTCTAATTTTCAACATATTTAAAACCAATATTTATATAAATTTTATTTTTATTTAAGTAAGGATATAATAATTAAATTTTCATATTTTTTTCAATTCTATTACTTCAAATTTTTCAAATTATCATAATTCAACTAATAAAATTTAATTGAAATTATAAAACTACAACTTTTAATATTATCCTAATATTTATTAAATACCAGTTCGTTACCTGCAGTATAATATTATCCTTAAGCTTATTAATCAATTTTTGTAATTATTATACAATAATTCTTTTAAATGACAGATAATGAAATATGTTTTTCAACCACGTACAAAAATTTAATAAACTTAATATTAACTACCTTTAATATATTTTTTTAATATCGTATTAACTTATATAAAATAATTATACAGGATTTAGCATCTTATGGATGAATATAATTTTTTTATGCTATGATCATAAATAAAGCAGTTCTTAAAATTTTAAATATTTCAAGTACTTTACTGCATATTAAAAATGTTTTTGAAAAACGTTAATACAGAACAATTTATTACACAAGAATTTATTAATTTATTATACTAGAAAAATAAATAATTCTAAATTATACATAAATTAGTCTAATAAAATAATTAAATAATTAATTATAGATTTAAAGTTCATAAATAAGTAAAGTTTAATAATTAACTTTTATGATTTATTTAAACTTTCCATTTCAAAAATTAGAGAAAAACTATGATACAAAAATTATAAAAAACAGAGTACTGCTAGTTAATTTCCATTATAAATTTTAAATATTTCATAATACAAATATTATATTTTCTTATTTAACGTTAAGACTCTTAAATCCCTCATTAATTATTACATATTCAACAGCCTTTTAATTAATTTTATATTAAATATAATTTCAATAAAAAAATTATATACAGGTTTTATTGAATAATATTAATACAACTGTTTTGATTTTAAAATTTTATTTGCTAAACCTATAATAGATATCTGTATAATTAATAAATGAATCGCTTAAAAATATATGTACGTTTTAACAATTGGAGCTTTAATAATCTGTAAAAAAAAAGATTATTCGTATTAATACAATTTATATATATATATATTACATGGTTCTGTAATAAATATTATAAATCTAAAATTAATCACTTTATGTTTAATTTTTTATTGAAATAAAACTCGTTTATATTTTTAATTTGATATTAACGAAAGTTTAATAATATTCATATTATATAAATGTAAATAAAGCAATTAATATAATTTTCATTAATTATATGACTGACATATTCAGTATGCCATTATTACAGGTAAATAAAAAAGTAAAATAATTTTACTTTCGTTAAGAAACTATATATTTTATCTTACCGCTTGAGAGCCAAAATTATCACGACCTATATTTACGTTAATAAAGAGAACATACAAAAGTAAATGCAGACATACATTTATATACACTCATACTTATAATATTATCATTCTTATATGTACGAGATATTGTCATAGACGCTTTTCCTACGTGAACGAAAATTTTTCCTCTTTTGTATGTATATCTAGCAAACTCTAACCAAGATGATGATGACATTGTCGTTGACATAAGAGCACTTTTTGTACACTGCTGTTGTAAATATAAAGGAAGTATTGTGGACGCTACAATAAAACATGCAAGCTCGTAGAGGTGAGAGATTGAAAAGGCTTGAAATGTCTTAAGCTTTGAGTACTTGTTTTGGCATATACTTGAAAGATCGAGATAAAGTATGCACTTAATATTTTAAGACATTTTAGTTTTTAAAAATTATATGCAATATATGTATGTGTGTGTATGTGTATGTGATATATTTCTAAGAATAGTAGTGGATACATAGTTTTGTCAGAAACATGAAAAGTCTTAAGCCCTTATAGATATATCTATGCTAATGGAGAAAGTTTTTGGTTTACAGGATATAAAACTCTTTTTCTTAGAATAATTTTAAGTTTTATCCTTTTTCAAAAAAAAAATTTAAAAGAACTAATCTCAGAGTTATAAAAACTATGCATAATTTCTATTCGTAAACTTACTCTGTAATTTTATTATTAATTATTGATATTAAATTTTAAATTATTATAATAATATTTGTAAATATTAATTCAAGATTTTTTATTAATAATTAAATAAATTGATTCGATTTCAATTAGTTTCTTAATATTGAATTAGTAATTTAAATTCACAAAATTATTTCTAATAAAGTCGAAGTAAAAAATAACATCATTTTTAACTATTTTTAATGTATAATAAAGTTTAAATTTATTAGGTTATATATATATATATTTGTGTGAGAATAAATTAATATATTTCTTTGTAAAATTATAATATATTTTGCAATTAAATTCTATAAATATCTAAGTGGAAAAACATAAATTTATTGTATATAAAAATAAATAGATTTTCTAACGAAAAATCCAAAAAAAGACTTCTAGATAACTAAGAAATATTAATAAATAGTAGCTTGAATTGGTGATTTAACTTTATCACAAATAGATAGAAGTATTGTGGTATTTATGAACAATTCAAAAAATCTGTCATAAACCTTTTACGAGTAGAAGACTATATTTATAGGTAGATTTTGCAAAATTTAAACCCTTTGGTTTGATATAAGTATAACACAGCTCTTTAAGAAGATATTTTGAAACTATTAAGTCATCACAACAAAATTTAAATAGTGATCAACTACTTATTTATGGCTTAAAAAGTTTTATAGAATTAAGACAGAGAGATTCACTGCGAGTTCAATCAAATTAAAAACTTTTTGAAAGAAAAAACTAATATATTTTTTGTTTTTAATTATTTTTAAAATTGATCAAAATAAATAATTTAACCTAAAATTGAAAGCCAAAAATAATATAAAATAGAAAACAAATATTTTTATAAGCAAGTATTCTTAAAGTAATCATGATATACAACTTGCACAATCTTTTATTTAAAATTCATTTGGTCACTAAAATATAATAAATTTGTGTAAATACTTGATTAAATCTTTTGCAATGTACACACACATATATATATATAATTAACTTTGTATCATAACAAAATATTGTATTCAATTTTAATATTTGAAATAAAATTTATGATACCAATAGAACTACGAATTTTTAAAATATTTTAATACCCTTTTAGCTATTGAAATATATATTATAAGAAATTTATATTTTAAGTAAATAATTATTAAATTTAAATTTGTAATTCAAAGAATTAGCCTATAAAGTATATAAATAAAAAAATCCAGCTTTATAATAGAATATTATTTCATATTTTTTAATAAATATAAATAAAAGTTTAAATATAATTTTATTTTTTACACTAAAATTACATAGAATATAGAAATTAAAATTGCGTTACGCTTTAAATCAATATTCACTTAATACTCTAAAATATGCATTTACTATTTTGTTAGAAAATGTAGATTAATCTCTTAAATTAATAGCTTGTATAATTAAAACAGTAAAATAAATTTTAAGGCAATTTATTTTCAAATTTATATATTACTCAATTATTAAGTTAATAAAGTTCAAGCACTTATTGTTCAACGAACTAATTTACGAACTCAGTTTTACCGAAAAATATTTTCAATTTATTAATTAGAAAAGTTAATGATTTGTTTATCAATAATATTTATTTCATAAAGTTAGAAACAAAAATTAATAGTATAAAACACAGTTGATACATAAATTTCATGTGCTATTATAAAATTCAAAGTGTACAGCTACAAACAGCAAATAATAACAACTAACTTATAGTAACCTCAGTCGGCCAAAATAGTAGTGTTAAAAAAGTAATGTTACTCTAGTTTTCCACCATTCTATAGACTATATATTAACGACATCACGTGCATGTATTAGATCGGGTTTGGACAGATACTCTAGCAGAAGAGACCACGCCCCGGCGTCTAAGAAAAGCAGAGAAATATAGTGTAGAAAAAGCCATCTCACAACACATCTCCACAAGGGAAATAACTCGTATAAGCTCTGTATTACATGACCTGAATGTTTACGATATGCACTGAGATAACAGAAGTCTTCCCTTCATCCTTTGCTATACGTTCGAGAATACTGTACTAGAAAATGCGGACGAACTCTGATGCTACTATTTCCCGATTGATTTTGGTACGTTTCTATACTGCCTGTACAAGAAAAGACTTGTGTATAAAAGAGTAATTTCTTTACACTTTGATTTTGAATACAGATTAGTGAAATAAGAAATAACTGACGTTTAAATAGATTGTGTATTTGGAATTGATTTTAATTTCCAGCATTTTATGCACATATTAAACAATATAAGAGGGAATTGGTTGATTGAAAAGTAGTGATATTTCATTTTTACAGAAAATGCAAACATCAAATTTTTTTCTGTAAATTCATTTTGTATAATTTTACACGTGATTATCATATTCAATATCTAGTAAACTATCTAAAAAATTTTGTAATTATTCTATATCTTAATTTATTCAAAGAATTATAATTCGTGAGTATGTCGGTTGGTAAAATTTGCTTTAAGGTTGTAGGGATCTAACTTTCTTAGAGGAGCTGTGAAAGACCGCTTAAAAGATTCAAAGAGATAGAACAAGTTGAAGCAACGACGATTGTCAAATTATGAAGTTTCTGATATTAAAGATAATAGAAGTTTATTATAATATGGTTAACATTAGTAAATTTCATAGATATATAATTATTTATATCATAACAGTGCTTTATATTTTTTAGAGAATATCATTTCTGTAAAAAACAGTATTTAATTTAGGCTGCCAAAGTTCTAGTACTAAATATATATTTGAATAAAATAGTTCTCAATAAGTTTCAAAAGATATTAAATATATATTTCAATTTAGTTATTCTTTTCAAAAATAAGTATTTAAGTTATTTAATTTTGAATTTCCTCTAATTAATAATTATTGACGGTTGATTATATAAGAATAACTAGGGAATATTAATATTTTCCGCGTGTTGACGAAAATGGAATTTAATGAAATTCAATCATTCGAATAATATCTAGAGCCGCTCAGATCTGGATAATTTCTATAGTCTGTTTTAGTAATTTCGAACTGGAATATCTTGTAAATGAAATTCTCGACAAAACTAAAACTTTTTAAATTAATAACAAATATGAAGAATTCCAAATATTGAAAAGTTCACTTTCATCGAATATTTTTGACATGGTATATATTGAGAGATCGTCTCTCTTCCCATTGTTTTCGGAAAACTACTGGTATTCTGTCTTTGCCTGTGGCATTAAAGCTCCTTCACTCTTCTACATACTTAAAATAATACGATAATCCGATGTCTATAGTATTTGAATTAGCCGAAAAGATTGGTAGGAGTTTAATGTTGAAACAGCTCTGACATGACACATAATATAAACTAAGAAAAGAATGAGACAAATCCTTGAGGCCAATTAGGAAAACTGGAACGCTACGGATATAAAACAAGCCTCGTTAAGCAAAAATATCAAGTTTTATCTGAACTGGACGGGCGCCAACGTTTGAATGCATATAACCGTTTTGTCTCTCTCATCACTCGCATTTACTTTTCTCTCTCCTCTTTCGCTTTCTTTTGTCACTATTCTCCTTTCTATCTCTTGTACTCTCCCTCTTGAAAGTTTGTCTCCCGCTGTATGAACGCTTCTCCTCTATATCTGTTTCTACATATATTTTCTCTCTCATTCACTTGTTTTGCTTTACAAATTATCTTTTTCTTATTATATTGATCTGAAAAATTACAAATATTACAGTTAGAATTAAGTACTTAAATAAAACTGTATTTTTAAAATACGGAAATTATTCATATAGTGCAAAAATATCATTTTTTAAATCATGCATAAAAATTAAAATATTTAAAATATTAATTTTTGAAATTATTTTTCAACGAATAAATTTTTTTAAAAGTTTAATATATCGTTAATGTTAAAGTTTTATAAATTTTCATTTAGATTTGTATGTCGTTTATTTATTTTTAGTTCATATTATGTGCTAAAATTTTAATCATATCCAAAATAAAACATTATCTACAAATTGTTTATTCACACGATTCACTATTGATTTTTATATTAAAATACAATACAGTTATCCTATCTATATAATTTTTATTACTTAATATTATTATTTAGGTTAAAAAATTTTAAAAAATTTTAATTTAATTAAAATAATTTTTTATATGTATGCATTATTATAAATTAACATAAATAATACAAATTCCTTTTAATATTGAAACTTTTGAAGTATTATAGTTTGGAATTTATGAAAATTGAAATAATACAAAGGATCAGATTTTCAATTGCAATTATGGTAAAAGAAAAACTCGGGAAAAAAATGTATAGATATTAGTCGGAAGATTGTCTGAAGATTGTTGGTCGTCAAATGATAGAATCCTTATAGATAAGAAGTTAAACCATCTACAGTTTTTTTGAATCTTTTTTATATTTTAATCTTAGCATGAAATGCGGATTTTCATATTACATCACATGCATCATAATTTTAATAAAATTAAGAAAATAAGCAATTATAAGTATTTATAATTATTCCTATATTTTAATAAAGTTGTAAAATAAATATTAATAGTAGAAAAATTATCAGTTATATGCATTAAAGTAATAGATATAAGTTCTAAATTTCTAGACAAATTTCTAGATATAAGTATTTAAAGTTGACTACATAACTCATTTTAGTTTTCAAAATATTATAAATATTATAAAAGAAAATATTATAAATGATATACTATTAAAATATTTTATAGTTATAATTAATGAAAGTACGTTTTTGATTTCTGAAATGAAAACTTAATGATACAATTATTCTCATAATGAAATTGTGAGCTTACTGTTACATTTATTACGATTCTGTTAAGAATACTCACATCATCAAAAAGTTTAGTACGGAAATATACCAAATAACCAAAATTTCCTAGTAATAACGAACTCTGTAATAGACTTAAATTTTTCCTTCTAAGGACTTCCATCTTCATTGCCAACGATTCGTAAAAGCACGCAATTGTACCATTTCTCGTGTAGGCCGATAGATAGAGTTTCGGAATCATCATCTATATATTACGTACTGCACTATCCTACATTCTGTCATTCCTGCAACGAACATTCGTACATTACACGCATGCGCTCTAAGTTGGCAAATCTTTCCCCCGCTATTCGTGCCTCTGCCGAGGCAGTATCTCCGACAATTCCCTTCTTTTTCTGGGATAACACGCATATATATATCATTTTATTTATCGTAGCAAGTAGAGAAAAATTATTGACACCAAATTTAGTGGTTGTATTTTTTGTATTAAAACTCAAACACCTCCTATATTTTTCGTTTTCTCATTTAGACGTATATTTTTAAAAATTTTACAGCAGAATTTATTACTTTTTCCTAAGCATAAAAAAAATTACAATCTCTTAAAAATATATTTTATAAATAAAATTTTTAAATCTAAATAAAATGTAACATTGAATTGTTATATATAAAATTTCTATATGTTCTATTGTAAATTTTTAAATTCTAAATCAGAATAATATAATTTTGAACTTCATCAATTATTATGTAGAATAGATTACTGATTTATGAATCTGTCTTTGTAAAATCTGTGTTCATATTATTAATGGAGTAAATTTTTAATAAATAAATCATTTGATAACAGATATATATTTATATTTTAATTTATAGAATAATTTACCATTTAAAAAAAAAGTATTGAACACTTACAAGACGTAAACAATGTATGTTACAATAATTACGATACAAGAATTAAATATATTTAAAATAATGTTGGATATTTCTTAATTACTTTAACTACTAATAGAATATTATTTTCATTTGACTGCAATAATTAATTATACATTCATTTAATATTTGAGTATATACGTTCTATCAATAAAATAAAATTAGAAGGAAAAGTTATTATAGTGCTTTTGTCAAAAAGCATAAAGTGCTTTATTTGATAAAGTAATATAACTTTTGATGCTTTTCTTCTCAGAGAATAATATCCATCTTTGTAGTATTTATTTTTAACATTTCTTTCATTTATCTTAAAAAAATGAAAAGAGCAAGAAATGTTATATGTCATACGCATACAGTGGAATGAGAAAAATAGAGATACAAATCAAGAAAAATAGAAAGAGAGACCAAATAATAATAAGAAAAAAGAGAAGAGAAAATTGTAATAAAATTCAATGTTATATTTTACTTACTACCAAACTCTACAGTTGTACTTTTATTACTATAGTTTATAGTTACTCATCTTGCAATGAAATGAATCAATTCGAATCGATATGCAATGCCTCGAGCAAAAGTGTGATAGCGTACCTCGGACCGAATCATTTTTTGAAGTTTCTTATTTCTAATTTAAATAAAATGACAAAGACGCATAGGAATGTAAAGTTCTCATTTCATCTTTTCTTCAACTACTTATTTCATTCCTTTACCTTTATATTTTCTCAAAGAGTCGGTGTGAGATCTTCAAAACCAAGATTTCAATTACACTATAGATTCAAGGAAAGGTTGTTTGCTATGATTTGAATGTGCATAAATGTGTGACACATTTTTACATAGAATTACTAGATGTTAGCACAGATTTTAATATAATACATTGCATTCATATATTTTGTAATAGAATTTTTATTGCAATATCGTGTCTTCTTTATTTGGAGAAGCCCATTTAAATTATTGATTTACTGTTTTACTCTAGCACAACGATATCATAGAAAAAATTACAATAAAAAAATTACGGTTTTTAAGAAATAAATTTATTAAATTCTTGTGGTTTAAGTATATTTAAAAATTATATTTAAAATAATATATTTAAAAATGTAATTTTTGTACAATTCATGGTTTCATTATTTTTATTTATTTGTTTTATTTGTATAATGATCCTAACTAAATAAATTCGAATTTATTACCATCTATAAAATTTAATATATATTTTCAATAAATGGAAATGCATATCCTAAAATATTAAAAAAATTACAATTATTCTAAAAAATATATTTTTTTAAATAATAAAAAAGAATCTAAAACGTATTTTACATACACGATATAGATACTATCTAAAATACTATTAACTATAAGTAATACTATAATTCTATAAATCAAATTTACACATCAATATATTTTTAATGATATATTCATATTTTATTTTTTTTAAATAATCTAAATTATCTACAATATATTATACATTTCAATAAAATAGAATTTCACGCAAATTTACATAATTAACCAAAAAATATCAGTAAGTAAATTAAATAAGATTTATATTTGGATTAATTAAATTTTATGCAGCTTAAATAAGGAAAATTGGTTAAATTTTTAAAACACGGTATATTGTTTATCTATAATACCTTGCATTTTAAGCAATAATTAAATTAACATATATAGAATAAAAATTATTAAAAGCAACTGATTTTATTTTTAGATAGAAAGTAATGTCCAAATAGAAAAGAATTGTTGATATTATACTAATTTAGTTTTTCATAAGTTATATGAAATAATTAAGTAAATAACTTTAACACTAGTAATTAAAAATATGTAATGTTTAATAGATAAAAAATTATTTAAAGGAAAAAAAATTATAATATAATGAAATTTATCTAAATAAATAAAAAAATATTCAACCAAATTTATAAATTAATAAATGTTATGACACTGTTAATTCATTATTCAAAAAATATAGTGTCGTCAGGATTTAGATACAATATTAATATAACATATTATTATAGAAAAATGAAAAAAATATTTTAATATTAAACACAAAAATGAGAATAAAAAGTTATAATAATGAAGAGATACATGTCACTAAGTTATTTGAAAGATTAAATAAAAGAGACAAAAGTAAAAAAGTGTTAAATAATTATAAATTAGTAACAGCCTTAAAAGAAAACAAGCTAGGAAAATAAGATGCTTTAAGAAATGAGATAAAGTGAGCGAATACAAGTGAGGAAAAACAGTAGATCTATAAAATTTAAAATAATGAGAACAAAGTAAATGCAAGGGTATACAAGTATACAAAAGAAAAGGAGAGTAGTATAAACGACGTTTAGAAAAGATTATATTTTTTATTGCATATCATGTTTTTTATGTACTCTATAAAAAAATAAAAAATATAAAAAGAAAGTATCATGTAGAATAAATTCGAGATACTCATACTAAAAATAAAATATATTCAATTAGTTTCGTGAAAATCCCAAGATTTCCTTCAACTTTAATCCAGTTCATTCTTAAACGTAAGTATTTATAATAAAAATTTAGAAATAAATTTATTATTTTCTCCAATTTTTTGACAAATAAGTTGTGAAATACTTTTAATTGGCAATTTAAATGATCGATTTCCGAATGTTTTACAATTGGTATAATACAAAGTGTTTAAGAATAAGCATTTTAATGAATTTAGTATACTTTTAAAAGTAAATTTTATTTCTGATTTGTATAGTGAAATCTGAATGATTTAATAATTCAAGTATTTTCTTATTGTAGAAATTTTAATAAAAAATAAAATAGTCAATTTTCAATAATTATTATTTTACATATAGTTCAATTTAACAATGATGTTGAGAAATATTTGAAAAAAGATAACAGTAGCAATATTCTGCTGGGCAATGAAGCTGTGAATTCCTATTTAAATTTCCATATTTCCTTTTAACTTTACATTATAAAAAATATATACATATTCTTATAACTTATAAATTGATATTCTACTAAATATGACATAAATTGTAATTTTATCAGCTGTGATGAAAATTGATTCTTTCGTGAATATCTTATGAATCTTTAATAGAACATTGTAAAAAAGGATAAAAAAGTTATATGAAACTAATAATAAATGCAATCAAATTGTTTTACTGTTGTTATAGATAAAATTATATGAAATTCTAAAAATGTAAATAGCAAATAATTGAAATATTAATATAATTAAATAATAAAAATAATAAAAACAATAAATATAATAAAATAAGACCTGAATTAATAACATATTATATATTAAAAGAGAATCTTTTAATTTGATCACATAGAGTTTTTAAAAAATCATTAACAACATTTGACTTTTTTCATAAAATTCCATGATTATCATATAATATAAATAGTAATTACTAATCATTTATGAACTTAGGCTTTTAACAAAGTTTGTACTGAGTATTTTTAAACAGAATCCAACTTTTATAATCATCTGAAACTCGAAAGCGGCTTTGTTTAAAACTTTAAAACATTTTTTTCTCAAAACTTATGGAAAGAACAATGGAATACCATTAGCGTGCATTGTATTTACACTGCTTTCACATTATCTATTATAAAAGGAATATAAAGGAAAGGCATTACGAGATGACGTTACAGAGACCATACGTGACAGTTATCGGCTTAAATCCGTCCATCCTTTTTTACACCATGATTCCCCCATGAGTGTGACTACTTAAAAATGCATTCATATAAGAACTGTATATATGTTCTATTACCAGCAAAATTACAAATAGCCTGAGGGATGATAGCCGCGATTAAAACGTAACGAGAACCTCCAGTAATTTGACTACAGTAAAATACATTTTCTCGGATTCTGATTATCTGGTGCTTTCTTTTCATTATAACATTCTTTTTGTTATAAAAAACAAGAAAGATTTCTTTAAATCAAGTCTGAATTGTGTATATTTGACATTGTAACAAATATATGAGGCTTCATTGTTTATTATTAAAAAAATCGTAGAATATTTTAGTGCATCCTTTTTTATTGTATATTTTAGATTTCTATATTTTACATTCGGTTGTAAGGTTTTCAAACAATGATGCATATTTATTTTACTGGAATACAATGTTTTATTCTTTGTATTAAATTGATTATAAAAAATTATGCTCGTTTTAAAATGAGGTCGGTATAATTGAAATTTGCAGACGAAATTACAAATAATGGCACTTAGAAGAATTAAATTTTCAGTAATGTCTTTTATTCTATCGAATCTTTGTCATAGTTTTACATTTAAGAACAGCTAGAATGATATCGATTCAATTTAGTTATTAATAAATTTATTCTGAAAGTGCACATTTTTATCATTCTTTTGTATAATATTCAATTGATATCATTCCATGTTTTGCTAATATATCTTTTAAAAATATATATACAATAATTTACGAGATACCACAAATACAAAATATAATGACAAATATAATTATAATTATAAATTATATTTTTTTAAATCTTAATTATCAGTTACATTTATTGGTTTAAATAAGAAACATGAAAATATATAAATGACTAATATATAACTATGAATATAACAGAGTATTTTAATACGAAATATTAATAATAAATTAATTTTCCAATAGGTAAAGAAAATAAAAATAATAGGTTAATAAACGTCCTTCATTTATTAAAACAATTTTGTGCAAGACTTTTTATTTATAACATCATTTAAAAAGCTTTCTTTTTATTAATTGAATTTTATTAATGAAATTTTCTTCAGCATATTTCTGTATATAGGAAGAGCTGAAAAAAAGAAAAGTTTTCGACAAACTGGTGAATACTCAAAAATTCACGAACTGTTTTTAATAAGTACATTTACAGTGTCGTGTCCGTGAGCCGAGTTACGCGTGTCAAATAAAACATTCTGAAGTCTTTGAAAAATTTTGTCGATCGAATACATAATGCCAGGGTCACAACGTTATTCTTATTATTCTTACACTTAAAGAAATATTTTCACTGAGATACATACTTGCTTATCTTATCTATCCATGTCTGCTCTTTTTCGCTTTCTTTTATTCGCTATTTCATTATTCGATTTTAAGCTCTTATATTCAACTTGTAGCCAGCTGCGCTGTATGTGGACGCATACGCACACTTCACCTTCAGTTTAGATAGGCATTATCTAGAAAGATTCGATGTAGTTTATTTACTCGTAGAAAGAGGCGCAGCTAAGACGTTATTTTTATAAATTTATGGATATTAAAAGGGATTTTACGGCGTTACTAGGAATCGATAAATTCTCATGGGAACCTTCACTTTGCGATCAACTTGTGCTTTTTTCTTAAGATAAAAGGACTTCTCTTTAGAAAGAGGTTATATTTATATAGCTGCATTTAATTTTTTAAAGATTGTAAAATAAAAAGAAAGTAATGAAAGTATATATTGAAATGTTTAAAAGAAAATATTCTCAACTTAAATGCTTTTAATCATAAGCTTTTTAATATTAATTCAAAGTCTATACATTGCACGTATAACAATTTACATTTTGATAACATTATTTTTTAGTCGTTTAAAAAAATTTGCTTGAACATGCATAAAAAAACATAAAAATAATATGCATAAATTATGTATATATAATAAAAATAGAAGTATTTTCAGTAAAATGATAAATTGCAACATTGATATTATAAATCAATAAATTTGAAGTACCCGCCACTCGAATTACATTCAGAATTATCATTTACTTTTTGGTACTTTCGATTAAAATGCGAGTGATATTCTACATTTGTATTATTACTTGAATACCAATTATTATTTCAAAAATTTGTATTTTAAAGATGCATAATGAAAATTCATGTTTCATTAATTATTGAAAAATATTTAAATATGATTACAAAAGTCTTTACTTCCTTCAATATCGTTAACTAGTTTTTATGGAGCGAAGAAAAATCCAGAAGCCAAAACGAAAATTTAGCCCGATCAGGGTATTAAAATCTAGTTTAATAGCCGTTTAGTGAAAAGACTTCTCGACTCGTAGCAATACAAAACCACAACGGTAGAACAGTTATTTGAACTGTGGTGCGCATAGAATCAATTTATTATTCATTCTTCCGACAATGGTGACAGGGGCATATAGAGCTACGAACCTGGTTTCAAATGTATTAGGAGCCTAAGGGGTCCCAAACGGTGATACTTGGATTTCATTCGAATAAATGTCAGTGTCATATTTCTGATGTTGTTTATCCAATACATGGACGTATGCTTATATAAACTAGTCCATATATATTTTATGAAGATACAAATTTAAATTGAATAGAGTAGCTATTCACGTTCCGCATGCACCACTTTTTTATTTTTATACGATTTGTTTGAAAATATAATATATAGGATATAAATTTAAAATAAATTATGAATATGGATATGAAGTAAGAAAATTACTATACATGTATATATATATATATATATATTTATGAAAACAAAACAAACGTAAAATTTGTAAACATGAAAAATCTGAAAAAATGAAGGATTGTAAAATAAAACTTGAAATTTGTAAATAAAATTACATTTTAAACCATAATTTTCAAGATTTGTATCTAAAAATAATAAAAAATTACAGTACCTAATAAGTTATAATAATTTCCTTATTTTTAAAAGATACATATTTAATGTTTTTATTTTACATTAAAGGTAAATGAATGTGGAAAGTATTGGTTATTTTAAAAAAATAGTAAAATTTTATTTATACTTTACATTAGTTAAATTAATTCTTTATTAAATATCTCAAATTATTTAAATATACTGAAATTTCTTTGTTGTTTCTTCATAACAAAATCCTCAATAATTCAATTAGATATTTGTAAAAAAATCAATACTACACAACTGTATCTGTGATCAAAATTCAAATGATATATAATACTATATATCAATAACGTATATACGCTACCTTCATTTATATAACATATTAGTTTGATTAAATGTATTACTAACAAAAGAATAGTTAATTTCAACGAAATTTTTTTCATAAATTAAAAAAATTCTTTTTTATTTTGTAACAATTTTGTATTTATATCACAATTTCAATATTGATATAATTACTATATTTATTTAAGTAATATTCAATAATCAAATTTATTAATTCTTTCAAATTTAATGTACGACTGACAGTTCTACATAAAATCTGCATAAAATACTAAAATATTATTTTTTGTTCTTTACTTCTTACTAGTATTTAACACGCAATGAAAATAGAAGCGAGAGAAAGAGAGAAACATGAGAATATTGGAAAGAACCTGCATAACTTACGAAGCTATCCGGCAAACTCGAAGAAACGCCCACAGTGGTGGAAATGGACGACATCCTGGGCGGTGATGGCGTGTTCGACCAGACCAAACGCTCTCCGATCGGTCAATCCTTAATCTCATAGCGATATGTTCTATTCTAAAGAGCGAGTACAACCATGTTAAGGGATTCCAGTGATGTTATCCCCTTGAAACGTTTGCATTGCTTTAGATCGCCCTGACAATTCTTCGGTCTCTTTTGCCTTCGATTTGTTCAATAGATGGTTGTAGGATCTCATTTAAGTATGCATTGACCATATATCACATCATCATGTGAAACAGAAGAAATAGAAATGGTATTCAAACAGTTTGAAAATAGATTTTTAATTTTTTCTTCTTCAAACCAATTTATTCTTGCAGAATGTCTAGTGTCTGTGTTTAAATTATTCCACGGCAACCGTAATTTTAATTTATAATTTATCATATTACTGTAAATATTAGTTATTACTCAAATTTTTATAATAATCTGAATAAAGAATATTAAGTTAATTAATGAAAATATATTGCAATATATGTATACCTTAGATTTATTATATTTTTATTATATTATAAATAGCGTACATGCATCATTAAAGAACTTATTTATACAATTTTTATTAAAACGAAATAGAAATGTAAAAAAATGACTGTAAAAAACATAAATATTTAAATATATACATTTTATTACATTTCAATTGAGTACATAATTAGTTTACTTTGTACAACTATTTACATAATTTACTATTTATTTTCTGCGATACATGACAAAGGTTTATAGAAACTTTATTTTATAACAATTTAGTACAGTAAAACATTAATTTGTTCACCTTTGTATATTTAAGAATTTTTTAGTATCATGAGATATTTTTATAACTTGTTAAATATAAAATATAAACATTTACATTTAGAAATCCATGTAAAATATAAAGACAAAACTTACGAAAACTTTATTACACAAAATTTAGTGTGTTCAGTTTGTTTGTACTTGCGAACTGATTTACATAAAATTAAATTGGATAAAATATTATTAACTTTGTTTTCGAAAAGACTTTCGAAAACACTTTATTGAAATTAGATAAGCTAGTTAAATATATAGTTTGACCTTGGGCAATAATAACTTCTATAAAACTTTCATAAATTAAAAAAAATTTCTTTTTAATTATGTATGTTTTATGATTTTTTTAAATTTATATTTTGTTTTTAGTTTTAGAAATATACAAAACCTTGAATTACTTACAATGTTCTAAATAACTTTAAATCATTTTTAGAACAAAGTATTATTAGTATTATGTTGAAAAAACATCTTTGAACAATTTGATTACTCACTCATGAATAACGTATTGATCGTACTAAAATAAATTTTGCAAAATTCAAATTGCATCTTCGTAATAAGCAAAATAAATAAAAATATTACAAAATGAATATCTTACTTTTGCTGTTTTTACTATTTTAATATATTATTTATATACAAGGCCAATTTTATAAGAGGTTAGAAATAAAGCTATATGATAATGATAATAATATAATGATAATAAATACTATTCATATAATAATAATTAATAATATCTTATATATATATATATATATATATATATTTACCTCTACGTCAAAGTATAATTATTATCTTGATAAAAAATATTCATTACATCCGCAAAAAATTACAATAATTCTTAAAGCTCACCAGAAAAGTTTAGTGTTCAATATTTGATCGCCGAAATAAGTTAATATATGTATTTTTACGCTTTTTCATTTCATTTGCTCGCTAAAGGTATTTAGGTATATTACAATATTTCAATTTAAAATGTGTAGAATATCTTTGTTTCAACGTTTAATCGTATTATAACTATAATACTACTATTTTACTATAACAGTGAATATTTCTATTTCCCATATAAAAGATTGGTCACTTTATTTGTTTAAATGAAACTTCATGTAAACAGGTTTTAAATACTATATCATTTTATTTATATATCGATAATACGTCGTAAAATACTTAATATGTGATTTATAATACTGATTTTTTAACAATACAATTTAATTTCATAATATAATAAGTTGATATTAAATTTTATGTAACATTATCTAGTATTGAAAAGTAATAAAAAAATTTTTATTTTTACTTTAGCTTAAAGTTTGTATGCATCATAAGGATATTATCTATCTATTTTTCTAAAATCATAATATAAAAATAAAAAATTAATTTTTATAATATAGGAAAATTTAATGTAAAATGTATAGAAATTTAAAGTTGTACAGTTTTTGCAAAGTTTTTAAATAAAATTATACTAAAATAATTTTGACATTTTTTCTGTTGAAAAATTGCAGCTGACATTAACATTCTGTGTAAAGAATCATCCTCAAAAGTTTTCTTGTAATTCATCTCTCGTAGCATTTGAAATAAAAATAAAATGTAATGAACTATTAGTAAGTTATTACAAAAATCATATTTTTTAATTATATGTTTTTTAAGTATAATTTGAAATAACAAACTATGTTTATTTAAAATTTTTAAATAATAAATTATATTATATATTATATATTATAAATAATATCTTAAAATAATAAACTATGTTCAGTATGAATAAGTTATTCTTAAAATTATGCATATCATATTGAAGTGCATTAATTAAAATTAAAATTTTTAAGAATTGTAATTAATTTTTCTCGCAATACTAAAAAAGTAATTAATTATCTATGCCTATAATTCAAATAAGGAAAATTTGAATAAAAAAGAAAGAAGAAAGGAGAAAATTGTCGACTATTAAATGACAAAATTATTCGTGAGTAAATAGCAGACGGAGAAGAATTCGTCGCCAAACTGCTACAATATTTCCTGGTGATTACTTCCATGAATTACTAGATTATTCACTAATTATATCTTTCACTCTTCTTCAAGAAAGTACACAGACAGTCAGAATAAATACTGAGTAATTAGAGATAATTTTAAGAATTATTTACTTAATGATAGATTATAGAATAATTATTATTATTTAGATTTTCTATTCTAATTATTGGAAATTTTATGTTACAGCGTTGATTAAAAAAAAGAAGTCATATTTTAGATAACTAAAAAAATATTTAATCCATTAAATAGTTATAAAAAAGTCGTTAATATAAATTAATAATAAAAAAATTAAATTAAATTTTTCATTCGTGAATAAAACAATAATTAATAGATTTTATCAAAATATTGACCGAATATTATTTTCAAATATAATTATATTTAGTATATTTAAAACAATTTTCTTTTATATATATAAATGCTTTATTAATATTTCACATTCTTTTAAGCTACTTATGTTTTGTATTTTAAGTACAAAGTATGACTATATATAACAAAAATGCAGTAGGCTTTACGTAGAAGAATATGAAACCTGTGTAACTCAAAAAAATATATCATTATTCAAATTCATTGGTATATTTGAATTCTTATTCAGATAAATAATTAATTTTATTATTTTTAAGTTGTGTCTTTACTAAATATATGATGAACTTTTTTTCAATCATACTATTTAATGTCTTTATACAAATGGATAACTGTTTAAATTTTTTATTATTTATTCTAACGTTTTCATATTTTTTTTATATTTAAGATTCCAATACTAAAAAAAGTTTTTCCAATACTATCTCTGTAAACCTTCTTTCTATTATTTAAATATACTACTTTTTAAAGTACATAATTTTACTCGTATCACGTACAATTATATGTTAAATTATAGAAAGAACAACATAAAAATTCTTATTCTTATTTATGTAGTATTATTAAAAATAAAATTGATAATTTTACTTAAAACACAATTTGTATAAATCAAAACTAAATTCATTTATTATTTGTAATAAAATTTTTTAATTACGTTTTAAAACATCTAAATACTCGTAGTTTAAAATTCTTTCTAAAAACAAACTTTCAGAATAAGAAATATATTCCTGGATTCATTTTCAACTAAAGATTGAAATAATAATATTCGGTTTAAGATTTAATACATGATACATGTTTTGAAATATTTTTATCTCATTTATACAACGATTTCAAGTAAGAAGTTAAAGTAGAAAGTAATTTATTAGTTTTACAAAAAAATTAATTAAAAATCTTTATAATAAATTTTTGATCAATATTATTATGTCAAAATAACAAACTATTTAATAAATATTTTTACAAATTACTAAATTATATATCTCTGTCTTTCTCCTTATCTTAACCTATTCGTTTATTTCTCAATACATGTATCCATCTACCTTTATCTATTTAAATCTTTCTCTATTTTCTTTTCATACTTTTAATTGATATTAATTTATTTTCATTATTTAGGAATAAATGAGTTTTAAAAATCATAGAATGAATTATGAAGAATATTGAAAAAAAATTAAATGTTATCTGTAATCTACTACGTATATTATTCATATGTTATATTTATTATTTTCACTTATAGCCAAAAAAGCTTTATCTTTTTTTTCCACTATTTCATCTTACTGATTCTCTTTGAAAATGGTTTCAAGAAGCGTTAAAATGCAGCTGAAACGTATTCGCACGCTGCTTACCTAGAACTAACTTTCCTCTAGACAAACAAAAACTTTCTATTTGAAGTGAAGATGCTATTTGAAGTATGCTGTAGCCATGTATGCGTACATATGCATCAGTAAAAAAAAGAGAGAATGATAGAAGGACACAGAGAGAAGAAGAGAAGTAACTATAAGGTAAAGAGAAGAAAAAGAAATATGTGAAATATATGTTGAAAATGTTAGAGAGAATCGTTAATTTTAAATTAAAGAAGGTTCAAACGAATAAATTATCACTAATCATTAAAATAAAGTAGATCAATAACCCAAATTTTTAATTCAATATGATTACTTTATGACTTAATTCATTTTAAAGTTTTTTAATTTTACAAAGAACCTAATTAAAAATGGAATAAATATTAAAAATTATCGGTTAACTTTTACAATTTTTGAAGCAATTGAACTTGATTAAAAAAAGAAATTTTTCGTTGATTCAAGTTTTATTTTATTCCATTTGATTAAATCTGATTTAGAAATGAATTGTGCACCTCCGCTAATTGTGTTATTATAGAATTTGAAAGATCATTAAAGATATTGCTATTTTGATAAAGAAATATAATGAAATTATGAAGTAATTAAATTTCCAAAGTTTTTCAAATTACTATAACAATATTAAATGTCAATTGAAAGTTCGTAATCATTTAAAATTCTATAATTTTTTTAACTTTTTTAATATTTTTTTATTTAATCCTTTCAACTAAATATAAAAAAAATTAAACAGAATTATTTACACGAGCAGAAGATACCAAGAACATATTTGATCTTTATATTAAGATATATCATTATATTGCTAATAAAAAACACCATCATCGAAATAGTATATTAACTTTTTAAAATAATTTCACGTGAAATATGATATTTCCATCTGTTTTTATATTTCTTCTTTTATATTATTATAAACAAATTATTGTTCATGACGTATCTAATTTTAATTTATAATGAAAATATTGTTAACCATCGTTAATAAAACTTTCATCATTCTTTCATAATATGTCATATAAAATCGCTTGAGAAATCAAAGATTGTATTTTACCTCAATAATAGTTTTAATGTTTAACGAAATATTTCGTCTTCTTTATTGATTAACGATGAATGGATAAAGAGCGCGTGTAACTTAAATATGAACCTCCGTGACTGATAATCACGCAATAAGTGAAAACGGGAATATATGTCAAATGTCCAAATGAAGTCGTGGCTGAATTGCTAATGTACTCCGATCGCATAAATGTAAGTTGAGTGCAGACGTAAAGAAAATTGACAGCTTTGCATGGTTGCATCGAACGCCGATAGATGATCAATTGGACGCGTTTCTCGTCGATTTTCCAGGATCGCTTTCGCGCCTTGAGCTATAATAGAATTGTGCACGCTTATAGAGTGAAACGTTTCTTTGGATCGTCAGTTTTGAATTCGTTTTTACGTCAAGCTGCTCGGGTGATCGATCACGCTGCAATAAACATGATTCAAAAGCTTTGACCGCGGGCACAAATTGCCGAAGGCGAAGGTTTGTTTATACGTCGATTATATATGGCGCAGTTCTTCTTTTATTTTCTAATATCTGAACTGCAAGCGAGGCTTCTGATTAATGAATATATTGGTTCTCGATTGTGGTTAGTGTAAAGCTGTTGCAGGTTCACATTACTCGGCGTATTTGTGCTCAAGATATTTGATGTGTACTACTACGGCACCGCATAGAAATTAAGAGCAGAGAATGGATGGAAGAATTTGCTAACGGTTTAGAATTAACCCGACAAAAACTTTAATATTTTCAATCGATATGAAGAAAATGATCGATAGGTGTGGTTAATATTTTTGACTATATTTGCTAAAAAGCTCAAGACTGATGTCTCATTATATCATAAAATACGGCAGAAAAAAATTTGTTAAATGTTTAAAACTTTCCGTAACTTTATGTAATAACGTTAACCTTCATAAATACATTAATCTATTATGATATAATATGCCAAATTCATAAAATGGTGTAAAAACGATAAAGGTATTTATGAATACACTTTTATATAATCACAAATGTTAAATTTAAAAAAAATCATTTGAAATAAATATTTCGGTATATTTATCATTTTCAATTAACTTAATTTTATTTCTTATTAATATGTTAATGATAATTTAATTTTTTTAATCGTAAAAACATAAAGTTTGATTATATTTAAATTGGCTTATAATCAAAATTTCGTAATTTATTTATTGCATTAAAAATACATATTCTACATATTTTACCAAATACTATTATATTAATTGAAAATTATATCCTTAGGAATTTCAATAAAATAAGAGTTGAATGTATGTTTTAATATATATACAATATATTTTATATATGTTTTTTTAATATCGTTTTTTTACTTTTTATAATATAATATTGTTATGAATATACATTAAGTGAATATACATTTTAAAAAATTAAAAAAAATTCGTTTTAAATTTATTATTTTAAACATTTTGATTTTTTAATACTTTTATCTACTATTAAATTCATTTTAAATTAAAAATATCAATCATTAAGTTTTGTATTAACCATAAGATATATAGACGGTAAATATTATCAATTTTAATCAAATGTAAAAAAAAATCAAAATAAATCCGATTTCTGTTTTGTTTTAATATTGATTAATTATATTTTTTTAATTAAAAGATATCTTTATACTAACGATTGAACATAATTGAATTATCGAAATGATGAATATAGTATTTATTATTATAGTATTAAAATATTATATAAAGGTAGGAAAACATGAGAAGTTACACGAAATTTGAATAAATATTATGTTTTTGAGTAATAGGCAAACTAATGAAAATATATACAATGTTTGTGACATGTTGTTTTACTAATATTGTAAATGATTGTGTTTGAGCGTATTTAATAATTTACTATTGGCTTAACTATCTATCAGTGTCGATTCATCACAAATGTATTCATTAGTTATCAATTTGCTCACCATTAGCAGTTTTTAGTTACTTCATGCATTGGCCTTTTTTATTATTATAAATAACAAATAGATACCACAAGTAAAAATTTTATTAGAAGAAATGATTAATAAGGTAATAGTATTTTGATATGAAACATATGTACTTTATATATAATTGATTGCTATTCACAAACTATTGTTATGCAATATTTTGATTATATGTATAATATTCATCACTACGTACAAATATAAAGTTTATTGATACTAAATGAATACCTGTAGATGAGATACAAATTATAATAAAAATAAAGTCTTAATAAATAAAATACATAGAATGAAAAAAGTAACTAAATTTTCAGTAAAAGAGATCTTAAATATTATATGCTTTTTATCTCTCTATGATATTGTTGAACATTACAGACAATATTTATATTTATATATTATATAAAAGATTAAATAAAATTTATCAAGATAGACTATGATTTGTCAAATGGAATATTCATAGTTCAACTGCTACAAAAATGCTAGTTCATAATGTCATAACAATAATTCAATATTAACAATATTTTAAGACATTAAAAATTCAAAATTTACCCATTAATATTATATTACTATTCTTAAAAAAGTAGTTTCGAAAGCTAATAAAACTATTAATAATATGTTGTTGTAACAGTTATATTAAAGTACAAATTGGATGTTGTTTGTCCAAACAAGAAAAAGGTCAAATATTAAAAATATGAAATTTTGTAAACTTGAAGTAAGAGAACTTATACTTCAATCAATATTTTTTATGTTTTATTAGTATATATAAATAAGGTTTTATACGTAGTAATAAAAGAAAATAAAAGATATATATATTATATATAATTTTTTAATAAAAAATTTGAAAACTATAAAAATTTTAAATAGACAAAAGCAAATAATAGAATAGAAGTAGGAATTGATTAATGATTTCATAACAAATAACAAGATTGATCTTTTATAATCGTACTATTCTTTTTATAGTCAATATTTTCTAATTAAATGAATAATTATAAAATTATCTCGATGCATTGAATTAGAATTTGAATTATTAATAGAAAATTAGTTAAAAGTTTGTTTGTTTTAACTTGAAAAATAAAAAACAGCACTCAATTTTCAAAATTTATATTAAAAAAATATATTTTCTAAATAATAAAATATTTTAATTAATAAAACATATTAATGTTATTGAAAATTAATATAAGTTTTTCAAATATTTATCAAAATAATTGTTATATAACGCGATGATAATATCTTGACAAAGCGATCAAACATATTCAGTGTCAAAAAACATGTGTCAAAATATAAAATCTCAACTAAATAAATAAAAAATATAAAAAATATATTCAACAAATTCTTACTCACATTATTCTACAATACACATCTTTTTCTTATACCTCAAATTAGCACATTACTTTCATTAGCTGAGTTGAGTGATATTACCATATATTGAATATAGCAATTATGAAGAAGCGTATGTGCATTCATCTACGTGTATAACACTTTACTTCATATTTTGTGTTAATTGATATCACTAATGAATATATGATAAACTGCCAAGATATCATTCCGAAATATAAGACTGTTGTGAAGATATATATGAAATTCTCACTCTTTTTTTAATCTAGTGTATATACTACAGTAGGCAACTGATGCTTTATTTAAACGTCACAAAAACTCAGATATTCATAATTAATCCCAATTAGTTCTAAATATATTTAAATTTAACAATTAAAATAAAATTTTATTAAAAATGTATATTGTAGATTTTTTAATTTAAATAAATACTATGTAATAGAATATTATATAATAATTAGTTTCAGAGAAAAATTTTTATTTTTCTCCAATAAATTAAAAATTTCTTAATTATCTTTCTCATGTTTTTAAATAAATTTCCTATATTACAAACGAAAAACAATAAAAAATCATTCATAAGAAGTAAAACTGTTATTGAATAAAACATTACTGGAAAATTAAAAAATTTTCAAATGTATATAAAGAAATAAAAAAATGTTTTCGTAAATTACATTTTTCATCAGCCTTTCTTTTTGTGTCCAACTCTTATGAATAATATCTTACGTATACTCACTGTTGTACTTAACTTATATAATATATATATTTCAGTCAAAAAAATAAGCATTCAAAAAGTGGAAATTACACAAACATTTAGGTTTGTTTGTAACTACATCTTTAAAAAAATATCGTATGCCTTAAAAAATACATCGAAGATGACATTCATTTTTATATTAACCCATTAGGAAACTTCTTCGCTCTGTAACATCAACAACATTTGGAATTGTGCAGACACCAGTTTACAGTTTGTGCCATTCTTTTATAAAATAAACTTATCTCTTGTGTCTTCACCCTCACATTTCTTACCAGAGACACTTAAAAGCTCATTCGAACTTTAGCATATTTACGTTTCGAGTTTGCACTTATTGATATCTGATTTTCTGCTTATAAAGTAAGATTATAATGCAGAAATAAAATTTTCCTGCATTTTTATGAAGAATATAAATCTTGTTTGCCCAATTCGCACGCCACTTATTGGGAAGGAAGAGCTTTAACGGTCATTAAACTTGTTTTTTCGCAGTTTTGCCCTATTTAAAGTTGGTTCGTTTCACACAGATAGATTTCTCTTAGTGGTCTTTTCAAGCAATTAAAACATCACTTGCTTACACTCTTATTTTTTAAATTTGTACTGGTTATGTCGTCTTGGATTTTAAGGATTTTTTCTTTGATTTTCTACATCATCTATCGTTTCATAAATATTAAATTATATAGGTATGATGTGTATTCTGAATATACGTACAGAAATTAAAATATGTATGTACATATTAATATAATTTCATAAATTATCCATTAAATTATTTAATAGTTAATAATTTTGAATGTTGTTAATAAAAAGACTTAAAAAATTTTCTATACTATGCCAAAAATTTTTTAAAATATTTTAAATAATTCTTTTATTATGAACGATAACATCATTACTATAAATATTTTATTTTATTTTCTATCTATAATTAATATATTTTACGTTTTTATAATTATATAAAGATATTATTATTATAATAAATATAAGGTATAAAATTGAAAAAAATTAAAACATGAGTTTTGTACAAAAATAGATAAATTTTTGTAATTTTAATATTAAATACATATTAAATGTAGAAACAAAGGAAAATTAAAACGTTTAATCTTTGATTTATTTAACTATTTTTCTTATTTTTCTAATCTTTTATTAATATAAAAACTAACTCATTATAAGAATAAAGATTTTTCTATTTTATTAAATTTTTATGATATTATGTTTTATCTTTTAATTTATAAATTTATTCTTTGACTCATTAGCCTACATTAATGTTATTCATCGAGATACCAGTGTATTTTACATATTTTCTCATATTTCTAGTTCTTGTCTCGTGGGTAATACACCCATTGTATAAATAAATTATCTATCTTACTGAATGTACTTAAAACAAGTATCAGTAATATTTTATTTAAATAAATAACCTTCTGATTAATTATAAAAATCTATATTTTATAATTTTTCATTTTATAAAACATAAATTATTTTTATATTAAAACTACAATTAATCTGCAATATATGTATAATAATAATTATTTATAATAATAATACAACTTTCTTTAATTAAATGAATTTTATGTATAAAATTTTTTAATTTTAAATTTTTTAAGAAATGTATGGATTGAATAATTAATATTAATTTAAAGTCTCGTTTATTTATTAAATAAATGTAAAAATAAAAATTTTTTATATTATCAAATTTTTTAAATATTTACTAACGTATATTTAATATAAAAAATTAAAAAATATCATTACATAATTTAAAAATTACAATTATATAAAATTAAATTTAGAAAATTTATAAATTAATAATAACTAGGAATGTACTATCTAACCTAAATTTAGATTTTGAAAATAAATTTATTTTTCAAATCATTTCAATGATTAAAAATAGTTTATTTCAATTTTTTAAATATGCAGCTATGAAATTTTTTTCTAGAATGTCATAAATAAACTATTTTATGAATTATCATAAAATCATAAAACAACAAAAATTTTTCTTATTATTTAATAATATAAATAATTGTTAAAAAAATCGTATAAAAAATTATTTCTCATAAAAAGGCCTATCACTCTTTAAGTATATAAGAAATTAACTCATGTATCCCCCAAGTTCAGCTTCGACAAAAATATTTTGATGCTCATATATTTCCTCATTGAGAACTTATTCAAAAGTTATAAATTTCCCATGAGATCATATGTCAAAGTTTTTAGCATATAACTATAGGATAAAATAGAAAATCTCTTTCAAATTCACTAATCTTCTTTGGGTATGTACGAAACTGATAAATTCTAATAAAAAGATTGTTTGGCATAAACATTTTCTTTTATTTTCAAGATATTCAAAATTTTTTAAAAATTATTTATTATATTCAGAAGAAGAAAAATTTGATAGAGTATTCGTTAATATCAGTAAAAAGTATTTTTACATTAGAATTCTAATCTCATTTGATTAAGATAAAATATTTTTTTTTAATTCTTGAATCACTTTGACAATTATATTATAAATTTGTAATTTAACATTTTTTTTTACTTAAATTTAGCATTTTAGTTCAGAACTTAAAGTCTTTTTCAAAAGATCAATCATGTAAATTATCACTTTGTTTCAGTACTGTATAAGAATTTTATCCAAATCGTACAATAATCTTTTGCACTTGCGAACAATTTTACCTGGAGTCGATACTTGCAGTGTTCAATTGCTGCTGTTGTAATAAAATAATCTCGTGGTGCCTCCTCCTCGATCCTAAACTTTACTACCAATATCATTTATTACTGTCCGTGAAACCGTTCCTACATATTCACTTCTACAATACTAAGTAGTCAAGCTTTTTACTATTGTTTCATCGGATTACATTAGATTTCTTTCAATTGTAACAAAATTGCACTTTAATATACTTTGTAAGTTATTTAGTTATTTATTAAAATATTTTATACAACCTACAATTTCTTACCTATTATGAATAATATTATGAATCACGAGTATAAGATAATTAAATTGTTTATTACTAGCTTATCTTTACTAATAATTATATTATATTTTTTATAAGAACACATTTTATTACTTTGATAAGTTTTTAAACACTTTATACTGGTTGTATTAGCACAATTCATTTATATTAAAAACTCTTTAAAATTATCGAAAAAAATTTTAAGTTATTAGAATAGCAATAAATTTTCAGTCTTGTCTAATAACTAAAAATTCACTATCCCAAGGCTTTTAAGAAATAGATGTAAACTATTTAAATGGGTAATAAAATAATGTATTGAGCACAACCTATTGAGGGAAAAGAGGTGAAAACATGAATTGGAGTTGTGCACTCGCGACAAGAAATCGGCATCGTCGTGATGGCGAAAACCCGAGCAATGACAACATTGAAACCCATTTAAGGACTACGCGCTCATCGCAAGGGGCGCGGCGTAACTGAAACGTTCCGCCGAGTACCAAGCCGGTTGAGAGTCGACTACCCCCTCCTTCCGCTCACACGCTTCCACTACTTGTCTTTCTCTCTCTCACACACTTTATCTATCAGTCTATCTTTATTCGCGGTTGCGCTCCTGCAAAATTTCCACCCTTACAACGTACACGCTTACTCTTACACTCTGAAAAGAAGAAAGAGTAAGGGTATCAATGAAGAGATGGTTTCGTTTCACTAGATACTTCGATATATGTGCATTGCCATTGGTAGGATTACATTTCCATTTAAAAGATTCACGTTAAAACGGTAATAGACAAATGTTTAGATTAATGAATTTTTTTTATTAATGAAATTAATATAATTATAGAAGTAATTTTTTATTAATAAAACATATTAATAAAAACTTGTTTTTTATTTTTCACGAATATTTATTCTTATTAAGGATATTATTTTCATAAATTTATGTATAAAAAATGTTTTTAATGCATAAAAATGAAAATTTTACAATTCGAATGTATTGGAAATATCAAACCTCATATTCTCCTTTATAATGTATAAAGCCGGATTATAATAACTTATCTACACAAAAAAACCTTTCGTAATTAAATGAGGAGAACCTATCAGAATAAATCAAAAAACGTCTTCAGTAAAATTAATTTTTCTAAATATAACTGTATTTTCAAACAAATTTTGATTATAACAATTTGATATACAATATTATTTTTTCAAAGAATACTAATTTTTTGGAATAAATATAGATAATAATACTTTTGGCTACTAATATTAATATACATACTATATATCAAAAGCACTTATAATTTGTAACACTTAATTCAATGTTTCTATCAACAAATATTTACACGATATAAAAATATTAAGTTAGAAAACTTCAAAGAAATTATTTATTATTATATGAATTTATTATATGAATAATAAAAAAATGTGACGTTAAAATAATATAAAATTAGATATTCATTGATTAAAAATATAAATTTTAGAAAATATTGTTGAGTAATAAGAAGTAATTGATAATAAATTATTGCAAAAGGATTTAAGTGTTTTGATTAATGAGAAAGTTTAAGATATAATTAACTTAAAATCTGGATAATTTTTTTTGATGACAGAATGTCTCAATTATTGTTTGGAATTGCAATTCTTGAAGATGTTTTTGACTGTATAATTCTTTAACAACTGATAGTAGTATAATCCCAAAATAGTCAGACATAGAATTTAATCTTTGCATCGCTGTAAACTGTATCTGTGAGTAAAACGATCTATTCAACCGGTATTCTGATCGTGATAGCAAGTGAATACAAAATAATGGTGGCTAAGGTAACCTTGCACATGCATCTTGGAAATTGGCAGTTATAATCCGCAGCGATAATGTCTTTGTGTAGTCAGAGAATGAAACATAGATGGTAAACTCTAAGTGGTATTGAGAGAAACGATTTCAGATTAGTAATTACTGCACCAGAAGACAAATGTCCCATCGCCCAAGTTTAAGTCTCACCTCAAAACATAAAGTCACGTGACTCGCCAACGCTGGTCAACTAACATTTATACGAATACGCACAACTTTGAGCATCTGTAGTCGATGTTACACACATTCCTTTATGTATTAACCCATAAATATTTTATGTTTAGTGGGCGGATGACTAACAATACAAAACAGATAAACATCAGTTTACGCGTAAGCACATATTTATTTCGGTTAGTTTTGCTTGTTATATGAGATGCAAAAAATGAGTGTAAAAAGTAAATATGTATTTTCTTAAATAGTCAAGGTTTTAAGTTTAGAGGTATTGAAGAATTTTACTGCTTTAGACTTAGTATGATGTTCTTTTACAGCCAATCGTTATGGTCAGGAGAATACGATGAGTGAGAAAACTGACATAGATGCATCGAGGGAATATGGGGTCACGCGGCTATTGTATATTTTCGATATACAAAGACGTAGTACTTCGATACAAAAACATGTTGACGTGTAAACTTGAAATGTATGTATGAATGTACGTTTGAAATAAATTATTTCAGTTAAAAATGTAGTTTATATTTCTGAAATCCTGAAATTCAAATTACTGGTTTCCTTAACTTAATGTTTCATAAATAATATCTAGATAACACAGAATTAAAAAAAAATTTATTTTTGAATTATTTGTATTATTATTTATCATTTTTATTTTACTTCAAGACCATAAAAATATTACATATACTCATGTATACCCATAATTAATCAATATATAAATAAATAAAGAAAAATAATTTTTATATATACTATAAACAGTATATATATATATATATTTTTTTTTTAACATTTTTAATAGAACTTTAGTCCCAATAAATATTCATTAAAATTCCCTTGTTCTGAATTTTTTATATATTAAGTCTATGTTTTTAATCATTTGAAATACAGATGTTTAATTTAAAAAGTTTTATTTTCATTTCAAGATTGAAGGCTATCGCATTAAATTATGAAATAACGTAGAATCTGCTACTAAATGGTTTTATTTAACTACCATTCTCGGGAAAAAATATCTAACAAAATATATTTAAATATTTACAATATTATAAATTTAGTGATATATTATAAAAGAGGTTAATGATAAATTAAAAAATGATCATTTTCCTTGACTTAAATTTCTCTAAATATTTTTATAACAACGTAGTCTTCCATATAAGAAAAAGTTATTGGCGAAATAGATAGTTAAACACATTGATAGAGATAAAAAAGAAGAAACAGGAAAGGAGCAAAAGAGAGAGAGAGAGAGACAGACAGACAAAGAGAGAAGAAATATAGGAAAATAAGAGAAATATAGACAAACAGACTGTATGCCTGAGGAGATAAAATGTGTATATGATTCTATACAAAATACATCACTTATCTATACACAACGACGTATTTTACCTTTAATATCAAGAATCACAAAGATACAATATATTTACTAATAAATAATAAACATGAAATATATTCTACAGATGATAATTTTAGAAATTTATATATAAATTTAGTCATTTATTTATTTATTTTTTCATTCATATCATACTTAGTTTTCTACCATAATTTCATAAATGCATAAATATTGATCTTGTACTAATGCAAGTATAAATAATAAGAATGTTTGAGAAACATTTTATTTCGAATAGCGTGACTAAACAAACTTGTAGTTTCACTAGGAACTCAATTTTTTCAGAACATTACAAGAGTCAATATTCAATTTACGCGGTACTTCTATTTGTATATATATAATTATATGTGTATATATATATATATATATATGTTCGAATTTAGTACACACACATATATATATATATATATATATATATATAACTAAATTATATGCACAGCATACGCATTGAATAAGTTACTTTAACCAGCTACTTTTAAATAAATTACGCTTACGTAATTATCTGATTCTTTTTTAACTTTTAGTACATTTTTAGCATTAAAAAATGAACTTTTAATATAGCGTAAGTTGTTTCTCTAACTAATTTTCTTTATAAAACATTTTATTATTGATTATTTCAAATTATTATTTTACTAAATTATTTTTTTTTAAATTTCATAATAACATAATATTCTACATTTCATGTTATTCCAAATTCTGATTATTTTAAAAATAAACATATAGTTTATGATAATAATTTTAGCAAAGTATATTATCATTAGTATAATTAATTTTAAAATAACGATATATACGAAAAAGGGTTTACTTTAGAAATGGTCTAATTTATTTTTATTTACTATATGACTACATGTACATTAAATATTTGTAAAATAGACGAAATCTGACATATTTACAGTGCTTTTATTTTACAATTTACATGAAAATAGATAGTAAATAAAAGATGGTTAAAGTTATAAACAGATTTTGGAGAGAACAAGACTCAGTCTTATAGATCAATTTAGGATATCATTTTTTATAACAGATTAATTTATAGTGTAAATAATTATCTCAAATAATATTTAATTTATTTTTTAAAATATCTGTACATTATAATTACATTATATAATAAAATTAATGAATATTAATAATTATACACTTAAAGATCACCTACTGTAAATTTACTAATAAGTTCTCGTAAAAGCAACATTCTCTTCGTATATTTATGATACCACTTGCTTGAATAATCAATCACGAGATTAAGCAAAAATTTAAGAAAGATGACAAAAAAGAAATAGCAGTAGTTTTAACAAATTACAAAGTATTGATTTTCAATAAGAATATAAAATATTCAAATATTTCTTCTTAGTATAAGTAACAACCACGACTCGCGATTCTAGGAAAAAGTGTTCTTTTCACACGAAATTGCAAACTCCGCGGACTCGCACTCGCCAACGCTCGTTTCAAAAATATCTCACGTGATACTGACATCTAATGTACTTTTCATAAGAGCGCTTGCGACGCTTTATGGCTCTTCTGGCTCCTCGTTTTTCGATTATGCGATAGAGAATGCCGTGCCTCTGCAATGCCACTCTCTCCTGCTCTACTTCACCCACAAGCGTACGTGTTTTTATTCCTTGATCACAGTTAAAAACGCTTCTTATCCAGAATGTACTCTTTACAAAACTTAGCAAATTTACTACTAAATCTATAGGCAAGTTAATAGTTAATTACAAATTAGGTTATCATTATAAGACCTCTTTAAATTTTTGTTTAAAATGATAGATATCACATGATGTGTCAATTCTACGTACATTAATATATACGTATTTATGAATCCATAATTACACATTTGCTCTCATATAATCATAGGTAAATATGTACAGCTAAGAAAGGAAAAATTGTATCAAATAAATTATTGCTTCGTATATTAATTACACTGAAGAAATAGTAAAAAAGATATTAAAACAACCGAAGCTATTATAATTTGAAAATGAAATTCAAATAAAAATACACTTTTATTCATAAAATTTCATAAAACTTTTACATTATATTGTTCAATAAATAAAATAATATATAACGATTATTTTATTATCTCATCTTAAATGGCTTTATAAAATAAATAGTACGATTGTGTCTACACAGATTTACCGAATTATTTATTTAAGATATATTGATTAATGAAAGTTTTATGTCATAGATTAATTTAATTTATATTTAATATTTGCTGAAAAAAATATTAACTTATTTTATAATTTTTTATCTAATACATGAAAAAAATACAAATGAATACTTGAGTTTTATTAAAATGCAGTACCACTTCAAATTAATTTCTCCAACAACTGCCATTAAATAAAATAAATGTCTTGTTAGTAAATTTATTTGTACAATAAAAATTATGATTATTATTGTAAAAGTTTAACAATGTTAGTATATATCATAATTATTAAAATTTATTTCGATAATAATTTACTTTAACAAAATCTCTTTAACAAAATATATGTACTTACGAAATTTCATTTCAGTTTTTTACAATTTTTTCATTTTTTACATTAAATGTGCACACATATTTTTCTTAATTCTCTATTGCATAAAAAATCACTTATAAGAATTCAGTTTTAAAAATTATTATTGTATTACTATATATGAATATAACTGATTTCTACATTTAGACATTTGATCAAAAGAAATTCATAAATATTTTGTATTTATTACTAAGATTAGAATATATTATTTATTTTATATTAACAAAGAATATATAATTGCTCTATTAGTCCTACTTCACTTAATAATTATTTAAACTATTTTTACTACTCTTTTTCTGAGTATTTTCCAAAAATATCTTTTTAAATTAAACAAATTTATTAATAAAATTAATAAAATAGTTATGAAAATGTATTATCTATAAAAATATCATTTATAATAGAGTGAGACGAGAGATTAAGCATTATACGAATATAAATAATAGAAATAAAATAAAATAAACAAATGAGAAGAAATTACGATCAAAATGTAAATATTTTGAGTTTTTTAGAAAATTATCAAATTTCTTTTTAATTTAATTAGAAACAACAAAAATATACATTATAATTTGATAATTTTAAATGCCTTAAAAAATTGTCCAAATTTTATTAAAATTATGACATTAAAATATCAATGGTGGAAGCAAATGAAGGAGTAAATTATTAACTTATTAAGATGAAGACTGTTTTATTGTAGAATTAACTTTCAACTTATTTTATGTAAGGCATTAAATTAAAAATTACATTATTCATTTACAATAAATTTGTATAAGAATTTTCTTTTCAAACTTACTTGATTTAACGAATTTAAGTGAAACTTAAATTTATAGTTTCACAATTCTATTTACAGTAATAATTATATGCATTCCAAAATTAATAAATTAACAAATTAAAGTTAAAAAATTAACAATGATTTTAACAAAAAAATGATAGCAAGAACTAGAAAGTCGATATTCTTTTACTCATTTTGGCTCAAATATCTATATGCCAAAACTTTGGAAAGTATATGAAAGGTGTTGACGTGTACATGAAATCACCCTTAAGAAAGAAATAACCCCTTGTAAACAGTGGATAACTACACATGTGGAAAGTAAGAACAATATAGTACATTGGATTTGAAAGGGGTTGAAACCAGCGTAAATTGTAGTGCTCGACGGGTTAATACTCCTACCCCATCTCGTTCTTTTTCTCTCGACAGATACTAACACGTCTGCATGTATTGCCTCTAGCAGTACATGGCTGGATAACCGGCGCCACTCGAGAGTAACAACCCATTGATGCAGGTAGAGCCATCAAAGCACCCCACCAAAGTATAGAAGGCAGGCCTTAAAGATCTGCGTTGCTACGTATTTTTAGTAGAAAATTGCCTTGTTACAAAAACAACCGTTCGGGCCTCTGTACATAAAGCCTCTATTAGTTTTCTAATATCAATCCCACGTTTTTTATCGTTTGTATTTTTCACCTTCGTCTTTAACTCTATTTCTTTTCTAATGTTTCATAATCTAACTCTACTGCAGAACTATCCATGTAATTTTATTAAATCTTCTAAGTCGGTGTGGTAATATTATTACACAATTAATCACCTTTTGTTACCGCTACAGTATCTATGTCACCAAATACTACGTGACTATCAGCGTTAAATAAAATAATTGTAGTTTCTTACTTTTCGTTCTTGTAACAAGGAAGATCGTCCCAAATTGATCTGCGAGAAATAAGTGTTAAACTAACGTTCTATTCCCAGAACGTCAATTCGCATCCAACTCAGAATATAAATTGTTTCTTATGTTAGTTAGTTACTCAACTTTGATGTGATATAACAATAATTTTATCGAAATTCAATATTATATTATAAAATATTCCGAATAATTCTCTGGATCCAAGTACACCAAAGAAATTTTCATAATTTTACAAGTTTACCAACAGAACTACCATAGATTTCAGTTTAAACGAATTTAAAAACTTAATGAATTTTTAAATTAAAATATTATCGTCTATAAAAAAATATCGTTCTGCACCACTACTTAGTTCTTTGCTATGTTTCGTGAATTTATTTTTATTTTTATATTATTATTATGTATCGTGAATTTTAAACACGTTTTTATGTTAACATTAATGAATTCTAAAACAACAACTTCTATTTAGTTAAGATTATTTATAAAAATATTGTTTCATTTATATTTTATTTATACATTTAAATATTTAACGGATAAGAATTATTTAACAATTGTAGCGCGTAATTAGTATTTATACATATTCAAAAAGATCTTAAAAAACATTTTAAAATGGTACTTATTAAATATATTCGTATATTTCATCCATTTAAATTACTAACGTAATGTTTTCTAATGGACCATAAGAAATAAAATTTAAATATAAATTGAATTTTAATATAATTAATTATTATCACTGTAATCTAATTAATTTGAATTTCAATCAAAATAATTGAATATAAAGAATCAAATTAAAATATAAAAATATGTATAATGTATCACACTATGAATATATAACACTTTAAAATATGAATCTATAATATCGAATACTAATTTAATAAATCTATTCAAACTTAGTTAAATATTTTTAAATTAAAAAGATGTGCAATCAAATTTAACTAACTGAACTAATATGAAATCTTAGGACCATCAAATAAAAGTATTCTATCACATGAAGTATAATTGATGTCGTAATCAAAATTATTCCCCCTCCATATATATAGAACTTTAAAATCGTAAGAGATTATTGGATAAGTTTTATTTTAAATTAAAAATCATATACAATCTACAATTTAGTATTTATTGTATATGTAGATTTATGTACTTTATTTCATAATCATCTTTGAAATATATTAAAATATCTTTTGTTAATTGGTAATTATTAAATTTCAATAATAGATATTACTGATATACTATTTATTTTTATTATTAATTTCTTTTATTAAGAGTTTCATAAAATCGCTGGTTTGAAATAAAATTGTTATGTAACTGAAGATGAATGACAAAATTCTAAACATCTGTTCTAAATGTAATATAACCAAAAACCAAAAAAGCGTTAAAACACAATCGGAATAAAATATATAGTATTATAAAAAAAAATTTCAGAATTGTATAAGTTTTATATTTACGTCATATGTAAACATTGATTTTATTTTCTAATGAATATTTGTAATGAGTTGTATTTCTTAATTTATAATTTTAAATCTGTTTGGAATTATTAAAAATTTGAGTTATTTATTTAAAGAAAAACATTATCACCTATATAAAAAGTTCTCGAATTCAAGTTTATAATATGTGAACACAATTTACAATCTTAATAAGATATGTAGGTGTTTATTAGTTTAATTAAAAAATCTTTAGATCAATAGGCTTGTAATTACTGAATCTCATGGTATTATATTTTAGTTTTTTCTCCACTTACTGCGACTATTGTTTTTTCTTGTGATAAAATATCTCTTAAAATCTTGTTTCATTTAATTAATATTAGACATTCAAGATTAGACAATTGCTTAATTATTTTATTTAAAGAAATTTCTAATAAAAATCTTCATTTAATTCACTTTTTAGTATTAAAAATTTCAATAATTTCTATTTTACTAACACATTTTCATATTTTAGACTAAAATGTTATTAAATAATACAAATAAGAATTTATTATTCGAAAAATATTTTTTTATACATTATTTTTATCGAATAAAATCCACCAATTGTTTAAAAATACATTAATGGTAATTAATATAATTTAAAAAAAATTTTTTAAATTTGTTTTATTATTAATATAAAATTAGTAAATGTCCATCAGTAAATTAATTCTATATTTTACTTGTTTTTACTTCTACAAAATACTTTTTAACAAAGATGATAAAAACAGATTGAAAATATCTGACTAAGAAAAAGGGTTTTTCTATTCTGGAAATAAATTTATTACATTTCAATAAAGAGATTATGATAACTATCAAGAGTAGATTTATATATATATATATTTTTTATCTGATATTAACTGATTCAGTATAATATATTATGGAATTACAATACAAAGAAGTAGGATACAATGATAATATGTTTACGATATTGTAAGAGTTAAATTATCAAACTCTTATTATCAGATAAAATAATTTAGTTGAAAATGAGATCTAATAAAAGTAAATTTAATCAACGTTATATGTTGGAAAAGTTGAAGTAGATAATGAACCGTTCAAATAAATGTATAATTACTAAAAAATTTTATTTTTTACCGAGTTAAATAATATTTAAGTCGTTTACAATGATTTTTATATTATAAAGTTAATTCAGTTTCGTATCTAAAATAATTCTGATGTAGATTTCATGTAGACTTTAACGTATGTTTATATTGATAACTTATCTAAATTCTAAGAAAAAAATCAATAATAACGAAGATCCAACAAAGTACATAACATATTGAAAAAATTGCCTGAAAATTGTCCAATAACGCATATTTGTTCAACTTAATTTAAAAAAACTAAAAGTTTTTCTATACAGTAAGGAATAACATAGTAAATTTAGTACTTTAAATAAAACATTCCAATTCGAAAATAAAATTAAAAAAAAAAATTATAAAATAATAATATGGAAAACGGAAACAAAAATAAAAGTCATTTGAAATATAAATATTAAAATAAATATTTAATTAAATAATGTTGAATTTTAACAATGTGTTTTATAAGAATAAAGAAAAAAGAAAATTATATAATAAATCAGATTATATTTTATATTATCTGGATTTAAAAATGATAGTATGTTTGAATCTGTATCGAAATTGAGAAATTTTCAGATTTATTACGTAGCTTGATTATATTAATAGAAAAAACGTAGTTGTACAGATATTCTATACGTTAAAATGACTGTATTTTACGACTGTAAGAGCAGTCGTGTCCAGAATACTGTTACAGAGAGATACCTTGTATCATATTATGATTTGAGGGTAGCAAGGATGTAAACTTCGTAATTGCTCTTTCACTTGCATGCCATAGTTCATAAATATTACAGGTACAGAAGCAAATAGGAATAAGTAACTTCTAATCCTTTGATATATATAAATTTTATAATAAAATTTTGTTACACTTTTTATATGTTTATATCTATATTTATAAATTAGGAACAATTTAACCTATTTATGATCTGTGTATGATAATATTATTATAACCAACAAAGGTTGCCACTTTTAAAACTTTATTTATTTTAATCTTAACACTAACTTTTTATATAGTATTTTCTCTCATAACAATTAATTTATAGCATGCGTTGCCTGGAATTTTATAGTTACATTAAATTAAATTATACACAGAAAAAAGTATATAAATGACAAAAAAATATTTTTTTAATAGGTTTTAGAAAAATAATGTTTAAAAAAAGATTATTATAGTTTTATTTTTAGTATAGTTTTCCTGATCCTTCATTTAATATATTTATTTAAAATTAATTTTTGATCGAAAGATTGAAATTTTATGATTGATACTTTTTAGTATATAATATAATATAATATAGATTGTCTATATAAAATATATAATAATAATTTCTGTTAGTAAATTTCGTATTATTGTCAGTAATATTCTAATAATTATTCTAATAATTTGTTATGATATTTATATAAAAGTTATATTTACAATTATAGATTGATCTCATTGAATTTTATTAGTAGTTCTCTACTAGTTAAAAAAAATATATTTAAATTTTAATTTATATTTTTATTATTTTTCAAATTCATATCGAAAAATTAAAAACATTAATAAAAAGAACTTTCAAGAAAAATAATATTTTTAATATACAACTGCTTTAAGAAAAAATCAGTTAATAAATCAAGAGTAAATAAATTTTGTGAAAAACTGGTTAGTGAAATTGAATTAATTATTTTATAATAAAAAATTTTTATAATTGAAATAAATTAAATTCATTCATCATTTTTCTAGTATATTAATACTAATAATAAAATATTTGTATACTTGAAGTGTGGTAATATCAAATTTATGAATATATGAAAAAAAAACTTGTATTAAGCTTCAACAATAAAATAGCATATTATTTAATAAAAAAAATTATCAAATTGAAAGGCTATACTCAAATGAAATATAAATTAATAAATGATTGAAAAGTTTTAGTAATGAATATACAACGGATAGATCAATAGGAATGAATCAATATAATGGAAAGAATTTACAAATAAAAGACTTTACCATATGAGCATTATTAACAAGAATCAATAAAAAAAAATTTAATTAAAATATAAACGTAGTATATACATACATGGAAGTCATTATAGCCGATTAATCTTTAACAATTAGGTAAATTGGAATTAAACAAGCGTACATTTCTATTTTTAACAAGATCAACGTCTAAGTACTTATAAAATACGATGTAGCCTAATTATGAACTAAAATAGGAGCTTCCTAAGATAAGGGACAAAGTAACCTACATGGGAATATGTAAATGAAAATTTCAATAGCAATTTATAAACTTCTTCTATATAGTTTAGAAGATAAGTGTACATATAACTAGAAAGTTAAATAAGATTTTGCTGTTTCTAAAGTATTTTAAAATAAATTACTTTCAATTTTCGTCATTTTTTATACACAAATTTAACATTTTAACCTATATTTACAAAAAATTTTATCAATTAAATATTGATTACATCAAATAAATGTTCGTGTTTATATTGGATTATTTTAATATGTAATCTTATCTAATAATTAAATTTTTGTTCTAGAAATGAATTAAAATTATAGATTTAGTTTTTGATAATAGTAATTTACAGTATTAAAAGTAACTAAATTTAGAAAGTGTTAGCTATTAACTATAAAGTTATTTTAATTATTAATTTACCCAATGTAATATTTAATAAAAATATTTTAAAAAACAAGCCTGTATGTTTCTAAAATTTACATTAATTCATTTAAATCCATACTTTATTGTAAACAAATATGCTAATATTCTATAACTATAAATAAATTTAATTTGAGCTATTAAATAATTTTACGAAACAAAACTTATAAAAATTAAATAAAAAAGATTCTTTATGCAAACTCAAAGTGGCTATAATACACGCATGAACTACGTCTACGCATGATTAATGCACAAGCGTTAGTTGTACATTTTACTTCTATAACTTTTACGATAATTAACAAGTTGGGATAATAAATTCCTTTTCTTATTCGATTTTTTGAACTTGCATTTGTAGTTATAAGCTAGGAAGTGTGAGAGATAATACTGAACTATAGTTTGTAGCCTTATTATTTTAGAGAATGCCATATAATAAAAACCTAAAATTGAAATACAAATTTCTAACCGTTTCATTTAGTAGATCACTGAATAATGACACAATTTTAATTATTTATATAATAACAATAATTTTTTAATTATACTTTAGAAATTCGTAAATGGTATATATTCATTCAATTAAACGTATTTTATGTTGTATTTTTTTAAAATCAAGTTATTTATTAATCGAATATTCTTAAATCAAAAATTGAGAATTTTCTGTGTGTTATCCTAAATAATATTTTATTTATTTCAAACAGATTTAAATTAAATCAAATTTCATAAAATTTTACATTTTAAATTATTAAATTTATTTTCTAAAATTAAATTAAATTTACTTCTAAATGATAATAAAAGAAGAAAAAATATATTTATTGACCTTATAAGTTGTGTAAATATTTATAAGTTTTAAAAATCAAAAGAAATTCTGTTAGTGTATAGATTCTCTAGAAAAAAATATATATATTATTTTTAAACTTTTGCCATCAAAATTATACTGTACGTCAATATTAAAACTTTTTATTGCATAGAAATTAGCGTATGTTTCTGAATTTTCTTTGAAGCTCTTATTCTCTAATTTTATTCGATAAAACAGCGTAGTTGATAACGTTTTTATTCTGAAGTTTATCTCATCTGAAGGAAAGATTCCATCAAAATTGTTGATTTTGAACATTTTAATTTGATAAAAATAAATAATTAAGTTGTATATAGCGTGATAAAGTATAAATTCAATACAAATAAAATTTCTAGATTATGTACATACTGTTACGCTATAAAGTATTTTTTATTTTAATTTTTTCCCTTTTCCAGTTATATAGGAACGTATTTTCAAACTTTATTACCAATAATATTCCCAATAAAATCTGAATTGTTCAAGTTTTAATATTATTCAGAAACAATAGTATATATACATATGTTTTAAAAATAATCAAACTTTTATTTCGAAGATATTGATTCTATAAAGATTGAAATAATTGTTTTATTTTTATTTTTTAGAAAGTACGAATGATTACAAATCAGGCCAGCAAAAAAATTGTTAACTTTCTACCTGCTTTAAAAATAATGATTTGTAACTGAATGACCATAATAAAACTTGTTAACTAACTTTTATCGGTAATAGCTTGGTTATTATAAAATATTTTAAAATAATAAATTCATTAAACAATAGATATTTCATTTATCATTTCGTGCTCTCAAAATTAATTTTTTATTTAGCTTTTCGTCAGTATTTAATATACTTAATTGTGTAATTGATAAAACATAGCTTATAAATGTAATATTATATAAAAATAATAATAGTTATAAATTTATGGATAATTATATATTCTAACTAATACTAAGATATAATAGCAATATATAGTAATATTTAATATTTTAATTAAAAATTAATAAAATCATAGGCTAAGAGTTATTAAAAATTATTAAAGTTATTTTATGCTTCAATACGTTTATTATTGAAGTTTTATATTTATAATTTTACATGTACATGGAAAATGTGTATAAAATATGAATAAAATATAATAAAATTTACATAAATATTCTAATGAAATATAGCGGTTTTAGGAACAATGTATCCACATAATATAGACCTTTGCATACATAATTTTACATTCTAACTATGAAATAAAAATGTTTTCAAGCAAAAAAGTATGTACGATAATCAATTAATTTTAAAAAAATTTTGAAGACGTAATGTTTATTTAAAATTTAGAATTTCATTTATTTATTAATTTAATTAACAAATAAATTTAATTTTGTTGAAAAATATTGTTTATTGCAATCTTAATGCATATTAAGCAAAAATTAAATCATAATACTTTGAATAAGAAAATGATTGACTACATAATTAAAACTAAATCCTCGTTTAATCGTTTATGATGTATATAGAGCTCTCATAATTATAAGTGAAAAGAATATCGGGGATCAATTATGATTCATTATCTGTAATGAAGATTATAAGTTTATACTTTATTATTTAATGAAATGTATTTCATTAACTTATAAAAATAAAATATTTTTCGTTTTTCCGTCGTCCAATTAAACTTATTATATTTACGGATCCTCCAAAATGAAAGGAAATTTATGTTGAAATATAATAATAGTAGGAGCCAAGTAATACACTAATAATTTTCATTAACCATTCGGAATAGAATATATTATTAAAACATTTAAAAACTAGATAAATTAGTAATTTACATAAAATACTACATAAAATACTGCATATCTCCAAAAACAATTCATATTTTTATCATTTTTAATAGAATATATCTTTGAAAAAATTTTTTATGAAAAAATTTTCGTTTTGTGTACAATAAAAAATAAATTTACTGATATGACATAAAATAATTAAAAAATTTAAACGAAGTGAACAAACAATTTTGTAACAATTTCGTTGTAAATACTAAAATATTTTTTTACTATACTTTATCATATAGTCTTTAAACATATTTTATTTTTAAATTAATTAATATCTTAAAATCCAATTGATAACACTATTGAATCCCATCCAAAAATAAATTCGTTAAATTATTTTTATTATTATTATTATTTCAAGCACATAAATATTAATGCTAAAGGATAAAACAACAATAATCATCAATAAAAGATTCAAATTTAGAGATGATATTAAAAAAATAAATTTGTAAATTTAAACTAATTTAGATTATTTTATCATCTCATATATTTGTTTAAATTTTAAGTACATATCTTTCTATTGTTAAAAAATTCATTATATATTAACTGTCAAGAAATTTAATGAGTAATTTACTTTATTATAATTGATTATTCTATAAATTCAGAAATTAAAATGTATTGTATTAAAAACAAAAATAAAAAATAATATTTAATTTTTATCTTGAGCATATAATCATAAGATTAAAGGATCAAATAGGCTTTTCAATGATATATCACAAGTGATGATCATAAATTAATTTGATCGTTAATCTTTTGTAACTAAAAATTCAAGTACTTTTATTAATCATATATATATAAGCTTGAATATTCCAAAATTTAATGTGAAATTGTAAAAATTGCTTTCAAAAAGAAAATGAAATTAATCAGAATAAATTTATTATTCCAAACGCGAAATATCAATTTTTTCAGAAGTTTAATTTATTGCATAAATATTTTATTTAGATTAGAAATTAGTAAGTCATTTTCTTAAAAGAATATTGTAATTTTTATTTAATTTATATCAGATTATTAATTTATTTTCAAATAATCTTGGAATAATCAATAAAATATTTCATATTCTATATTATAAAAATATAGAAGCGAAAACTGTCAGAAATTGAATAAACATCAATATTGTTCAATAAAATATATTTTGTAATACATAAAATTGTAAAATATATTTCAAATATTTTAATTTTTTAAATGAAAATAATTAGAAAACGAGAAATATTTGTATTGTGGTAAATACCTTTTTATTCAAGTAAGATTTTTAAAGCTTAAGAATTTGTAATAAATAATAAATTAATATTATTATTTTACTACAATCATTAATAAAGAACACGAATTCTGCAATTTTTATATGTTATAATAGAACTTCTACTTATATAAATAAAAAATATGTCAAAAAAAAAAATTGAAAAAATAAGGTTAGCATAAAAAGCAATCGAAATAAAGTAATGGAAACAAATTAAAGAAATCGTAAGGCGTGTCATGTTATTCATTACGCGAACAAGATCATCCAAATCTTTTCCACCACGAGTTTATCGTTCTTATAGAGTAACATATATTTTACTCTTTCAGCAACAAATTGCCACCGATATACACGATGCACACGTATTCAAGCGAGTGAACGAACTCGCTCTGGCATGGCAGCGCGATTCAAAGTCTCGAAGCCATCTCACTCGTACGGCGATATCGATTTTTAGAAATTGCGCTACATGTATATGCATAGATATGCGTAATATACGCTACCTAAGTAAAGTAGATTCGAGACTATATGAGGTTCAATGAACGGATCTTACATAACATACGAGTAATGATTTTTCAATACTGAATTACGAGTAGTTCGTTGGTGTTACGTTAATCCTTGAAAGTTTGATCATATTTTAAATAAATTATATAAGTTTTAATTTTACTCTGAATTACTGCCGTGCACGTTGTTACGGGAAAAAATTAAATTACTTATTTTTAAATAGTTTTATTTATTAATTGTTGAGGGTTAGTTTACATATTTTAAAAAGATTCCAAAAAACAATATAAATTGTAAGAAGTAAAAATGAATAAAAAAAATTGAGCTTTTGTTTTATATATCTGTGTATACATTAACGATAAACTAGCAGTAGTTACAATAAATATTTGTAAAACGTTTTACTATTATAATATTTAAAAGTTTTACTATTATACATAGAAGGAAGACTACTATATTTAAATATACAATACCTACCTAAGTCTGTCTCAATTTATGTTAAATATAGTTCGTGACACTATTCGTTATAGTTGCTACTGTAATTTTTACAGAAACAAACACTGAGCTAAACCCATTGTTTCTCGAGTTAAGCAATTTAGTTGAACTCAATTATTCTAAAAATTCACTTTAATAGCTTTGAAAAGAACAAAATTACAATTATTTATTAAACAATAGAAATCAATTTTCTTAGACATAAATATATAATTTTAATTAATTCATTATATCAACAAACTTTAAGTAAATAAGCTAATTTAGAATATTAAAAAGAATTTAATTTAAAAAAATGAAAGTAATTTTAAAACGAGTAGATAATTCTGTATGCAATAAAATAAAATATAAAATATATCATATTATTTCCGGTTAAAAGAATTTGCTAAAAAAACAAAGTAAATCGTTACTTGAAATATCCTGTCATTCACAATAAAAGACTATTTTCCTCTAATGTTATCAGAAAAATTTCTGTGGTATACAAAAGTCGGTAACAAACCGACGACTGGTGGTACTTTTATCAAGATCTTAGTCAATGTGTCAAGTTTGTTCAAAATTCTCATAGTTTCTCTTGCGGCTACCAATGTTGAAGTCGCCAAAAGTAAGAGACAAATACCAAAAGAGACAAGTAGACTAGGAGAGTGAGAAGCTGTCAGAGAATGAGAGAGAGAGAGAGAGAAAAAGGGAAGGAATGATAAGGGAGAAATGAACAGAATTGTATGAGTTAATAGCCCGTACTTTCCAACGGTAACTCGAAGCAATCTAGATAGAACTGCTTTATGAAGCCTCACTTATACTTCAAGTTGCCGAAAACATTTTGTGTGTGTGCGTGGGTACCTGTATGTGCATATGTAGTTATCCGCATATAACTTTAAGCACTTAATGTCCTCTCTTAGAGCAACTATGTGTACGTTCCAAATTTATTCGCGCACATATTTTCAACTCATTACTTGATAATTGTGTATTAGAAAAATTGAATTCTCATTAAACGTGGATAGACCAATTTTATTAATGTGCCAACATCATTATAAATCCAATACAATACAGGTATAAATTATATTTATAAAAATTATAATAATCCAATAAATCCTAAAAAATAAGTAAAACATTTATAAATTTATATTCTTGTTATTATAACATTTTTGAAATACTGATTTAATATAAAAATGAATCAAATTTTTCAACAAAATTTTGGTTGCTCTTAAAATAATTTGAATAATTTAAAATTCATTAAAAATTCTTTTATAAAAATACTTTAGATTTTTTACACGAAGTTTTTTTCGTATAAATTAAATACATTATTTATTTTAGTTACTTTCTTCATTATAATTTCAGAATTACTAAAAGATTTAAAATTCTTTTTTAAGTATATTTGAAATATATTAATTCCAGCTTTTTTCATACAGCTAAAAGAATTTTTTATTCTAAACGAATTATCTAATACTAGAACTCAAGCATAACTGTGTTATATTTTAATTATTAAATATTTTAGTAGTCATTGTATAAGTTTTAAAATAAAAATTTATATATTTTATTTTAAAATATAATAAAGCATTAGCATCTTTATAATTTATTATTATAAAATAGTTTATTAAAGTATAACAATTAAATAGTATAACCCATTAAATTTATAAAAATAATAATTTATATAATTTCTAAATTAATTCCGTATTTAATCATTTTAAATATAATGCACTGAAAGTGAATTATCAGAAATTAATTAAAAGTGAAATAATATTGTAAAACAAGAGTATTACTTACTGTGGAAATATCAATTTCAAATTTAATTTTTCTTGCAGACACGATATACTTGTTCTTATAGTTTTAAAGCACAAGCAATATGAAAATAAAAAATAAACGACCATTATTTCATTTTAACGTAAAATTTTAATGCTGAAGGGATATAAAATGTATACAAGCTTTTTTACGTATTTCAAATTGTACAGTAACAATAACATGTTTTTTACACGCAGATAAAGAAAGAAAAAAAATATTATACTTTTTATAAATATAGAAATTTTATTATATTTTTAAAAAATTTTTAGCAACTTCAAATTTTTTGGATTATTTTCGATTTCAATATGAAAAAAGCTTTTACTCAAACTACTTATTAAGCATTATAAATAAAGTGTATTGTCAATATAAATTGATTATCAATTTAAATAATGAATTGAAACTTTTACTTTATTTGTATTAATGCTGAAAAGAAATTCTAAAATAATTAATTTATAAAAAATTTCTTTAAATTCTTGTTTTGATATTAAAAATATATATATTAATAATAATAATACATATTATAAATTCTTAATTATTATTTTTATTATCTTTCAGTTAGGCACATAGAAATAATAATTTTTTTAGGTTAATTATTTTTAACATATTATAAATAAATATATAAATTATTTTGACATATATTACGAGGAAAATGAATAATTAATAAATTAATGGATGTTAGTAGGTGTTAAAATTCCGTTGATAAAAAAACATTAGATGATGTTGTAAAACTTTAAAAAAATAATGAAGTAAAATAACCTTTTTTATTATTTGTTTTATTTATTAATTTATCTGACATTATTTGTAAGGTAAATATAATCAATAAAAAAGAATAATATATGTTACAACCTCATATATAAAATATATCATCAAAATAAACTTATATCTTTCTACGTAAAAGTTTTCTTCTGAAATTGACTGATTTGCTACCAACCCCTCATAAATACTAAATATATTTCAGGTAGCTCTAAAATAATAGTTAGCTTATAAATAAAGACCGTCAATAAATGACTATTTTAGATAAATTTTCTGATGTAGTTATCTCTCTTCAGCTTATATTATTCGGTAATAAATTTGAAACTAATTTAAAGTAGAAAATGATTAAAGTCGAAAAATAAAAATATATTTTAATAATTTTATTTGCATTTATTAACATTAATTAACAATTATTAGCAATATCACTCTCCAAAAATAACTTGATAGTTTTTATTAGTATATGCATTTAAAAAACATTAAATGCATATTAAAGAAATAATTTTATTTTAAATAATAGTGATAATTATATAAATATAATGATCTTCTGTGATTGATATAAAAGATATTTTTAACGACTTTGAAATCGTAATATTACTCTAACAGAACTGTATTCCACAAAAAGTTTATTCTAGAACTTTTTGCACATCTAGTCAGATTATTCTATTACAGATTAAATTATTGCTTGAATTTAAGGTTTCCATTCATGTGTTTTTCAAATATATTATGATACTTGTTAAATAAATCATCAGAAAACTATAATTTTAGTCAATTTATTAATATTTATATACTAGAATTTTTTTAATTTGCCTAGTGTGTTTGTTGAAAATATAAGGTAGTATTAATTAAGAATAAAATATTGATATTGATGACTTAAATATTCTAATGCAATAAATAGTTCTTTTTCAAAATTTTATACGTATTTGTAATATGAGAAATTAACTTAACCTAAATATGAAAAATATAACTAATAAATAATTAACTTGCTTAAATGAAACATAAATTTTTAAGTAATATATTTATAATTAATGTTATAACATAATAAACTCATAACTGATTAATAACAATTACTGAACTAATTAGAAAAAATACGTTTTTCTATTCGATAAAATATTTCAATAAGAAATTTAGAAGAAAATGAAAATAGAAAAAATATAATAAAGATTTAAGAAAAAGTGAAAGATTATTTGATTCTATTCCAAACAAAAAATGTAGATTGCAACAACTTATAAAGACACCAATAGCTCTTGTGCTATAGAATGTTCCTCTGTCTTGAAACATTTCTCAACATAAAAGACGAGTCTTTTCGCATGTAAAGATTTTGTCTTTTCGTATATATATTTGAACGGGGTGACTGTTCTCAATCATTTTAAATTGTGGAATTTCTGGACCAGTAGCTCAATAGTTTAACTCATAACTTACTTATTGCCATTGTATCAAAAAGTACTTTCTGATTTGCTTTTCTTTTCATTCTTCTTTTTTACTTTTATCCGTAAAGTAATATCAAAATAATATCCATATTAATTTTGTAGTATGAGAAATATGCGTTACAATTTTTGCTTATATCGACTTATACGTTTAAATTCAAATTTTTCATTATAGTATGAAAAATTTATATTATATCTTTGCTATGGCTTAATTTTTCATGGAAGAATTTCAATATGAAAAAGAAGATAGCTGGAGAATTTTTTTTAGCCCATCGATAGAATATCAATCGATAAAGCATACTAATGAATTATTCTTTGTAATTTTCAAATATTGTATCGAAATATCAATCTTGAATTGTCAAGAGTTATCTTGAGTTAAATTATCGGAGTTTCACTTATTTTTATTATATTAAATTTTTCAATATAATAACGCATATTGATGAATTATTTTTTGTAAATTTATCACATTGTAATCTTCCTCATGAATTCTCAAAAGTTAACTTTAACTACATTATCATTTTAATTTTTGAAAAATAATTTTCTAAATTAATTATCATAAAACTCTAAATAATATTTTTCATAAGCAGGTTTAATACTTTCTTGTTTGTAGCTACTTCTGTAAAATAAATCTACATATATTTATTTTCAATTTAAGGTAAGCACAAGATATGAAACTCCTGCCGTTAGCACGTAAGAATCCATAAAGCAAATAGGGGAAAAGAAATAATTTAACTTCATCTGAAAATTTAATCGTAATTTATTATATCAATTTAGTGCCACTTCTTAGATACACTATCTAATCTTCACTTTTAAAAAGTAACATTACTATCTAGATAGTAGCTTTTAGGCATCTACGCACGTTGGTGCTAACTTTATTAGATATTCCGGTGTATACACAAAAGAACGTAAAGCAAAAGACGAGAGCAGTAGCTTTTACTGCTTTGCATTCAAACAACGCATACTTGAGCCTTCATTGGGACTGGAGGGAGTAGTAAAAGCATACAATGTCTGAATTTTAAGAAACGTACCTGGGATTATTTTCTATACCTGATGTCATATTTCAAGTCACGTATATGTGTAGCCACTAGACCAATATAGAGGTTGTAGTAGGCGACATCTGCTTTTCCTTATGTCTATTCACCTTTATCATATCTATATTTTTATCCATGTGTTTGCAGGTAAGCAATGGCATTCAATCGATTTTCTGAACACATGACATTTAGTCTCTCTTCATACCTTTTTATCTTTCTTTCTTCTTTTTGATCTTCACCTTTCTCCCTTTCTTTTCTCGTAAATGCAACCGATGGAATTTCAAGTGACATTAAAACTAGGAAATACGTTCTTCTCTTAGATCTGACTTTACCCCGTAGATTGCATTATTTGGTTTTCATCGAAAAATAAGGCTTAATGGATTATTGAATAATAAATTAAAGAAGTTTCATGAAAAGTCAAGCACCTTGTTGATAAAAAGGCTTCAACAGGTGAATATAATGCTCTAAAATCGATCAATTCTTAAAATAAATACAAAATGAATACCAAAGTTTTAAAAGTTTTATAATACGTTGGAGAAATAGTCCTGTGTGGTGGTATAAATAAATTCAAAAATTCATTTTCAAATTAACATTAAATCTGCTATTAAATTAATTCTAATAGCAAGATTCTATAAATTCTATTAATATTATTTTTTAATTTTTCTTAAATAAATATATAAAATAGATCATATTAGTGATCTAGTATTGTTGTATCTATATAAAACTATTCTTTACGAAATTTTAATATTTAATCATAAAATATTTATTTTATTTTATTCATATAATCAACAAAATAGTAAAATACAATAAATCTTTAGATATTTTTCAGAATAAATTACACGATCAACAATAATATATTACTGATAATACAATATGTATATTCCTTGTTAAAAATGATTTATGTAGCTCTTAGTTCTATAAAAAAATGAGATAAAAGCTTTTTTGGGAATTATATATGTTATAAATGTACACATAATATTTTTCTTTAATGACTTTCTTGAAAATATTTATTATTTTTTTTAAATACCTAAAAACTTTTGACATAAGTATTTATATAATATTTTATTTTCTAAAATAATTTTAAGATTATATTAATGTAGATATATATAGTGATGTATAAATAATTAATGTAGTCTTGAAAATAAAGAATTATAGATTCATTGTTTTACCTTTCTTTAACGCATCAATAGCTTTGTTTCCTTACTTACTCTTTTTCTTTCTAATATTAGTCTGTATATATTTTAATCTACTCAAAAATTATTTTGGATAATATGGTTGGGTTGGTTGACTGTAATAAGATTTATCTTTGAAAATTTACTTTTCTAGCAAAGCTATTTTCCTATAATACTTACCTAAATTTATTATAACATAATATTGTAGTCACCTTATATAAACAGACTGTCTATTATTTAGTTGAGTTAACTTATACTATAATAAGTAATGAAAAAACAGTGATTATACACCAAAGACTGGCCTGTATAATCTCATAGTAAAGAGAATATCATTCTATTCAATATTCCATCTTTTATCGAAGAATTCATAAAGAATAAAAAAAAGTACCGTCACGCAAAAGACTTGTTTGAATTTTGCTGATAATAATAGAAGAATAAGTAGATCCATGGACTTTCTATCCTCCACCCAATCTATATTCAGGTCAGAATTCATTAAAAAATTCATGGATGGATTTGTAAAATATCTTTTTTTAACAAATCAAATAAGAGGAAAAGTTATTTATTTCTGTATTGTAATCTATAATCTTATAAAATGTAATATATACCTATATATTAATAAATGGATTGCTTATTTTTATAATACAATATTTTGAGATGTTTTATTTAATAAATATATTTTTCTATGTAAATGAAATTAGAACTAAATGCAGATATGGATGAACAAATAAACTAATTTACAGATACATCCTTATGTGTTTAATAATATACGTATTAGAAAATGTTAGTGTGTAAATTAAAGAATGATAGAAGGAGTATAAAAGTAAGATTTGACAATCTATTGTATTTCATAATTTTATTGTGTTTTACGCTAAATATATCTCTTGCTGAGTTAATATTTCAATAAAATCAATTTTTTCGCAAAGCATTGCAAAATGATGAATCGTTTTGTATGAATTACCGTTTTGTATCAATGAATTATTAAAACGACCAAATGAGCTCTTAAAATAATTATGTACTATCTGTGCCTTGTACATTTTTTACCTTTTTTACTCCTTTATACAATTTTCTTTTCATAACTCATAAGTATATAAATACTAATAAAATAATTGCATAATTTACAAATGCAATTTAACACGGGGAAATAAAAAATAAGTCATATTTTTTATTCAAAAATTTAGAAATTTAGAGAAAAAATGAATTGAATTATATGTGAGTTAAATGGTGAATCTTTCATTTTTTACATTATTTTTATTAAGTATAATATCATTAAACATTGTATCAAACTTTTTTTTACAGATAAACTGATTTTTAATAAATTGTTCTGTTAGTCTCTTTTATCAATATTTCATAAAAAATGTATAATTAAAATGCCTCCTTGCAAAAGGAAAAAGAACTATTAAAATAATATAAAGAAAACAATTTTTCAGTTGAAGTTTTATTTAAAAAGAAACTTATATTTAAGTAAATAGCTAATATAAATATCCCATCATCGACTTTGAGAATTTTGCTGTTATTTACAAACACGTCTCTAAGCCTTCATTAGCAACATTTTGAAAGAGTTTAGTGCATACACTTGATTTTACCGTAATACCTACCTGATGGTAAGCTTCCACTTGTGCTCTTTCACAATTAGCTCATACGTAACAAAAGTTGCCTTTGGAAACACCCATAGATGCAATGTTATCACTAGTTTCGTACTTTAATTACGCGAAATACAAGAAACCACTACCCTAGACGATAAAATAATAATTTATTAATGGTAATAGAATAATAACAAAATAGCCTAAATTAGCACACAGCTAATAAGCTATTAATATTCTTTGTGCGTACATAATTATATTGGGTTTTGCTTTACTCATTATCTAATCATTTTTAGTTGGTTTTTCATACTTAATCTCTCTCTTTGTCTCCCTGTCTTTCTCTTTCTTTCAAATTAAGATTTCTAACTCTCTTTTATTTTAAATTGAATGTTCATCACTAATCTATGCGTCAGTTTTTCTTTTCTTTTTTTTCCTGTTTTCTTTCTCTTGCTTGTCACGATCACCCTAGTTCTTTTGCAAACAATTTTCGACTGACTTATTTACTTCCTTTTCTCAATTTCTCCATGTGCCAGGATTGGATGATCTCATTTCACAGAGATTCTCAGTTGAAATATATATATATATATATTTCTATATTTATTTTAATAAAATTTTTCTATGTACAAAAACAAAACATATATGAGTTCACAATACAACTAAAGTTAAATGAATATAGTTAAAATCTTGTAAAATTATAAATAGTAAATAATAATTATATTAAAAGATGATATTGTTGTAGAAATTTAATATCTGTGTTTTAAACATAAAAAAATAAATATAAAGTAAAATATAATAAATAATAATAGAATAAATTAATAGTGATTAAAAAATAAATTAAGGTAAAAAAATATAGGAAATATTTGTCAGAATGTTATTTTGTACATTGAAAATCATACAAATTTTTTTCAAAATAAGGAGGAGAATTGGAATTATGAATTATGAAACAGCAGAATAATTATACAGTTATTTAATGAAGGAAATTCTAGCAAAGACGACCCCAGTCAAACTATAAGGGGGTGAAATTCCTTATTTCTGAAGACAAATAGAGTGGCGAAGAAACAGTAATAATCAAGCTGAGTAAACATAGAAGGATTCCTAATAATACTGAACAATAGTATTTACAGAGTAATTCTCGCAAATTGTACAAAGAAATTAATAATAGATCAAAGTCCAATGAATGAAATAGTCATTTATTTAATAAATAGAAATTGACCATCACATTCCTATCTAGTGTATGTAAAGAGTGTATGTAGTGCATGGATAGAGAGACTCATTGAAATATTTAATGAAGATATTATAATACTTTATAAATATACATCTATCATCTATTAATTATTATCTATTAATTTAATTAATAATAAACATTAAATGTACATGGTTTGGAGTTTTTGAACATAAACACAAATATATTAAATAATTAATAACAATTAGATTTTTATTACATTACTGTAAACTTATTAGTTTAACGATTAGTTTCTAAATATATTACTGTAAGCTTATTAATTTGAGTATTAATTAATTAGAAATAATATTATCTTATATATATAGTTATAAACGGGATCTATTTGATTAGATAAATCAATTTATACAGTGTTATTTTCTTTAGATTTTAATGATTGATATAATTGAAATTTTTTTTATTTAATATATTTTAATTAATTTAATAATAAAGAGTTTTTAAACTATATAAATCACGTATCACATCAAATCTAAATTTGATTGAAAATGCATTATTTTTAAGATGCATAAAACAATATTTTAACTATTTATTTTCAATATCTTAAATTTATAAACGTAATAAAACATCGCATTTCTTAATTCGTTATGCTCGATGATATTCTTTAAAAATGCAATCATAACGCAAAATTAGATGCGAATAAATGAGAAAATGAGGAAAATAAGGGCGAGAAAAAAACTAACGAATGAATTCCATTACTACGACTGCAGAGTAGGGTAAACGTCTTCTTCCGGGAAAGGTTGCGAATACGTATTTGTCACCGACGAAAAGTCTGTTAAGAGTTTGTATAGAAATAACTAACTTCACAAGAATATTGAAATAATCATTATCATTGTTTAAATGCCGTCTCGTTTTTTATTCCGTGTTCACGTACCCTTTTTGACTATCCCTTATTTCTAATCATTAAATTATTCATATTTCTAACATGTTACACGCGACATTCATTAAAATATCATCAGCAAATGCGAATGTTAATATAATTCATAAACATTAACCTTTATTGTTCCTTCATAATTAAATTCATGTGTTAAGTACTATAGAAAGTATAGTGTAATATCATGCATTAAATAATTATTTCATTTACTTCTTAAAAAGGTACATTCAATTGAAAATCGATCTCTTTATCTCGCCACTCCTTATTTCTTTGTTAACTTAATTTATTAATAGGAAAAAGAAAATGAATCAAATAAAGTCACTAAGCCAGATAAGCACTTAAACAGAGAAGTTTAGAAAAAGATAGAGATATGAATTGAGAGAATGGAGAAAAAACATTTTACAGACTTCAAACTTTCAAAGATAAATTCAGTGATGTCACGTGCCTTTTGATTTATCTATTTAGTACAGCAAATCGACTTGCAATGACTTTTATCTTTAAAGCTGCTTATGTATATCACGAATCGTGCTAGTGCGTCAATATATTAAATTACTAAGCCATTAATACTAGATTTCCTTCTACGTACTTATTGTCATATTTCCTAATTTATCTATTACTTTTCAATGAATAAATGTTGAGTATGAAAATTTATTATTATTGTAAACCTAGTTGGTTTAATATCGTACGGTTTAACTATGTTAACACATAAAATACATCAGTTTATTATATACTAGTCTAAACAAAAACTAATATTCTTTAATGTGGTTTTTAAAAATCTTTTATGAAGGAATATTTTAAGATAATGAATATTAAGAAAGATAGCGTAAAGTGTTTTAGTATAAATTTATAATTTTATTTTATTTTTTAAATTTCTAACAATACAATTATATGATTTGAAATTGAATAATTAAATACACAATTCTTAAAAATATAATAATTTATAATTTTCATATAGTCTAAAAAATTAATAAAAACTTGAATTATTTTTATGTACCTAGTTGATTTACTCTCGATTTAATATTCAACACTCATGATAATTTATACAGAAGACAAGTTAAGTATTGTTTTCAAAATAGTGCATCAAAGTATACATCCACAACTCGGCTCATTAGACATTAGCAGCATATAAATTAAGCTAAAATCATGCGTTGATAAATAAAATATTAATAGACAGACGTATAATTTCGGTTAAAAGTTAATTCAAAGTTAAGCTCCTTATCAATAATATGTATAATAGAAAATTAACAATAATTAAAATAAACAAAATAATTAGTTATAAAAAAATCTAATTTAGAAATATGGATAAATGAATTTATAGTGAATCAAAAGGTTAATTACTGATAATTATAATTTTAATTAAAGTAAAATAAGGCAAAAAAGTTTAGATTCAGTATTTTATTGGAACGATGTAAAAACGAAGTAAGCGCGAATTAACTTTGCTAAAGAAATAAGAATAAAAGAAAAAAAAATCTAAAGAAAACAAAGAAACAGAATCAATGAATATCAATAGTATTACATGACTATATTGTTCTCATAGAGAATTAATCAGGCAATAAACACTTCTAATTGTTATTTGAATTATGAATAATTTTATTTATTATTCCCGAGCTTCGTTCTAATGCTTAAAGTATTCTGATATCTCGAATGATACGAAATTCGATTAAAAATATAAATATCATTATTTTTAATACTACATGAATACAATGTACTATTTTTCATTGTAATAATTAACAAAATAATATTTCCATGTAAAAATATGTATTTAACTGAAGCTGCAATTATATATTCTGAATAAATTTTTTCAATTTCTATTTACTTTAGTTTTATTTCAATGAATCTTTTGAAATTAACATTAAAAGTTCTTTATCTAAATTTTTTTTTTTAAAGATAATATCGAAGTCACAAGAACTTTAATGAAAAATAATCTCTTATTATTAATTAATTCAGTTTCTTATATATCAATGAAAATTAGGATTTAAACTCAAAGCCTTGACATGCAGGCTTTGATATTATACTGACTATACTGACTTGTTTTTTTTTTTATTTTTGAAATAAATATTTTAATACTGTCTGCATCAATAATCTCAAAATTTTTCTTTATGAACTGAAAATTCAGATAATATACCAATAAAATATTTATTAATTTTTAATATAAAAATTTCAAATAAATGTTATAATTTATTATTAATTATATTCTTATGAACAGAATAAAATTAAATTAATGTGAATTCTAAACGTTACGTAATTAATTCAGTGTATCATTGATCAATAATTTTTCAGACTAAATATAATAAACTGTAAATTATGCATTTTTATAAAATAAAGTTAATATTTGAAAACTTTAAATTAAAGTTCTATATTTTTACTATGAATTGTATAGTTTATTTAACAATGAAAAATACCTGAATTTTAAAAATTCAAACAACTTTTTAATAACGTAATAATGTTACTCTAAAATTTACTAATTAATTATTATTTATAATAATAGTAAATCAAATTTATATGATATTAATAGCTAAATTAGGAAATAAAGTGGTTTGTTTTATTTAGATTAAATTTATTTATTTATTGACAGCCTGATGAATTATGAAATATATGAAACTCAATCTATATTAATTCTCAAGCAAAATAAAATTTAAATTTAAATTATAGTTTTTTGACAAAATAATTGATTACGATTTTGTGTAATCATTTAAACTATTCATCTAATAAAATAGAATACTTTATTTGTATTTATATTTTAATCTTTTAAATTAATACTAAAATTATGAAAAGATTATTGAAAATAAAACTATATACAACAAATAAATAATTAAATATTCATCTTATTATCAATTATCTTTAAACAAATAAAAAAATGAATTATACAGTATTAATTATAAAGCATCAAAATTTAATTAATATTGCGTGCATCAATTAATACTGAGAGTTGTGTACTAATTTATATTGAAAGTTATGTGACACAACATAAAATATCATAATTTTATTGTATTATTTTTATACTATGACTTCATAAAAACCTTTACGAGCTTATCTTTAGTTAACTCATGTCTTACCCTTCCATTTTAGTTTCAAACTAGACATATATACGTCTATACAAAGATTATATATAGAAGTTCATAGTCATTTTCGCATATATTTGCATATATAAACATATAGAATCTATAAATCTAATGTGCAAAAGTATATTATATTCAAAATGTATATTCATATTAAAATTAAGAAATTAATTTACGTCTTATTTGTAACATAAACATCATATTTTGTTCTACATAATAAATATGGAAATAAATTTAAATATACATTACATTGTATACAACATTAAATATGATATATAACAGAGGAAAAATTTTCTATAATTTTATCAAAGTTCAAATTAATGATGAAAAATTATATATATATGTATATATTATAATTAAAAATCAACTTTAATATAAATTTATTATAAAATAAACTTTATTATAAAATATATATGATGAATATTAACATTACATTAAAAAAAGTATGCCAGTTATTTATTTAAAAAATTTTTTATTCTATTTTTTAATGTTTTATCCACCGTACGATAAAAAATTAATTCAATGATATACATCGTTAACATATAACAATGTTAATTAATTAGACACAAAATTTTGCAAAATGTTCCGCGGCAAATAAAAACTCTACATTACCTTATAAAAAAAAGTATAAATAAAGACTGTCAAAAATAATTTTAATTCCTTGATTATTGATATTCATAATTGTTTTTATTGAGATTTGATCAGATAAATCATATAAATGATATGATCAACTGTATGTATGATTTTATGAACAATATCAAAGAAACAAAAAATTATGATAACGAGTAACTTACATTGATAATAGTGAACACAACTTGACGCGTAAATTTAATAAAACAAAAAATAAATAATACTGAATTTATTTCTAAATTTTTCATGTTTTAATAATTTACTCAAAGTAATAAATATCACTTTAATATATTTTGTTATTCTTACATGTGTTTCTATTATGATGAAATAATAACTAAAACAATCATATAAAGGTGTTAATTACCGATATATATATAATGAATAATTAAAAAATTTGTTAATCATCTTTATACTATGTATATGCATAAAAATCTTAAAAAAAAATTTTTTTATAAAAAATATTAAACAGTTTTTTCAATTGCTAATAATTTCAATTCAAAGAATTCATTATTCCATGTTACAAAAGTTGGTATGTAAACCAGAAAAAAAGAATAACATTTAATTCACGAGAATCCCAAAAATAAAATATGAGTAATCTTTTCTGAGTTTGTTGGTTTCTTTAAGATTCTATGTTTAACAAACTGAAAAAAGCAACGTACTTAAAAAATGCATAATTACTTCTTGCTTCTCAAAATTTAGTCATAATTTTCCCGTACTTGTGAATAATTATTTTAATAGTTTTTAAACATCAGAAAGACTTGTTTTATTAGTTTTCTATGTGTGCATTTAATTGTATATAATAATATAAATGAAATATCTTTTAGAAAAATCTAACTGCATTTTAAAACACCAACCATTTATTAATATCTAAATTTATTATTTTCAATCCTAACATGTTGCACAGATAGTAATTTGTTTCAGATTTATATCTTCATTTGTCAGTTGTAGATAAATTTCATTCATAATAGGTTCGGTTGAAAGTTAGCGGACAAATAAAGTTGCAAAGATCATAAAACTTTAAAAGGAAAAAAAGGTGGTCGAAATGGAAAAAATTATAGAAGATATAACAAGAAAAAGATAAAACATAAACGCCAGATTTTCAGTCATTCAAGAAACACATAAATTAAATAAGCTTTAATTTCAGTACAGTCAAACTTTACCACTGCTAATAGAGGGCACACAGTCGAGCAAACTTGTGAAAATCTTGAAAAGCCAAGAGTTTGATTAAACTGCAAAGAAATAAAATCCTCAGCCTCTCTACAACTTTCGTTAATTACTCCTTGTGCAATTGTAAATCAAACATTTACGAACTATGAACAGAGTTTGTTCCCATTGTTTGATTATATAATCGTATGATTTCGTAAATCGTTTACATTAAAAATCATCAAGGAAAACTATTATTCTTACCTTGGATAAAAATTTAATTATGAAAGTAAAAATTCTTAATTAATTACACTTTAAGATTTATATTTTGAATAATTTAAATGAATTAAAATTTTCAATTTGATATATATATATATAATAAATTTAATTTTTTGTTTCAAAATAATATCTGAAAGTACCTACGTTTAATAAACTGTCCACTATTTCAATACAGCACTAAACGCTATAAGATTCGATAATTAGCATATTATGAGCAATTATTCACCTATACCCTGATAGTAAACATAGAAAATTTATTTTAAAACTTTTCAAAGACTATTTCTATGATATGAGAAAGCAAATAACATTTTAATGTGAGCATAATCACGTAGTGGTTATTACTTCCACTTTGTTAAGATTACCTTCATTTAACCACATATACAATTTAACCTCATAATCACGTGCCTTAATAATTGTTTATCCTCAGAAAATCTTGCAAATGTATTTATGATTTCAATCGTCGTCTTAATATTGTATTAACTCTTTACCTGAAACTACTATTGCATAGTCTTTTTAAAGTCGTTGCTGTGTACCTAAAGGTTTTTACTTCATGCTCTTTTTAAAAAGGATTAGTATTTATTTTCAATGTAATTACTAATATACTAATAATGTAAAATGGATACGGGAAGTCGATAATATCTATGGTTACATTCTTTCTTGAATAACTCATTATTTTCGTGACTTTATTAAAAAACAAAGAGTGAATCCTAAAGTATTTTTAAAGATGTATAAACCTTTTGTTTGAAGTTACTTTACTAGACTAAAATTTATTCTAGACTTAATTATCATACATAGTATCTATAATAGTACATATTTTCATCCTGTATAATAAGATTTCATATAATCGGAAATAATCGCATTGAAATATTTGCATAATGTTATTGCTTGGAAATATATGCAACTAACAATTGCAGATATATAAGTGTCTGGTTCTAATGTATTCTTAAATTAGTTTCATTATATTGTGTATAACTTAGTTTAATCACATTCACACTTCCATTATTCAATATTAATATTTAATTATTGAATCAATAGGATTAAAAATATCTAATTAATAATTCTTCATTTATTTACCAAATCCTTAAATATAGATTTGACAAACATAAAAACTTTTAATGGAAGATTGTCCATATTGAAATTCTTAAATGATTACAATTTTAAAATATAATTTCTGTTAAATATAATACATTATTTTTACATTAAGTTTGGATTATTTTTCTTAGACAAATAATAATAAAAATTAATTCATTAACAAATTTTAAAAATTCTTTGATACATTGTATTTCTTATAGAAATATCAAATCAATGCACATTTATGTTTAAGATAATAAGGTAGCATTTATTTAAAAAATAAATTTTTTTAAATTTTACGGTAGTCAATTTTTATTAATACATTATGAGTGAATACATAAAATTTTAAATGCTACAAAAAGAGAACGGTTATCTAATTGGATCTATCAGGCTAACAAGCGAATGCCTTGTTAATTAGAATACCAGCTGAACATAAGCTTTTATAAGTTAATCCAAATTGTCATTAGCAATTAACAAACCAATCACAAATCCTTCGATTTTTATAACTTTATAAGCTTGTATACGTTATATAAATTTTAATTAATTCTTTACGGTTAAGTATTATTACATTATATTAAACTCCTTATTAAACTATTTTTTAGGAAAAACTTCTCGATTTGCAAAAACATGTTTTTACTCTGTGGTTTTTCAAGTAAGATTTATTACACTAAAATTAAAATTATTAAAATTGTATAATTTGTTAATCAATTTTCATAATTAAAAATTGCTATAAATTTGTATTAGAGCTGCAACTCAATATTTTCAAAAATCATCATATTACTAAATATGATTAATTAGTATAATATTATGACGTCTGCATTTTCATGGTTTTATATTGTTATAAACTATATTTTCATGTGATATTTTCATTTTTAAATCAGTTTAATTCTTTGAATCAATGAAATAATCAATGTATTTTATACTTTTACGAAAACGAAGTAAATACATATTCTATACTATAAAAGACGTATGCCTGTTTTACAATAATTTTAAACAAATTTCATTCAATAAACAATTAATGAATTGTTTTTATATTCCTTAATGAAAGCCATTTTATTTTAAATTTCTTACATTACAAGATTGCATCAACTAACACTGTGTAAACAAAATTTAGTTTTTACATCCGGTCAAAGGTAACAATACTAGATAAAACAGTAACGTGAACGTGGTTTCAGGAAATATAAAAATTCTCAATTAATTAATTGATCAATAATATTTTATTAAAAAATACTAATAAATACAATTTAAAAATAATAAAAAGAAAACGGTATTAAATGACTATAAGCGCACGCGCATTTTACAAATTATGTCAATACACTGATAACGAGATATTTAAGCATTAAATACAATATGTCAGGAAAATATCGTTTTTAAATATCTGATTTTCTTATTGATATTTCTATCTTTCCCTCTTTTCCTCGACCTCTTTGTCTGTGTCTCTCTGTTACTCTCTTTTTCCCTCTCTTCCTTGATCTTCGCGCTTGATTAAGTGCGACGATTATAAATTCATTTATACTCGTTTTTTTTTTTTTTGTTAAAAATGCTACAAAAGATAATTTTGCGAGCTCTAAATCTTCTAGATGTGAATTACAAAAAAAGAAATCACGAATATAGTAAATTATCATTACAAAGCGTTTAATATTAAAGAAGAAAAATTTATCATAGTGTATAAAAATATTCAAATATTCCAGTTTTCATTACTCGAAATCATTTTCTTATAGAATAAAACAAAAAGAATAATATTACAGAAAATGTATATTTTACACTTTTTGTAATAAATAAATTTCCGTTTTGAAATAGATTTATTATTATTATTATTATTTATAAAAGATAAAAAAATTATTTTTTTAATTTCTATCTTAGTTTTGTGAAAAAATTTATGAACTTTTTTTAGTTCTAAATAATGAAGTCAAATAATTAAATTTCATAGTTTTAAAAATTTTTTAGAAAATATATTTTTTATATATTTATATTAAAATTTTTTATATTTATCTATTAAAAAAGATGGATAAAATAAATTACAATTAATGCAAAATAAATATTAATCATAAATATTTGGTGTCGTAATTGAATGCAATTTATATTATATATAATTAAATTTATTATTTGAATGTTCTTTATAAATCTAAATATTGAAGAAAATTATTTAGTGTGTTTAAGTTTTTAAAATAATTAAAAAAAATTTGAAATATGCACAGAATTACTACATTAATTAATAAATACTTAAAATAATTATTAAGTACATTAAATATTATAAATGCATCAATTAATTTAAGCTAATAAGAAAAAATCTATAGTTTTTAATTATGAAATACTAAATTTACGATGAATCGCATGTAATACATACATATTTTTCCTTCAAATTGACTGCGACTTTTATATTATCATCAAGTACCTTTTAAATTAAATTCAAAATATTTCTGAATAGTTATAATAAAATTAGCGAAAGCAAAAATTGACAACGGAAATTATATTTAATAATACGTGAATGTATTTTGTAGTATATATTTATAGTATTCTAATGAGATTTAATCAAAATTCAAGATTATAAATTGATTTTCTTTATATTAACCATGATAAGAAAATAAGTGAATACGAATAAAGTTTAAAATAAAAGTAAGTTATATCGAAGGAAATGTTGAATCAAATATTAATATTTACGACACGTTAATTTTAAATAAATACTTTAATTATTATATTACTATAATTAATGAAATAGTATTTGAATTACAAACTTATTTATCCTTTATTTATTGTAATTTTGTTATTTAAAATTAATTTTCCGGGTTCAATTTAAATAATATGATAATGTCTTAATAAGAAGTTCTTTTTAGAGAAAAATAACTACAAATATTTTATTTTAATATTATTGCACATTCAATTTCAAAATTATAGTATTTTAAAAATAAGATTTTGTATTTTAATTAAATTTTTTAGCATACTATTTTTTCAAAATTTTGCAGACTTTTCTGGATAATACAATAACATTTTCCGTAAATAAATCAGCGATAAAATTCCACTAAAAATTTCAATAATATTTTATTGACATATGTACCACAATTGCAGAAAGATAAAACGTCTTCGTTTCTTTGCTTTTAGTTTCTACGTATAATTTATTGAGCTATTTTTAAATTAGAAGCATAATAGAAAATAAACAATCAAAAATAAAAACATATGCAGTGGAAAAACATGATCTTAAAAGAAGTATTTAAAATTTATATTCATCGTATTTTAATACACAAACATCAATTCATTAAAATTTATCAAAATTTATTAATTTTTACCAAATATTTGAATTGACAAATTTTCTGATGTACTCGAGTCGTTTAAAAAATAATTATCTTTGAATTATTTCTAGATATTTGCGTTTTAAATATTAGTTCATTTTTTATTTTTCATTATAATATAAAATTATAAAAAAATTTTGAAATAGCTGACTTGAAATTAACAAATTAACATTCCATACCTACTAATTAAATTAAGCACTAATTAAAGAGTTTTATTATAATGGGTGTACTTTGCAAAAGGCACCTAAATATTTATCATTCAGAACCTTATATACTATTCAAAATTTGAATAAAATCTTATTAGTTAATTTAATTGTCAAACACACATACAAAAGCAAGTTATCTTTCCACTCAAAAAGTAGTTCAACTATATAAGTTTTCTTTTTATAAAGACACTTTAGACAAACTTATCCACCAAAAAAAATTTTGAAGCCAAAAAAGATGTTAATCATTCTTATCGGTCAAGAGCCTACGTAGGAGCCATAATCTTGTTCAAAATTCGCCAACGTCGACCGCCATTAAGCACATTAACTCTTATGCACTCGTGTTCTTTTACAGATCGGAAACAAAGACACGTTCATTCTTTATCTCCTCTCAATTTTTTTTTCTTTCTTAATACTTTTTCTTATATCTATTTTAAGAATATTTTTCTCGTCACTTTTAAAATTTTAGATATTTTTCTCTCTTTATTTCTAAAGATCTATTCCCTTTTTTGCTTAAATATCTATAATTTTTCGTCACGCAAATATCACTGATGCATTTTTATAATCCTTGAACTTTTTCATTCTGTATTTAGTGAACTTCAAATAATAAGAATAAAATATTATTAAATTATTTAATGATGTCATCAAAAATCAGCGACTAATGATTACATTTTTTTAGAGTTTTAGTACTCTAGTAATCAATTTACGTATATCTAATTATTTCACTTATAAAAAATCACATTATATCATAAGAAATAAAATCAATAAACATAATCTGATAAAAAATATTTATTCTATATCTTGCTCGTACATATCTGAATAAGTTCATATATAAATAAATTGATTCACGATTAGTATACTATTAAATAACAGAATATTTTTTCCATTTATTATTACACTGTGTTAGTTTTAATTTTTAACAAATGTTTTCTTACCGACGATTTATTACCAAAATAATTTATGTATTTTATAGTTTGCATAGAAATTTGCATTATTTTTATTATGTTTATTGTTAGTAGAATAATATGAAATTAATCGTGCATAGTATTCCTCGTAATCATTAGATTATTTTAATAAAATATAAGAAAAAATTACTCAGAGTAGGTTCGTTTCTCAAGATCGAAAAGTGATCTAACGGGTAAAAAAAGCAATGTCTAAACCCTATAGGACATATTTCAACCGAATAACCGGCACCCCGATAAAAATTGAACAAGGTGTCATCCATATCTTACCTATTGTTCGAATGATTGCATCTTACTCGTGCAAGGCATAATCGTTCAAACAATCGAATCGTACAAAATGGAACTTTGATGCACGTAAGAAATACTAGTGCACAGCTTTGATTTTGCTCAATTTCATTTATAACCCATGAATTATAATAAAAGTCAATTAGCCATACTTAGCATATATATCTATAGGCTTTACGATGTCAGAAAATAGACTTTAAAAAAGAATGTGTAAAAAAAATTATATAGATTGTATTATATAGATTGATAGATGATTAAAATTTAGGCCTTAAGTATTGAAATAATAAATTTTTAAATACATTAATTTTATATGACAATGATAAAATTTGCTTATTTCATTTAAATTAAAGAAGATATAGAACTATTAATACTATACTATATTTATATTCCATTTAATTACATACAGTTCAATAAAATCTCCTACACTTGAAGATTTCATTAAATTTAATAGTATTATAGGTAATGTAACTAAAAGAAATGTTACCAAACTTTGCTTTTAAAGACCAGTTACATTTAAATTATCTTAAGTTTGTAGTCGAATTATTCTTTTAATTTATCTCAATCTTTCGACCTTCATAAGTTTTTTTAATAAAACGTTTTTTTAAAGACTGACTGAAATTGTAAACTATCTTTTATTAACTTCAAATTGTTCTATGATCTTCAATAAATCGGAAAAATTATTATCAGTTTATGTGCCAGTGACGTAAATATCTGTTTGAAAAATTATCGAACTGCTAAACAAAACTTTTAAAACAAGCTTCTGCACAGAGTTATTAATTGTTATCACTTGTAAAAGCATAAAAAATTATAGGTAATAAAAAAAAGAAGTTTTTCAGGGTCCAACTAAGAATTTTTATTTGTATAAAAAATGTAAAAATATAAATATAATAATTTCAAAACCATTATTATATTTAAAAATTATATGCTTATTTCAAAGATCTATGTTATATACAGAGTTTTACACGTATGTCTATGATCGCGTATACATAGATGAAAAAATAGTATTTAATTTATCTTTAATTCTCTCGTGAAAAAATGTCCTTTGTAACAAAAATGTGCTTTTACCTTAAATTTATCTTTGTAATTTTTTTTTAAATAACGTGAATGGATTTATTAAAAATTCAACATTCTCAAAAATATAAATTTCCATGTACATTCATTAAATAAAGTTTTTAAATTATTCAAAAATTATGGTTTGATCAACTTTTCAAAAAATATTATTTGTTATTTTAAGAATATCTTACTTGCAATCTATAACTATACTAATACATAGCATCATCTGTAACTACTCGTTTTCGACACATCTAGTTCATCGTTTACTCATAAATTCAACAAACTTCAATTTTAAATATTATAGGTTGAAAAAATATTGGAAATAATAAATTTAAATTAAGTAAATGTAAAAGGTATAAATATCCATTAGTCTATCGTATTTAGTATGTTTTCTATAAAATAAAAATCTTGAAACATAAATAAAAAATATGATAAAATCTTAGATAAATATATATAGACTTTAACCTATATATTGTAGTTTTAATAATTATGTAATATTGACATAAAAAAACTAATTGATAAAATAATATTAGAAATCTATTTTTAAACTCTATTTTTTAATCGCTCTGAAGTTCTATAAATAATTATTTTCTTCTTTCTTGTTATTAGATCGAATATTTGATATGTATAGTCTTTGATATTGAATATTCATGATACAAGACCTCGTATATAAACTAGTGTTTTTTGCTGATATAGCTGAGCAGCATGGAAATCTTACTACTTAAATACAGTGTTATCGATGTTTTTTCATTTACATTCTCGTTCCGCTTTTTTAATTTTTTTTTTCTGATTTAACCACATCGATTACACGATAAATACTCGCTCGTTGAGGCGAAACTTAATTTTAATCTCTTTCACTGTAACATCTATATTATATATTGTTAAAAAATGGATATTGCTTAGTCACAATAACTTACAGTTTTTTAAATTATTTAGAAACAGAAATGCTTTAACAACTGGAATGAAAATATTAAAAGTTTAATGAAATACAATAGATCATAAAGTTAAATTTTGAAAAAGTTAGCATGATCAATAATTTATTTGTAAATTAATTAATTAAACATATTAATTAATACATGATTATATACTTATAAAATAATAAGTTTTATATAAACCGAAAAAAATCGTTTATAATATTAATTTATATCTTTTTTCTAAATTTATCGCATTTTGTATTGAATGAAGAAAGCTTAAACTTTTCTATGTGAATATGTTTAATTAAAATATTAATTTATTATGTGTAAATATGTCAATATAAATTATTAATTAAAATTTTTTTAAAGATATATATTACTTACTTAAAATACTATTTGTTTCGTTTAAAAATTTATGAACAAATATTTATTCTAGTTTGATAAAGAATATAAATTTAACTGATGAAATAAATACTTATAGAATTTTTAAAAAGTGATGTAAAAAAAGAACTGACCAGCTTCAATAAAAAATTTAGAATTATTTTTTTATGAAAATGCAATAATTTATAATCAAAATCTTTAAAAATAGAATAATTGACATAGATATATTATATAAAATTTAGGATTATTGATATAAATTATTATTTGCTCTTAAAAAGTGACCATCTATGTCAAATATAATAGAAAATAAAAATTCACTAGAATTTCATGTTTTTAATTTTAAAATAATTAACATTCTATTCAACATGGCTGATGTAGGGTCCCTAGCAAACTTTTTCAATACATAAAATATGTGTTAGATATACATATAAGCGAATAAAAATAAAAATGATAAAAAGTTAATTTTCAAAATCAATTGGGGCATAACTATCATGTACTTATATATGCGTTAAATTTTCTAACTTTTTGAAGTCTTATTAATTTGAACTTCTTTCTCTCTCTTACAGAAAAATCTTTTTTACCTATTTCTTCTTTTCACTTGATTGAAGACTTTCATTTTCTGGAATTCGTAAAATTGGAGTAGGTTGAACAACTCGCTCGAGAGTTTTCAGTTATATGTATAAGAATACATTACTATAACTGTGGCAAACTGTCGAGACGAGAACGAATGGTGTCAAAGGAAAGGAACTACAAAAAGGAATTAAATCTTTGTAGACATAACTTTTTATATTTTAAAAAATAGAAAAGTTCCATTAAAACATTAAGAATAATATTAGTAAAGAAATATAAAATATAATACTTGATGAATAAAAATAGTAGAAAATAAGTTTATTAGAAAATTAATACATACGGCATTACAGATATATAAATATTTAGAAACGAAGGACACATAAACGTATAGAAAGTTTTTACTAAGGTGCTACACTTTTTTGCTGATATTCGAGCAATGAAAATATTGTAAGATTAATATAAAAATAAGTTCTCTGTATTCTGTCTGAGCGTAAAAAGCAGAATGCGTCTGTAGAATCTTATGATGGAGTCCAGTAGACCCATTCAGAAAAAAATTTACACATAATATCTTTCCTACGATTTACATCTTAACTCTACATAAAAATTCAGTACATATAAAATAATAAAAATTTACATAACTATTTTTTGCATAGATCAAAAGCAAAAGAATTTTTAACTTTTTCATTTTTTTTTGTAAATAAAATTTAAAATATTATTCGATATCTTTTATGATCATATTTTTATATAAAATCTATGGTATTATTTTAATATTTTCTTATTTAATTTAATAATGAAATATAACTTTAAGTATTACTTCAAATACTTTTCATTTTATTACACCTAATACATAATAATTTACTGAAAATGACAGTAAAATAACAGTTTGTTGACTTAATAAAGAATTTAATGCAAACATAAAAAATAAACAATTTATATTTCTTTTCGTTTAATGTTGAGACAATTTTGATCAAGTTTACTATTTTCGCAATGAAATTCTCTTGATACTAATATTTATATGAATTATCGAACAAAGTATAAAAGGGGAATAGAAAATACGAAAGGAGCTAACAGATCGCCTTGTATCAACTAGCACACATTTATTTACCTAACGATTTGCTATAGCTGTACTCTGCAATCAGTGTCCTAAAAATAATTTGTACACTAGCGTAAAGTGCGAATAAAAATCACCTGTGAGGAAAGCCACTCAAAGACGCAAAAATCAACGGTGTATAAAGCGCGATCACGAATAATAGGAACATACAATAGAATTCTCAAGGCTACAAGAGGAAAATACTATATCACCCACAGTGCGGTAATTGCAAAGATCCTTCTTAAAGACATGATAGAGACCGAGGTGCTAATGGAATGACTGATAAAAGAAGATGGAAAACAGAAAAAGATGAGAGCTCCTCTGAACGGACACATAAGCTACGGAACGTGAGGTAAGCCGCACCAAGTTAAAAGAAGGCAATACCTTGAAGGCATCGAAATGGGGCATAAGGAGAAATATGGATGCGGTCGGAGTTGAGCCTCTGGGAAAATGAGTGAAGTAAGAGCGAGTGCTTGCCAACGCTCGCTAAGTAGACTTGTTAGCTTCTTCGCCCAGGGCAAAGCGGCGTGCAGGAGAGGGGAACAGACATAGACGCAGACGCATGAAGTCCAAACGACGCGTGAAGAAAAGAAAGCAATCACCTTTTTCCGATGTCGAGCACGTGCCCACGAATGTTCGAAACTCTTTTTTCTCGAACATGTACCCGATAATATTCTAGAAACTCTTAAATACAAAGCTTAGCAAACGAATAAACAATAAATTTAAATTGACAATTTTATAATTTCTTTATTCATTATAATGTATAAAATCAAGAATATCTACATCCCTTTAAGAATTATATTTAATAATAAATATAATTTGCTAATAAATTATATCGTAATGTTGCAATTTTAATTCATAATTTTCTATAATATATATAAGCTGTAATTAAAATCTTTTTAAATTCAAAAATTCAAATTAAATATTTTGAAAAATTCTAAAGCACTTCTCTAATATGCTAAGTATTGAAATAAATACTTTTCTAATTTTCAACAATTACTTTAAATAAAATTTATTCATCTAGTTGTTCATGAAGACACGCCGACTTTAGAAGATGATAGAAGTTTATTCAACACCATCAAATTTATTCAAATGTTTAATAACAATTTATTAGAATCAAAGTTTAAATAAAATTAAGATATTTCTAGATACTATCTTATAGTATTGCTATTTCTTTTTAAAAAACACTTAAAAAACAGTAAAATCTTTACGTATACATCACTTATAAAAACTGATATACAATTACAATAATTTAATTGTTATTCCATAAAAAAAATATGAGATAAAAGTAAAATTCTTATTGTATTCTTAATCAATTATTTCAATAATTTCAATTATATATACTTATATAAAGTACAGATGAATTCGAAGTTTTTATGGATATATCAGCTTTTAAATTAGTAAAAAACCACTAGACATTATAGTTGATGGAAGAGTGTTTCATAAAAATAATATTTTTTTAAATTATAAATTTGATTGCTCGAATTAAGTAAACTATACTAATAATACTAAAGAAAAAAAACTTTTAATTATTCATGTTTTACAATTTGTATTTCTAACAATGCAATTACACATAAATGTCAAAAAAATATTTTTTTAAAATACTTTTCAATTTTATATTTTTTACTAATTAAAATTCAAAGCAAAATTTTATTGATATTAATAATAATCCATTATTTATTTATTTTTTTAAAAAATTAAAAATTTATTTTAGTAGTAGAATTTCAAACTGATTCATGAAATGTACAACAACAGTTTTAATTTAAATGTTTATCTAAAACATAAATTCAACCCTTCTTGAAACTTTAATAAAATAGAAATGTATAATAATTTCTACGTTTTTAGTATATATTTTACAAAATAAAAAAGATATTTTTTATGGAGAAATAAATTATTTTACATATTATTGTAATATTACAGTTTAAAATATTATTGATAATTAACATTATTCATAACGTTTACTTTTATCTTTTAAAAGTTTTTTAAAATATTTTATATTACGTAAAATAAAGTAAGTTATAAAAAACAATTATATAATATAATGGAAAAAATTGCAGTAAATCAATTTTGAGAAGAAAAATGTTAGTTTTTCAGATATACAAATTTTTTAAGCAGATTATTTAATTCATACAATTTTTAGTAAACAATTATTTCAATCAATAATTTCAATTTTAATTAAATTTCAGCGCTATTAATGAAGGTAAACATTCTAATTAAAAATAATTAATTACTCAATATTGAATTTTATTAGTTGCAAAAAATATGCCCAATGTTTAATGGTAATTATATGTTTTGTTAAAACTTTAATTTAGTCATTCTTTAATCAATTATTTTACAAAATATGCTTTGTTTTTTAAATTTAAATACATTTTAAATTGTAAAGAAAAATTTCTGTAAAAATATTAAAATGTATCATTTAAATAAATTTTTATATAAATATTTTTTCTTTGTAAGAAATACGCTAGGATCATAAAATGAACATACGTTACAGGAACCTCTCCAGCGTGACATGTTAAAGTAACTGTTCTACCTCCTCACTTGTGCGTATCTACATATTTTATTTTTTATTATGTTTCCGTCTTCCTCTCTCTCTCTCTCTCTCTCTTTTACTTCTTTCATCATTTCCTCTGTATATTCACGTCCCGTCCCTTCCTGTCTATGTCTTTATCTATTTACCTATTTGTATGTTTCTGTTTTCAGGGTACGAAATTTAAAATTTTTCTTGAAGCATTCGACAATTTGCTAACTGCACGTACACTGAACGACGATCTTATCGCACTGAAAAATCATGACAGAAGCAGTAAGTACATATCAAACTTAATACAAGAAATATTATCTTAGTGAGACGACAGGATAGCCTTTAAGTAAAAAAGCTTTGATTTCGGCAATGTCTGACTAAATTTTAACATTTTCACTTGAAACATACATATATTGACGTATAAGGCCCTAAATATATTTACCCATCTAAAGAAAAAATATTTTCGGTTTTGTTAAATTCTTTTACTGAATATTTTCAATTTTGAATTTTATTCATTATTAAATAAATATTTTTAATAAACAATCAATGTTATTGCGAGGTTGGATTATTCATTTGAAGTTTCCATTGCATCAATTATTTAAATTAAAGATATTGATTAATTTAAAAAAAAATTAAAATCAAAGAAATTTGTTTAACAAACTCAGTTTTCCAATTAATGAATGTTTGTGTGTGTGTGTGTGATGTGTTAAAATTTGTATTTATTAAGCAATTATAAAATATCATACCAAGAAAATATTCAGAAATTGAATTTACACAATTATCAATGAAGAAAATAATTTTTTTTCATAATAAACACGTATTAATGTTTAAAGAAATATATTACAGAATATTATTTGAAAAATAAGCTGCTAATAGAAAATTTATTAAAGATGTCCTGAGATTAAAAAAAAATTTAAATTATAAAAAAATAATTAAACAAAAGTTCTATGCCTTAAAAATACGCATTTCAAGATTTTCTTTATATTTAATATAAATTTAATAAAGATTATTTAAAATCTTATTAAAGCTAATTAGAAAATAGTATAAACAAAATACTTTTAAAGTTTTAAAATCATAATTTTTAAATCTTAGACATATAAATTTTCAATTTTCTAATTTTTCATTTTTAGTCTGTTACCAAGAATATATACCTGCTCTTTTGTGGTCGTGTCTTCCTTGTCTTTATCTTTTTGAAACCATCTAAAGCATGTGCGCAGCTCTTCCAGAATGTTCATGAACAAACACTTATGCTGCTTTACACAAGGCTCATCATTTTTTAGATAAAAATATAATATAGTAACAAGAATCATTTTAAATAATTCTGCTAATGATGTATTAATTATAATCAAAAGTCTAAATAATGGTTTTACTAGTATTACAGAGTAGTATTTTAATTTTTTTTTAAATCTATGAATGCCATTTTCTAAACCATCAATTTGAAATTTTCAATTTTATTTTAAGTGTAACCTTTTAAATAATAACCGAGTATTTTACACATTATTAGACTCTTAGAAAAAAGTTTAATAGCATTCAAAATTTTAATTTAGAGAGGTAGTTCATGCAAATATATTTTGGGATATTGATAGGTATAACTTATCGGATGCATCAGGAGTCCCTATCAAGCAAGCATTTTTCGTGCCATAGGTTTTTTTTAGTACAAATTTTACAGTATAATAAATCACATATATTATAACTGTAAATAAGCGATGAACTGCATATGTATTTTTAGAATACAGATTATTAAATATTTTTCAAATAATAAAAAATTTTCTATTTTAAGTCAAAATTGAGAAGTTTCATAAAAATAGTAAACATCACATCAAAGCACTTCAATTCATTTTTCTTAACTTTATACTTTTGTATTATTGATAATGTACAGTATAATGATTCACAAAAGTAACTTTAAACATATTCAAAGAAAATAAAAAAATTGTTTATTTTGAAAAATAACAGTATTATTTCAGTAATTTTAATAAACTATAAAAACTGACTACCAATAGTACCAATAACAGAATTTATAATTCGTTAAAAATATTTATTGTTTAAAAAGATATAAATAAATAATCCCAAATCTAAGTACGGACAGCTGCTATTTTGGGATATACTTAGAAACTCTGAAGTTAAATTACGCCATATTTATCAAAAATAATTTTAACTGGAAGATCAATAGATAAACCTGTAAAGTATTGAACTAAAACTGGTAATATTTATTTAACTACTTAAGATTATTTAACTAAAAAATGTTTGGATTTTTGAAAATTTCAGCATGGCAAATCTACTAAGAATAAAATAGCTGTTGTAGTACTTGTAAAATCAAGTATTTTCTAAAAAAATTTAAACTTTGCTTTTTGATAAAATTTATATCAATTTATATTTTAAAGTTATCTGATTAAAGCCAAAAAATAAAAAATCTATTTAATTATTTAGAAATATTATAAAATAAAATATTTCTTTGTTAGAATGTAAAACTAATTATTTGTACATTAATTTATTTTATGGTATTTTTCAAATTTTCAAATCAATATTTTGCTAAAATTTAAATTTTTATACACTATTAAACTTTATTATATATAGAATCAATTAATAATTAAACAATTTCTATATAAAGATATTGCTTGAACTTTTCATCTTATTTTGGCATCGATTTATCATGGTAGCAAGTATTTGTTATTTTTGTAAATAATTAATGACCTGTGCGTGCAATGTAATGCGAATAAGACAAGCGATAACTAGTAAAGTATTTTTCTTTAATTTTACCAACGGTTTGAGATATTGCCTGTTATTTTCTGTAAAGTTACAAAAGTACTTAGAACCATAACCACTCTTTTTCGTTTACTTGCCTTTTACTACGCACAAAGAACAAAACTTACTAATTCATTGTTAATTTTTTTCGCGTTAACTAATATAAATTTAACAGTATTTTTTATTTTTCACACACCTGTACGTGACATATTATGATCAGTTAATTTAAATTGTATAATAAACTTTTTACTTTTATTTTTTTTATTTTCAAATTTTTTGCTTTTTTTTGTTTCTTTCTTTGTTTCGCGATATAAGTGTGTGAATTATTTTTGGTACATGCTCTACAAATTTGTGTCTATTAACTATAAATTTATTAAAATCGAAGATTTTATATATAATGTAATATATAATTATTTTATTTGCTACGTACACTAAAATCAATAATTAAAGCTTAAAAAAAAAGTTTAGAATTTTTTCAACTGTACTTAACCATATTTAAATATTAAAGTTTTCTAAGATAATTTAATAAATCTCATTTTATACTGAATTTTCATTTTAGTATTAATAATTTTTGGTCAGTAGAGATGTTTTGAATAATCTAGATCAGGCGATGATCAAGCATGTAATGATATTAATCATGTTATGATGCTTTCTATATTAAAAAAAGTTCATTTATAATACTCTATTTTCTAAGTTATTCTACAACATGGAAAAAATTCTATTTCCCAAGGTTATCTTATCGGTCAGTTAAAGTAGATAGTTTTTATCAGCTTTCACTCGGATATTTTTCTTTTCTACAATCTTCCCTGTGGTAAATAACTAGACTATGAATAGAAGCAAGATCCGTTTTATCTCATGTTTTGCTAATATATATTTAATAAATATAGCTATATAGCTAACGAACATATTGCAATATTATTTATTTCTACAAATATCCATGAGTAAATATTTTTAAAGTAAAATTAATATAAAAGCAAACGATAATACATAATATTTTTCACACTGATGTACAAAAATATATGGAAAAATTCTTTAATAATTTTAGAAATATATTTGGTATTAGATTCGTTTCAAACATTGGAATATTTTATAATTTAATAAATAATTATATTACTTAACGAACAAAATGTACTGTTGTAGAGTATATATCTTTTTAGGATTATGCTTTTGAACCCGCACTTAGTTTGATTTAGCAAAATTTTTTTAATCATATTTCACCGGATATTTTATCCTTATGTATTAAAAACAAAATAAAATTTATAACAAATAAATAAATATCGTTGCATCATTTATTTTTGCAATATATTTGTACATCAAAATTAAAACTGTGTAACATCCTAATATATATAATATCCTTATAAAAATCTGACTTCGTAATTGGTTTCTTTTAAATCTCTTAACACGAATTGTGGTTGTTTTAGAGATGAATATCTTGTTTTGTAATATATTTAACTACTATTACATTAATATCTTTTTATGATATTATATGTAATAAGTATACACATCTATTAATAAAATATACAAGTAAAATAAAAATATACAAGTTTATCTTTGTATAATTATATTATATTAGTTTCCATTTTTTTTTATTTTTTAATACTATTGCCTTTTCAATTCTACTAAAATTAGTTTATAAAAAGTGAAAAAATTGGCAAACAAAAATGAAATTTATAGAGTAGATACTAATAAGAATAAAAATTATCTGTAGTCCATGTTGACGTTTAGACAATTGGTAGAAATAATTAACTCATATCGTCGACAGTCTGAGTATTAAATTATTATTATTAAATTGTTTAATCCGTCAATCCTTTATGTATCTTAATTTAGAATTTTGAAGAACAAAGCCTTATGAGGTATTTAATCAGTCAATCGAAGGAACTTAATATTTTATTAAAATATGGATTTCAATAAAAGTTAGAATTGAGTTTGTTTATTATTTTTTAGTATCATATGAAAAAAATTTTATTACTGATTCTGTTTTATAAAATAAAATGTTAGTGTGTTTACATATTATTAATAGTTTAAAATATTATTAATAGTAGAAACTTTATGTATTATTCAACTTACTATTCAAATACATTATTTTACTTTTAAAAGTGAAAATATAGCATTTTAGCTATAAAATTTTTATAAGAAAGTTAAAGTTATTTTTACGTCATCATACAAAAACTTCTAAGAGTTATAAAATCTTTACAAAAGTTCTTATTTATCATTTATTTATTTAAGAAATAGTTATTTATTCTAAAAAAAACATAGATTTAATGATGAATAAAATTTAAAAATCATATGTGAATCATAATATATAACCAGTACGAATAATAATCTATAAAAATAAGAAGTGTACAAAAAAAAGAAAGAGTTATCTATGAGTTCGGAAAGTGATGCTATGAATTAAAGAGTTTCAGTTGTTTTCAAACAATATACAAAGGCTTATATTTTACTCTATAAATCAAAGTTTAATATTTTATTTCATTCAATCTTTCTCTCTATTTTTATTACGGAGTGAACATATAAATTACACGAATATCAACATTTTTTTGTATGAAAAAAAAATCTTTTAGGTGTTTATAATATAACATGTTTATCGTTGAGAATAAAATTTGAATAAAGCTTATCAACTCTTCATATTTAAATATTTTTAATATTTAATTATATAATCAAAAATTATTAAGTAAAGTTGTTTGATAAATTATGCACAGTATACAAAATTTAAAATTATAAAAATATAAAATATATTGTACGAACTACGTACTCATATTATTTTAAGAAAATCTATTTATTACTAAAAAATCATTCAAATAAAACTTCATGACCACTAATTGGTCTTTTTTAGCCATATATCACACATCTGTGCGATATATAATACGTTAGTAGTTAAAAGTATCGTGTAAAAGAGTTTTTATAACTTTAGAAAGCTTTTCCCTCGTCTGACTTATCCTCTGTCTCTTACAGTCTTTTTCTCTCTATCTATCTATTTTTCTCTTTTAATCTCTTATTATACAAAGGAATAAATTTACATCTTATTAAAAATGCATAAATTAACTAAAATCATATCAATATTTTTTTGTATAAAATAGAGAGATTAAGTAAACACAATTTATATTAAAATTTTTCATATAAAATTATAAAAACTTTATAATTAGTTTTTGTATCAACTTATTAATAGTAAATTAATTTATACCAAGTATATTCTTAGACCTACTTTAGAAATTATTTTTCATAAATAATAAATCTATTATAACAGTCCTGATAGTATTTATTATTTTACAAGTATGCGTAGATTCAAATATTCGAATATTTTTATTAAAGTATAAATAATGAATAATTTTTTTATCATTTGTGTAAATTAACAGAATAATGTTTCTATTACAAATAAATATTAACTATTAGAATATTTTACAACAAATCGAGAAAATTAAATATATTTCTACTAATTAGAAAAATTTAAGTATTCAGAGTGTTTGTAATTACTGATAGAATTTTATTCATATTTTTAATTAATGTATAAATTGTTCGTTTCCATTTAGTTTACTGTATATATCGACAATGCTCGTACAAATTGACTCTGCCTTATTTGCCAAAAAAAACTTATTTTAAGTACTTATCTAACACTAGATATATTAATTAGAGTAACACACAACCCATTAGATAAGAAGTTTACCTAACCAGTGATAAGTTTTCACATTACTCTCTTTCAATTGTATAAATCTTTGCTTTATATATATTATCAAACTTCATACTATAAAAGTGAAAATTTGAAAATTATAGAAAATAATTTCGAAAAATAATAAAATGTAAATTTATGAACGGATATATTCAGTAACTTTGTTCTCTATATTGGATGGCTACGTGTTTCAAAACAAAATCAGAGCCATTACCGAGAGCATCGTACTGATACTAAATAGACAAACACAGCAGAAGGCCATTATCGGCTACTTCAACACTCACAAGGCACTACTTCCTCTGAACGGCATCAGAGCGGACTTGAAGAAAGAACTTAGATGTAGGTACAATTTTGAAATATTTATATAGATCATATGAATAATAATACAATGAATCAATGAAAATTAAATAATACAATGAAAAACTCATCAGATTGGCTAAAATCAGGACTAAAACAGTCCAAGAAATTAACTGAAAGCAAATCCCTAAGAAATTTCTGCTTTAATTAGATTTCCTTTAAAATAAATTGAGTAAAAAGAATATATTAATTTCATAGACTGCCTCATAAGCCTTTAGAAAATTGACTACCGCTTAAATTAAACGGACTTTAATATAAAAACCAATTGTAGATGAAGCGAAGAAGAATGAAACAACCAAAGATCTTTTACGTTATTATCTTGTATTTGCAGGATTTAGGCAAAAAATATGTTTATTGTCTCTTTTTAGTTAAAACAGTTTGAAATATGAAAATTTTTATAGAATCTATCAAGTTATCACAGTTATAGATACTAAACCTTGAACCGATAAAGTGAGATTGGAAGTTTTTGATTTGCAATGGGTGAAAACCTGAGTGCACGTAGAGCTAATATGTCCCGAGGCAAAAGCCAGCTATTTACTCCCTTTTCATTACCATTCCCTTACATACTACATTTGACAATGCAGTAAGCGACTATTATATGTAATAAATGATATTTTTCAAATTTCATTGAAACTTTAATTATTCGTTTATTAATCATCGCTAAAGATATACTTGATATGTAGCTCAAATAAATTTCATATGCGTTACTTCTATCTGAATTTTTTAAATAAGTTTGAAATTGTTGTTGTGATTATTATTATTATTTATACTATTATTATTACTATTATTATTATACTACAATATACAGAATTTAACATATTTAAAAAAATAAAAAAATAAGAATAAAAAAATCATTATATCACAATTTGATTTAAATCAAGATATATTAATTTTGAGAAATTAAAAAATCAAATTTAATCCATGAATTATAAAATAATTTTATTTTAGAGGAAATTATGATAATATGAATATACAATCATTGGTAAAATATACCATCATTTTTCAATTTTATTCGATAACCACTATAAACATCAATTAGATGGAAACTTGATCGTATTTTAATAAAACAAATTAATGTTTTACATTATTTAAAAAACATATTTTTAAGTTAAATTTTTTTTACAATTTCTTAATAATGCTTTTTAATAAAAAGTATTGCTTTGCTAAAGTAATGTGCTTGAAAATTTTTCTTTTATATGCACTTCTGTTTGTAACTAGACATTACAGTTATTCAAATTAACAAAAATTTGTGTTGATTAAGATATTACATTCATACTTACAATTATCATTTATAAATACGTATCCAACAGTATATACAAAATTGTATATATGAAAATTTATTTATTTTTACTTATTCACTTATTCAGTCAGTTATTATTTTATTTATTAATCTATTTATTGATTAATTCATTTACTTGATGATACAATAAGTATACATTAATTCTATAAAATAAAGACATTTATGCACTCCGTAGAAACAAAAAATAATTTAACTGCACAATAAAAAAATCTTACCAAACGTCGATGTAACTTAAATATAAACTTTATATATTATGTATAAAATTCGACAATATGGTATTATTCTGAAATAAAATACTTAAAATATAAAAAACACAAGAAAAATATTATAAATACTATAACTACAGAGAATTATAATAAATATCATTTAAATTTATTATATTATATATCGCACCTGGCACTTGTTATTTCTAAATATAATATAATACTATATAGAAGTTGTAATATGACCCTTTAGGTAAAAAAGTTATACACACTAAAAAATAAGATTACAGTTAGTAGTAATTCATCATGCACCGTCCGTCGGCGACAGGCTGGTGCACGTTAAATAAAACATCATTTCACACGCATAATTATTTACAGTTTTTAGATTTATTTACGTTTTACGGCCTTTGAGTTTTCGGCGAAGTCTCGAATAGCCGTTGAGATTTTCCGGATATTCAATAATATAATAGAACGTCGAAAAGTAGGAAAAATATATGCGACAGCAGCAGAATATCAGCTCAGGCACAGAGACAAACACCAGAGCGTCCGAACATCGAAGCTCCCCGACGATCGTATGCCCTCGTCGTAGCCACATCGGCCTCCATGAGCGGAGCCTATCGCCTCGAGGTCAAAGGACAGCAGCCTCGCGCCACCCCGCGGTATCGTGCCATTAAGAGATCCCACTACATCTTTGGCAGTGGCTCCTTCTGGAGCTGACCTTGTCAAATTTATTGAATAAACATTTAAAAGATTTAAAAGTAATTAGAATAAGTTATAAATAATTAAATATTATATCAAACATTATAAATATTAAACAGAATATTAAAGAAGTTGAATACATTTAAAATAAAACTCGACAAGAAATATTTAGATATATGCGTTGAAGCTATTAATAATCTTCATGTTACAAATGCAAGTATTCTTATTTCTTATTACAGGATGCTCACAGGAATGCATTACAAAATGCTTATTCAAATAAGCATATATATATATATATCACTTACGAAAAGCAGAGCATAAATATATAAATGCTAAGTTTAGTTATAATAAAATAAATTAGAGATAAAGAAAAAGTAAATATGTGTATAATAAACTGTGTACTACTCAATAGTATTAAATTTAAATAGTATTAATTTTAATTACATAACAGTTTTCTTAATATCTCCTATATTTAATTTCAATAACCAATATTTTAATCTCTTCTAAGACTATTTTTTACCCAACTTTTTTAATTACTAACCAAAATATTGAAATTTTTATCGATTAACAAAAATAAAAAAAATTTGTTATTATTGATATTTAGATGATTATATGCGTGCGTGCGTGCGTGCGTGCGTGTCTGTGTGTATGTGTGTGTGTGTGTGTTTGTGTATACATTAAAAATTAATATGATAGATCTTTTTTAGATGAGGTAAGTTTTTATTTATACAACGGTAGTTACTATCTCTTTAAATGTTAGTAAAGTAATTTTAAGAACTCTCTTGAGGATAAAATTTAACGGCTTTAGTACCACCTTAGTGTTCTTTAAGTCCAAGCATAGAAAAACTATTAAATCATAGCTCCAGATCATTTTATAAAAAATATTCAATAGTTTGTCTAGTTGTCTCCTTGCTTTTCTATGATAATAGGCAGCTACTTTTTCAATTTTCAATTATCAAAAGATTACATTTTTCTTAAATATGAAGAAAAACTATTTGAGAAATCATTTTGTAATAATAAGTTAATTTCAAATTTAAATATTGTAAAAACATCGAGTAATAAAACTTGATTTGTTTAACCAACGAAATAAAGTTACTTAGAAATTAGTTTATTTAATATACAAAGAATTTGATTCCAACATACGTTATTTAATAAATTCCAAATCTGAGAGATTCTCCATAATACTGAATGATATTAAATTTTAAAAAACTCTGAGAACTAAATACGACCTTAGAAAGTATTATTCAATTAAACACTATTCAATTTTAAGTATAATAAGAAATAATAAGATACATAAGTATTACATTATTCATAATTATTACTTTAATTTTAAACTTCAATGTGTAACAATAATAAATAATTTACAATTTTAAAAATGAAAGGGTAAACAATTGTTTAAATTCATGAAATATAATTCATATTTATTGTTATAAAAATCGTTTAAAAAATACTTAATTTATATTACAAAAAATGTTTTATTGAATAATATTATATACATTAGATTTCATGAAACAAATTTTTAATTTTTATACATTTAAAAAAATTTAACTAGTCTTTTTTCTACGATCACGTTGTGAATTAGCATGACATTATCACTTCAAAGTGGTCACCAAATTATAATTTCCTAAAATTATTTCAACTCTAAAATATTTTAGCCAATAAAATTTGTATAATAGGTAATAAATTCTAAAATTGAATTATTTCCTTTCAGAAAAATATTTTAATGGTTATATAAAAATTTACTTCGAAAATTCAGTATTAAAACTTGTTTTAGAAGAAATAATATTTTCATTTATTTAATTTAAAAACAAAAATCTGCATTCGTGAACTCTATGCTTTGTAAAAAATTTGCATAATAATCTGTACTGACCAAAATTCAACGTTTTCATTTTAGAAATGGAACCACATGAATTATCCAAAGCGTCGGACGCTTTGACTCTCTAAAATCATTGTAAATCAGCATGGAATAGCTCAACGCGACTAAACTTATTTGACATGATGTCTTTGACTCGTTGCACATCATTTTAAATTCTTCAAGAAGCGCAAAAATGTATACGCGTAAAATGTAAGGTTTTCGTAATAAAAGTACTCAGATGAATAATAATTTAATGGGAAGAAAATTTTAACGAGGAAAAATATTTCAAAGTAAAATTAGTACAGATGTCAAAAGTTTCTTTTTGCATTTATAAAAACAAATTTTTCTTCAATGAATTACTTCCTGGATTCATAAAAAAATTTAAGAAAGAACATAAATAAACTTTAAAAATATGTTGCCAATCTATTTAATAGTAATTTTATTATTATCTCTTATTCTTCTTTCGAGATTAAGTAGTTTTGCATTACTAAAGTAACACAAATAACAAAGTCCATTAAAAGGTAGACATTATTTTTCTTCAACTGACTCACTCACGTACTGGTGCTATCTTTTTCTCTTCCCCTATCTTTTTATCATTATTTATTTTCTTTCTTTTTCATCGCTGATTTTCTCTTTTAAAAACTGAATCATTAATAAAAAATACTGTGATAATTGATCATATCTGTATTTACGATAACTTGATAGTAAACCATTATAATTAAAAATTATACTTAGGAATGAATTACATCTTAGATATAAATTCACAACATTGCGAGAATTATTTTTAGTGGGTTAAATGTCTATAATATATTAGATATAAATATTATATATTTTCATAATATTTACAAAATCCTATAATTTCTATAAATAATTACTTGATAAAAAATTACGCCTTAATTTATTAATTTAAAATTATATTAGCCAAAGTTTCTTAAAATTAATATTATTTAGAAAATTTTTCGCTTAAAATATTAAATTTTTTTGATTTATTATTAATTGTCAAAAACTCATTACGCTTTGTGCTTTATACTTAAAGCTATCAAAATCCATTAAAACTCTTTTTTAACTGTTTCTTAAATAGTTTAGTTTAAAAAAAAAATTATTTCATAAATAACTAAACAATATGTAGAAAACTCTGTTTATGTTTCATAACGTTTTAAGTAGTCCGCAGTTATTCGAGTTGGAATTTTTATACTACCATCAAATAACCATCATATTTATATTTAATATTTAAGTTATTAATCATTGTGTTTAATTTTTTATTTATAATTAGTTTTTTTCATTTAAAATAACTAAAATTTAAATAGAAAACACAATTATTGATTTAATGTTGGATAAATTACAACATATATTTTATTTAAACAAAAAATAAAAATTACTGTTTAATAAAACTAATTAATTGTATAAACTTTTGGATTAAATTTTGCTCAAAAATAATTCTCAGTTTCTCTTAGTATTATATAACAGAGTATTTTTAGCTAAAAAGAATTAAATCACCTCATGGATTAAAAATATTTTTGTAATATTTTATGTATTACATTTATATATTTTTAATATACTTTATATATATTTAATTTATATTTATATACATTTTAATGCAAAATTAATAGAATACTAAGGTAATCTCCTATAAACACGTATTTCTACAAATAATTATAATAAATGATGCACTCTTTCGTAGAATAAACTTTTCTTGTAAAATTATGCAAAGCTGAAAAATCCGTAACAAAAAGATTAAAAGCATTATTTATTATTTTATTTCGTATTCAATCTCCAATTAATTTACAATAAATGCATCACATTTTAACTTTTGAAAGTTTTCATCTACTATTAGCCTGTGTAAATATTAGTATTGTATTAAATTTAACATAATATAAAATTTAATTTTTTCTGCTTATATACTTTTATATGTTTGTAAAAAATTAAATTACTTAAAGATATTATAATATTGATTTGCGTTTTCTATAAAAATATTTTCGATTATATTACAAAGAACTTCAGAAACTTTAAAAGTTCTCTTATACTATATTTTCTTTGCATTCAATGATTTTATTGGTCATAAAAGTTTAAGATAACTATGTCTATAATAACTAGTTCTTTCAATAACCCAATTAAAAATATATTTGATTTTTATTTCAAATAAAATCTATTGCAATATAGAGTTTAAAGTTGTTTCATCTCTCACAATTTGTAGTTTTTAGCTCAAAACAGATAACAAGAAAATATAACTTAAACTTTAATATGTTAATCGACAATAAATTAATAATCTAATCGATTATATAATAACGATCCGTATTTAAACACTATAAACCGTGTCAAAATTTTCTGCACCTGCACTCATATGCGTGGATACTCATACATTAAATTATACTACAAAATGATTGAAATGTTTTCGTTTTATAAAGAATGGTTCTTTTTCAATCATTTGAAATTTAAAATTTTTAAACAATTTTTGAACAATTTTAAATTCAAAGCTTTGCTTCTGACGCTTCTTATCAAAAGATTTAAATGGAAAATTTTATGGATTCACAAATAAAGATAAAGAAGCAACAAAATAATATTTATATAATCCATTTCGCTTCGTTCTATACCTAAAGTATGAAGCATAACGATATGAATCAATTCAATTCGTCATCATTGGCATCGTCGTACCTGCCGAAATTCCATTTGATGTAATTCTAAGCTCGAACATGATTACGAACAGAATCATCCAAAGATTCCTTTACTTTATCACAAATCAGCTTTCTCTCTTTCTTTCTTTCTTTTTCTCTAGTTCTCTTTATCACTCTTACAGACATAGTAGATGAATAATTCAGGTATAGCTTCTAAATCCCTCGTTCGACCATAAAATTCGAGTTTACGCCTGAAAGTGAATATTATATTGCTTTGCACATCTGTACATATTCGATTAATATTTGCAGCTGTATTAGCTTTTAATACATTGTTGAATTTTTTATCGATATTTTTTATCGATATTTTTTATCGATATTTTTTATCATCTTTTGAACTGAACTTATAAATAAGTAATGTTCAAATTATTCATTTTTATAACAAAATTTAGGTTAGAGAGCTTAATTAATGCTGAAAATATTATTAAATGAAAAATGTATTTACATTCTTAATTTATTTATATATTACTTCAATAAATTACAATACATCATGTTTATTATATCATCGAATATAAGATACAGTATATCATTTATTTATATATCAAAATTCCTTATTTAGAATATTATAAATCTATTAAGTAAATTCCTATGTCAATGCAATTTATTATTTTTATTATGGTTACGATCTCTACATATAATTTCAATTATTTCAAAGAAAATGTATTTACAAATAAGTTGATATGTTTAAGAATACGCTATATATGAATCTATTTCAGGTTATTTAAGTATATAATAACCTAGTGTACTTCTATGTATAAATAAGTATTTCATTACTTTTTCAATTATTTTAGAGTTACTTTCAAATTAGTTTTTATACGTTAAAAATAATCTGATAAGCATAAAATACGCACATTTTTTTATTATTAGTGTTTTCAAACTTCTTAAAATGTAATTCTCAAACTATATAAATTGGATTCAAAAGCAAATCTTACTAATAAAAATACTTAGAAATAATAGTAAAGTATTGTGACGTACGCTCAGGTCCTTAGTGCTAATCCAAAAAGACAAGAAAAACTAAATCGAACGTGTATAAATATATTTCTAATGGATTATCCACATTTTTACATTTTTCATATAAAATGACGTTAAAGAGGATAACCCTACTTTTACATATACTTCGTGTATTACCGTTGATATAAAGAAAAAAATTTATTACGAAAACTGCACCGATACGAACTGCAATCACCCTCCACTCGACAAGAACGGCTAGTCAACGGCGACGGAGTGCCTGCTATTTTATGGGCGTTGTTATTACTCTTATGCCTTTTCTTTAGAGCAGGCGATGGATGAAATTCCTGTACAATTCTAACAGCTAGTCTGCCCTAGAATCGGCAATAGCTTACTAAAAGAAGTCAAGAACAATCAAAATTACTCGTATCGTCTAATCGTTGCATTCAATTTTTTCTTGGTCCTTCAAAGAAAATCCTTTTAATATTTTTTCAGTTTTTTCACAAATTTTTCAGTAAATTTTAGTTTGAACAAAACTACTGTTCGATTTTTTCAATATTGTCATTAAAAATAACACATATTCTAATGTAAAAGGATTTATCATAATTCTTATTAATTGAAATTTACATTAGAAATTTTTCATATAATCATTAGATCAAAACAAATACAAAAATCGGTCAACATATTTAATAAACTAAATTTTTACATAATAACAAAGATTAAAATTATAATATGGAGAAGTAAAATTATAAATTCGTAAATCTACTTATAAAAAATCAGATTTACTTTATTATATAATTTTTGCGTATTAATTGAAGAAGAAATTGCTTGCCTCCCAATTTCTTTAAATGTTTAAATTTTAATAAATTTATAAAATTAAAATTTTGCTTTTGAGAATTATGAATGAATTGTGATAATTTAAGAAATAAATCTGTATCACGTAATGGGATAAACTGGATACCGATATAATCAAAGCCCTGTGTTATATAAAGACTCATCACCGTAGATATAAAACGAATGTACTTAACATTAAATATTGTTATGCTTAAAATATGCAAAATTATCTTCATAAAATATTATTAGCTTAATACCATGTTTTTGAATATGTAATAAAATCTTTCTAAATTCAAATAATAGATTATTTTTTACAATAAATACACTCATTTTTACGATGTATACATTTTTATTTTTATAATAAAATAGTGATGATTTAATTGATAATAATACAATAATTAAATGTAGACCTTTATTATTATTTAACGAAATATTTAGAAAAAAAGTGTTATATCTAAATACAAAAATATAATAGAAAACCTTGCCCTTCATTGAATCATTAAATTATAAAAGTAGATTTAAGCTATAAAAAAAATAAAGAGGAAAACTATCAAAATTAAATTTAAATTCAGGATTTAAACCTGTTTAGCTACAAAAATGATTTTATAAACGTAATATTTACAAGTACATCTGTTATTTTTATTTATATCACTCAATCATTTAAAAATATTTATTAAACTTCTATATCAAAAGTTTAATTTAAAACAAGTGAAAGCAGGTCACATTTAATAAGAGAAAATATTTAAATATAGAAAATTTTTTAAATATGATTAATTACTTAATTATCAATCATGTGAACATAACAAATTTATTCGTTACTTTCTATGTCATATATTATAAGTATGTATGAGTCTTTTTATTTAAAAACCGGTTTTCATATAATTTTATGGCTTTATAATCTCTTGGATAATTACTTCATTCATTATATAACGTAAATATTCAAGTTTATTATGTATTTATTTTTTACGTGTTCAAATTAAATAATAAAAATATTAATTGATTTTCATATTAAGAAAGACTTAAAATTTTATTTTAAACGTTAATGCACATTAATTATTAGTAATATTATATGATTACATCAAAAATATATTTAAACAATATTTATTTATACATAATTATAAAATCATATAAAAATGAATAATTTATAATGTACACAAATAATTTTATAAATGGTATTATTTAAAATAATAAAGTTTATTTTAAAGGTAAAGAAATTTCTATATTACAAGTAAATGAAAGCACTTTCCATGTTCCAGAATTAATTAATACGCATCACTGTATAATTTAAATCTCTCAAAGTTTTATTACATTAAACAATATCGTATAATTTATTGATTCGTAAATTTACTCGGAGTAAAGTATAATTGAAATTGTAGAAAGAACCACATTCATAATATAATATACATGTATGTACTGTCCCTTTGTATCTCAAAATCATCCTTTATTAAATCTCTTGGTTGTTTGTTACAAAATTATAAAAATTTAAAATTGTATATTCTAAAGAGATTATTATCTAAAGAAATTATTGTTCATATAAATATAACCAAATTTGATCTTAAGAAGATTTGTTTGATATTTTAATTATATTTTACTCCTTCTTGTAAAGATTGTAAGTATAATTTTCAGAAATTCTAACTTTTTTTTTGTAATTCCAAAAAAAAATTTGTTTTATTCTAAATAACTGTTTAGACTAACAATTAATTATCTTTAATTAAAAGTTCTTATGATTTAAATCTTGATTATGTACATAGTGCAACTTAGTTTAAGAATATTATATTATGTAAATCTCCTTACATCTATATAATATAATACAATATCCTATTAGTTATAAATATATTTTTTAATATTTACCTATATGACTACAATTATAAAAAATTAGATTCAAAGTTCAAAAAGTAAATGCGATTATTTATTAATAAGAAAATCAGCTAATAACTAATAGCTGATTTTATGAAAGTTCATTAATAAATATTTATTTTTTTTTTAAATTAACATAATTTAAAATGAATAAATACATAAAAATTATATTTTTTTTATATTTTAATATAAATAATTCTAATAAAATATCTCTAATAAAAGCTGATTTTCTGCTTTATAATAATGAAATTATTTTTAAAATTTATTCAATTTAAATTGTAATGCCTTAGTCACGTAGATTTTTCATAAAATTGAATTTGTATGCCATAATATAATTCAAAACCAATTTAACTTAAATAATTAGTTACAAATCTTATTTTTTTTTCATTTTTTTTAATGCTTACTATTATTTCTAATTACTTAATTAGAATGTCCTAAGACTCTATTTAATGCTTGGAATTTTGTATTTAGTAACTGAATTTTAAAAATAATTATACTATTACTAGATTAAATAAATTTAAGATTATTTAAGATTATACTTCTTATTTAGAGACCACTGATATTTCAGTGGTGAATTTTAGTAATTATAACTTTAAGTAAAAGGAACATACGAGAGGAAAATAAACAATTTTTTAATTTAGGAATTAAAGAAAAATACCAAAATAATGTCAAAATTAAGTCTATAGACAAATTCAAATCGCAGTAATTTAAGATTTTTATAATTATTTTGCATTAAAGTAATATTTTTATTTTTTTTAACGAAATATTCATAAAAAATATGTTGTAAAATGTTTGCTCGTTATTCAAATAAAATATTTTTAATTATATGAAAAAAATTAAAACATACTTGTTTAACACAGTTTAAAAAAAATTTGATATTAGCTATTAAAATTAAGGATATCTAAATATCTAATTATAAAATGAAAATAAAAAAAATTTGTTTTCACTTCTAAAAATATTTTTAATTTCACTATTTTACATAGTTTCTAACAACAAATCAAATGTTTTATATATTTTTAATAATTGTTATTTTTAATTATTAAGCCGTATTATCTAGAAAAAATTAGATATTGTTAATAATGAATAATTAAATAATTTGGGAGTATTCAAGTTATATTAAATATTGCACTATTATATTTTCAAAATTTTATTCTGTTAAATTTTCTCATTATTTCATATTTTCTTCAATGAGCTTTAGTCTCTTTATCTGTACTCTGTTGTTATAATATTTGTTCTCGTTAACGATAATGTGGGAGTGAGATTGACAGTGAGAGTACGAGTGCGAGAGAGTGAGTAGTTGAGAGTGTGGGTATGCGTGCGCACCAAGTGGTATGATATGCGGCGGCGAAAGAAGAGACGACCCAACAGCTGACTGACCCCTGGCGGGCCCTTCAGTCTATGGGTGGCCTCCTTGACTCGAACGTGTGTAGTTGTCGGCGATTATATTGTAAATGCGTCAACATATTGTAAGGTTAATTGTAAGCGAGTTTAAATTCGTTTCTTCCCTCACCTGATCCCACAATAATTTTATTTTTTTATAGAACAAACACTTTTAAACATTAATTTTTTAATTATTTTTCAGTTTTGTTTTTTAGTATTTAATCATTTCTATTCTAAATTAACGCTTAGTGGAATCTAATTATTAATGTTAGATCAAATAATCAAATTTTTGAAAAAATTGTATTAAATCATATTATATGCGACCTCGATACTTACTAAATATTGTAAATATTTTTATATTGTAATTATTTTTCTATAAAAATTTGATCAATATCCGAATTACTATATTCCCTAAATTTTGAAATAATATGATTTTCTATTTTCATCAATAATTAATATTGTATGTATATTAAACATTATGAGATTAAAAATATACAATAATATTCTGAATTAAAAATTATAAAAAAAATTTTTGAATTAACTAAAAACTATATCAGAGCTATAATAGAATAATTATCTAAAATTTTTAAAAATATTTCAATACATCTAACAATAACATTTTAAAAAAGAGATCATGAATACATAAATTGTTATTTATTATCGTCAGTTTTTGTTAATAAGTATTGAAGTAATATAAGAATGTAATACTTAAATTATATTTCTTTCATTATATAATTTATCGATCAATTTTGTACTAATGTAATATGAATGAACTTTCACAGGATTAATTTATGGCACACATAATTAAATTTATTATATACACTAAAATATAATATGACATAATTCATACTATCCTTATTATTTTTTTTCTACGATTTAATATCAGTTTTTATTCTAATTTTTATGGTTAAGTTATAATCAATTTTTTTTATTTTATTAAAACAAATATAGTTTAAACAAATATCAAAAATATCTAATGCAAAATAATTTAAAATTTGTAACCAGTTTGAAATGAAATTTCTTTCATAAACTTGAATAATTAAAATCTATTAAATCATAACGATTTAAATTAAACTATGAAAAGATTGTATTACAGAACATCAGTCATGATAATACTCAAACGACTTTTTTACATTATTAAAGGTATAACAAAAAATTATAAGTATACAGAGCATAATATATTTTAATTTAGAAGAGATTACTGAAGCATTTACAAAGACGTGTTTATAAATTGTGTGAAGTAAATAGGAAGTATTAGAACTGCTTTGTTACTAATTATAATATATACTTCATATTTTTCTTAAACCATTCAATAAAATACAGATTTATACAAAAAATATAAGAAAACATACTGAAAATATTTGAAAATATTATAATATTAAATAATTGAATTATTATTGATCCATAGTTATTTATAAAACGAAAAATAACTAACTATTTTTTCATTTCGTAATTTTATTTCGTAATTTATTAAAATTCTTTTGTGAGAAAATTTAATAACTATTTTTACTTCAACTATATTTTAATACCTATAAAAAAGTAATGAATAAGTAATTAAAAGTCTCATTGGTTATTACATTTATCAAAAAATATTTTTCATAATCATAATGTGTATGAAACGTAGAATATTTTACAGGTTGAAAGTTGGTCAATAAATTTTTCCAAATTTCAAAAGGCATAAGTAATTTTAATACAACAATAAAAATTGAAAAGTAATTTTTAAATTATTTATATTAATTTAAAAATTTTTAAATATTAATTGTATCAAAAGTATAAATGATTTTAATTTAAAATAATGCACATTTTAAATATACCGTTATCCAATTTAAGTCGGTACTTAATTTTGTATCTTTCCTTGTGTATGAATTATGATAAAAAATGATTGCATATTCTATGAATTAAATAATAGAGCTTAAAATAATAAGGGAAAAAATATTATATAGTTTTTTAATAGACGGATTTTTGTACAATTAATTGTTGGAAATTGATTAATTAAATGAATCACAGCAGAACGTGAATACATGTCACCCGACTTACTGCTTTACGATATTCTCTCACCACTTAAGCTTTATGTAAACCAACTAAATTAATTAATTTTAGAGAATGAATTTTCTTTAAATTATTGTCTCAATTTAAAATTCTATATGAAGTTCCGTAGAATTTTTAATTACTGTATGTACGATTTACGCGTTTGTTTTTTTAATATTCTGTATTTACATATATATTTATATGCATGCTATAATACTTATATTAAAATCAAATCAACATTCTGAAAATGTTATATTTAAATTATTAAATATTTAAATTTTTTCTCAAATTATAATAAAATACATATTTTTGTTATAAGAAAATCTGATTTTTTGTAAAATATTTTAAATTTCTCAGAAACATGTATTATTGTAATAAATTTCTTTGAACTATAAAAATTCAATTTGGTTTAAAAATTTATAACAAACATTAATATTATTTCCTGATTTATAGAAAATCGTATAATAAACTTAGTATTTTAAAAGCTAAAAGTTTCATTTAAGATAATTAATTCATTGTTTCAATTAAATTTTGAAGCATCTTTAATCATTCACAAGCTTTTCCTTTGTAAATACATTTACTTTTAATTACAAAAGTAGTACATAGGATTCAAATTTATTATTTTAGGTATATATATATATATATATATATATATAATAAAACTATAGGTAATATTTCATAAATAGAGAAGTACGTTCTAAACAAGATTTTAAATTCATTAAGTATCAGCATGTACATAAATATTCAGACATATACAAAGACAAATATTTTAATTCTCTAATATTACAGAGAAAAAGACAGATAGACAGATATGGTAACAAAAAAATGAAAACAGTTTAAGAAAGAGAAAAAATAACTAAAGAACTGTGACGCATATTTGAAGAAAATATGCGCCGCATACAGGCGACGGGCGCGACCATTTTTTGCCGCGCGCCGAGGTTTATGTCAACTCGGCCCGGCCCGAACTGCAAAAGGGATCGGGTGTCCCTTACTCGCAAGAGTCAACGGACACAGGCCCTTAGCCTTAGTTTTAGTTTTACTTAGAGCATAAGTAAATATTAAGATTAGGCAATAAGCGGAAAAGCGAAAAGGGTTTCGACCCGACGCCAACGAGAGGACAGTTGGATTTGTGCAAGCCACTAAACTGCACGCGCCGTTTAGTATATATATATATATATATATATCCATTGTGATACATATATATATATAATTTATTGTACAATTAATTGAATAAATAATTAACGTGAAATTCAGAGTTAATTAATTCGACCTTTCCCACAACAGAACTATAAGAAAGATAAAACTAAAGTAAAATAAACAACATTTTTTTAAGTTGAGAGATATTTTTTTTAATTGAAGTCTTTTTGATTCTTTCATTCGTGATAAAACACGAAATAACACACTATTAACGTGATACAATCCCACAGGTGTATAATACTATACAAAAATGTATGCAAATTATCGATGTTACCTTTTTTTTTCTTACATCCTAGTGCCGCGAAATCAATATCTCTTTTCAGTCGCGGAGGAAACGGATACAGTATTTTAATCCTTATAGCATCAATTTATCGATCTCGGGAAATGTTCCAACTATAGTGGCTATATGTGGTAGAATGAAAATGGTCGATTTTCATAAACTGTAGCTCTGTTTTTGGCAAGTTACTATCATACATGGCTATGTTGTGAATTTAGTTTTTATTATTCAAGATTTTGCGTTATTTTAACGCTTTTAGGTGCATTAGCGTTATCTTCTTTCTGTATTTCTTTTTTATTGTTTTGTAAATTTTATCAAACTAAAAGTTTAATATATTGATTATCTCGTAACTCATACAAAGTGTGTTTTAAACTTTACTTTCAATAAGTTCGAATAATAATGTTACTATTTTTCAATATTAATATATTAATAAATTCGATATTATACAATATAATTATTTATTTAAATTTAATAGTATCCTTTAAATTATTGATCTAAATTTTTCATGCTAATTATTAATCATGATTTTAAGATTTTAGGCGAATAAAAATATATATCAATTATTAAGTAAATACATAATATTTCATTTTTTTCTTATATGCTTCAATTATATTCATTTTTGAAAATAGATTTTATTTTCTCTATAATAGTAAAAACCTGAAGAAGTCCAAGTAGTGTGGGAAAGACTACTACTAATTACCTCGATTTTGACATTTTCAGCACCTATATTTAATGGTACAATGATAGAATGACAATTCTGAGACAAATGGATTGTATCGTAATTCCACAAAAAAGGAACAAAGGCAGAGAAAATAAAAAAATATAAAAAAAAGAAATACAGTTTTTAATTTGTGAAACTGCATTGATGGCTAAATTTTGACTAGAAAAGAAGGGCGTGTACTGATGACTCATTTTGTAGCAACGATCTTTCAAACAGTAAGTCTGAATACTGTACTGAACTATATAATGTGATAGAGAGTAAGACGATAATAGGCAATAGTAAAAACCGTTTCATCTACAATCTGAGAAGTTCACAATACAAGTATAATACATAGGTATTATAAAAAAATTAAAGTACTTATAAATTTTACTTTTATTTTCACTTATGTATCTGCTCCATTGACAACACTTGTCATTTTCCTGGTTTTATTTCTTTCTTATTGTTATCAAGGGACTTCCATTCTCTGAGGTCCCAATACGCCTCTTTTTATATTCCTATGCGAATAAAGGTGCATCAATCATTATTGTTCTTCATTCTTTCTGTTTCTGTTTGTCTCTTTTTCGTGATGCCATTTCTACTTTTTAACTGCACGTAAAGCGACGAGAAACTCTTTTCGTAACATAAAGTTTACGAAGAAACCACAAAAATATGAAGCAAAAGGTGAGATTAACGGATGTCAGTGCTGAATATTCCAACCGCACGTTAAAACAACTCTTCAGAATTTGTCACACGCTTAAATAAAAACATCTATGCGAAATAATTTAATTATATCGTCTATGATTTCAAATGAATTTTTATGGAAACAATTACAGATATTGATATTGTAAAATAAAGAACCAATTTAATGTTGATCAACTAGATATAAAAAAGTAACATATTAATATCTAGATTAATAAAAATTTTTTTTGTTTCATAATGAATACTGGTTCAAATTTGAATATTCTATTAACAATTCAGATTTAAATATTTATTTTTTTATTTTTCACAAATTACACGTCTGTGAAGTATTGAGGGTTTTTAACTTACTACAGCTGCTCTTTTCCACGATACTCGTTTATTTAAATCTTAATTTAGTTTACAATTATATTTATTAGGTTGTATTACCCTTTAAAATAATTTATATTTGAAACTTCGCGTGATATAGCAATGTATGTTTATTTATTAACTAAGTGACTGAGTTAAAATTATATATAAAATTATGTGACGGCAACTAAGTCAGAAAGAAAAGTACGTCTGGTTTGCTGTTGCAGTAGGTTTTTATAGAAGGGAATAAACAGGGAAGGTAATCTTGTTTCAATTGAAAGTTAGTCATAATTGTTATGTCAGGGTAGTCTAAGGGAATTTATCTTGTTGTTAGATTAGGGGAAGAAAATAAGTCAGTCGCGTCGTCTAGAATATTCGGGAGTACAGATTAGTAGGCGTAAATAAGTAGGTGAAAAATACGTGTGATAGTAACGACAGGGATCGTTACACGTCTTTATTAATTAAAATTTAAATAAAACTATAATAAACCATATATAAGTTTTTTATACTATTTAATAATGAAATTGATTCTATAGAATCAATTAAAAAATACTCCATAAGTAGAAATACTAAGTATAAATAGGTTATCTAATTCACTTGTCGTTTATATGCAAATGTGGGTAAACTATTATTATTTTTAAAATGTAAATAGAAAATATATTTTTAGATCGAAAAAATGTATATATTCAAACTAATTAATTCAAATTAAGTTCAATTAAATCTAAAATTAACATCAATTGTATAATATATTTATTATAAATATTAAACGATATTTATGTTTACAAATATATATGTGAACAATTTATAAGTCATACTGTATATATTGCCATTTTAATATAAAATAAAATATAAAATTATACTAATTAATACATTAATTCTTGAATTTTAAAATGTTATTTGATATTGAAAAATTAATTAGTATAAATAAGGATGAGAATCAATCATTTTTCAATTAGTTATATGTACATCTTGTAGTTTTATACTCACCACAGATATACCTATCCTTTAAAACATATTTCAATAAATTTATTCATCAAATCATTTAAAAATAAGTTTGATATATTATCGAAAATAAATAATAAATCATATCGAACTTTCTAAAAACCTTTTTTTTATAAAAATATTATGATTGGAATTTTAGGATCTTAAAACAACTCATCTTGATATTTTGAAGTAAAATTTTTTATATAAAAAAAGAGAATAGTACAACAAAGGGATAATAATTTTTCATTAAAATACTGTAATTAAAATAATACGAATCATGATGAAAAGATTACAATATATAATAAAATATATAAAAATATTGGCGGTCTACGAAAGTCTTATAAATATGAATTTCTTAGCACAATTTTCAGTCAAAGATAGAGAACAATTTAGATTTATATACAGATGCAAAACTTTTTCTCTTGGCCTGAGGCCAAGGAAGTTCGTTATGTCGTCATCAATATGACCAGCCAAAGTAGCTTCAGTCATATTATATTGTAAGCTTTAAGTAGAGTCTACTCGTATTACGACAATTTTCATGCTCCATCAACCTTAGTATCAACAATTATGTACAGTAAAAAAACTACACCGAGTATCATGTATCAGAGAGCAAGTAACACGAACATCTTTTGAAATATGTATTACAAATTAAAGTCCAATAACCGTATGATTAATGAATATTATGTTAGTATATGTGATGCTTTCTTTAAAAAATGTAGGTATTATAATATATGACTATATATTATAAAATTCAATAAAAAATGAAAACTTATTCTAAGTTTTAGAAAAATATATTAGTAAAAAAATTAAAAACATTAATATTAAAAACAATTTATCTGATATTTAAAAAAAGTTTCAAATTGCTTATTATTTTTGCATATTTTGCGTAAACTTTTCTATAATTATTTGTATGGAAATATAAAATTTATAATAGTTAATACGTAAATATCACTATTATTTTACCAATAATATACTTATAAAATCAATTAAATTGAATAATATAATCCGTACAGTAGCATTTCTCCATCTTTTTTCTTTAATAGATTAATAAATATATTTTATAACAGGTTATTCGAACAGATGATGTGACTAACTAATACTGACTGTAATTATTTTTTTGTGCTCATGTTATTCATAAATATACGAAGTCGAAGCGATTAAAAGAATATTGCAAAGTTAATTAAATAATGTTTATATCAAATATTTCGCAATATCGAAAATATAATACTTTAATATGGATCAATAAAATAATACGCTGCTTATATCCGCTCAGGAAATATATTGCAAATAGCCTATATGAACGCAGGTCTAGTATGCTCTTATTAATTGTGAAAAGATAATTAACTACTTACTGAATTGAATTATTAAATAAATCATTTAAAAATTAATTTATTAATCTTTTTCTTTGAATACAATAATATTAATAGTAAAGAGTATGAGTAATTATTAAGTATTAAGGGTAAAAAATATTTTCTTCAAATTTAATTTGCAAAATAAGTTCATTATCAAAAGAAGCCTAAGTTTTCTACTACATTTTATTAATATTTAATTAAAATGAAGTGATTTTAAAAATTCATACATGCATATAAGCAAACAGAAAAATCTTATTTATTTTAGAACATAATATAAAATAAATTACCGATGTAATATAAAATAAAAATAAATTTAATAATACGATATACACAGTTTTAATAATAATTTTGTTTAATTTTCAAATACATGTCCTATTATAGACATTGCAGCTGATAATTTGACATTGCAACAACTAATAATCTAACATATAATTATATAAAGCATGCAACGTTCTTATGAAAATGACCTAAAATTGTCCGACATATAATCAGAAATTTAAGTAAATGTGCTCATGAATACACAAACCTTATATAATCACATATACATCCTTTTAAATTATTATTAATTTCATACTGTACATCATGTACTCGGAACTCTATTTATTATTTGGTAAAATTTTTGAAAATATTAATCAAGGTAAAATTATTTGATAATAATTATTCCGGAACTAATTGTATATCATTATAATTCAATGAATTAAATGATAAAATTCAGTTGATTTTAATGTATCAAAAATAATCTATTAAAAAAATTATTAAAAATTTGATAAAATATATAAAAAATAAAATTTAATATATTAAATTAAATGCTTGATTTTTCATTTAACTGGATAAAACTTTGTTAATTAATAAACACAATAGAGAATATTTTTCCTTAAATTTAATATGTTCTATTTAATTTTTTATATTTTTATATATATTCAACTTAATCATTTTATAATTTGTATAGTATTATGATGTAATGTACAAAATAAAAGTTATTTGGTGTAATTCAATTTAGCATAACAAAACTTAGTAGCTTAAGCTTCACAAAATATTTTTATACCATAAGTTTGATAAATTATGCACTGTAAAAAGATTGACTACAAATTCAAAGAAATCAAAAGAAGACAACCTTGAAGCAGATTAACTTCTTTATATGTAGTGAAACCAACTGAGAAAACCAAGTCTGAAACAACCTACACTTAAAAAGATGCATTCATCAATACGAGCTCGATTTTGTATCTCTTTTGAAAAACGTCTTGATTTGAAAAGTTAGTATATACGAAAAGACTAAACTTAACTTTATACTGTGATAGATTATTTAGTAAGCTCATGAAAGTTAGTTAGAAGTTTGGAAAGATATAAGATTTCATTGACAGCAAGAGAAATTCCGTTCAAATCGAGAAAATGGAGTCGATAGAGGGTAGTTTTAGATATTGAAAAAGTAAAATTCCACAAATAGCTTTGCGTACCAGTTTAAATTATTATTCAAAATGTCGTCAACTTCTTATTGTCTAATAAGTACAATAGCCTACGTTCTAGAAAATAGAATCTTATTTTCAAAAATATTTGCAAAAAAAATTTAGTATTGAAAAATGAAGAATAATTAATTAAATCACTTTTATCAATAAAAATATAAATAAGTAAATAGAAATAATAATAAAATTATTATTAAAAAAATAATTAAAATTATAACAAGAAATAAATATTATAAATGATATATCTTACGAGAAATAAATGCAAGGGATTACAATTAAATGAAAAAATGTGTATATAAAAATACAACAGTATATTTTAGCTACATAACAGTTAAAAAACGTGGGCCCATACTAAGTGCATTCAAAAATCAAATATTGAATAAAGTTAAATAATATAATAACGTAAACAAATAACTAGAAAATACAATTTATTGAAAAATTAACTTAATCAAAAATATTGTTCAAAGAGAAAGTAAAAATCTGTTTTAAATTTTTTACAAAATGAATTTTTAAATTTATATACAAAAATTAATCAATTTCTTGATTGATACTAATTTCTGAATTACAAAATTAGAATATAAAATTAAAAGACAATATAAAAAGTAAATCTGTGATTGTTTTATCCGAGATAACTATTATATTTAAAACACATTACAAAAGAAAGCATTAATGATAATACATAAAAAATCTTTTTACTTATATTACACTGGATCATAAACGTACAAATTCACAAATAATAGATAAAAATTTAAATATTTGTTGCATTATAAACGTCGATATCTTATTAAACAACGAAAATGGCCAAGAATAAATGATCTCTCTTTAACCTCTTTACCTATAAATATAATTCAGGATTAAAGGAAAGGCATTAACCATATGAGGCACTTTAGAATATTATAATAAAATTATTATGTTTATAATACGTTCTCGTAATCTTTTAAAAAATTCATGAAATATTAAAAAATAAAAATATTTTACAAAGGCAAGCACAATTAAATAAATTCAAATTGTTCAATTTATTTTAAATTAAATATTTAAAATGCGGATAGTTGAATTTGATGATTAAGTTTTACTTTTTGTTTTAAAATACGTAGAAAATTCGAAATTGTAAATATATTTCTAAAATATTTTCTAATGATGTCTAAACCAAAACTTATAATACATTACAGTATCAAATATTGTGTAAAACTAATTTATTTTTTATAAATTTTTCGCATTTTATATCCTGTGTTTTATACAGAAAAATGAATTTGAATAGAAATCATTCTAATAATTAAATCACTTTTCTATAAATAATATTAATATTTTTGGACTTGACCTAAACGCTTATATACTACATCAAAACAACGCATATTGTAATCGAGCAATAATTCAATTATTAAGTAGGCTTTCATGGATTCATTTTAATTAATAGAACGATAAAATCGATTATTTGATTTGCATTAAATGCCTGAGCTTTCGTTCTCGTTTATAAAGCATTATCATAAATAAAAGGACGGTAGTGAGCAAGCAACCGATTATTCTCGAGATAAAGGGTGAGAAACGACAATTGTAGAAGAGGAAGAACACATCTGAATAATCAGTTAAATAGATCCTATTTTGATTTAATAAAGTTAATTTGCATTATGATTAATTAGTAATTTGTATAATTGCACGTTGTGTTGTATGGTTAAAAGTTCCAAAGAGATAAAGTAGATAAAGTAAATATCCGTTATGTAGACTTTTAAACGATATTCTTTATCTGCAAATGATGAAACGATTAAGTAATATTTTTCATTTTAATGACTCGACTACTCAAATTTCTAAAATGTATAAAAAACCTTTTTTAATAGAAAACATAAATAATTTACTTTTTATTTTTTACTAAATAAATAAAAAATATAATTAAGAGATAAAAATTAAATTACAATCTAATCAATGATTTTATACAAGTAGGAACTCAATTTACAATGGAAATGTTTATTAAGAAATAATACATGTATAAATCATACTATTTATAAATAATAATCAATTTATATTTTTACACATCACTTAGAATTATTATATAAATCAAAGTAATGCCAAAACCAGTACAGTGTTTAATATTTTACCTCAAAATAAAACTATATTGACAGTATAAGTTCTGGATAGGTATCAGTATCGAAATAAAATTTTAACTTCGTTATATACTTTCAAATTTAAATACACAATCATATTATAGATAAAAGCATTACATACTTTATTTCAACAAAATAATAATTTAAAATTATGTTTATCAATTTTTTTTAGTTAATTAGCATACATATAGAAATGCATAGAAATTTTTTAATAGAATATAATTAAAAAATTTTTTTCTAGTATATATGAAATTATTATATTCAAACAATTAATGCTTTCATTTTATACAAAATGTAAAATTTCTATATTTTTTAAATCACATTTTCTGTATTTCATAATATTTATAACCAGGCGAAGTTTCGCATTTTATCTTTCAATAAAAATTGATATGCATTATTTGAAATAATATTTACTATTGAATAAAAGAATTAATAATTTGAAAACTAATTTTTCTACGAAACATAAAATATTTACATATTTTTAATTGAACCTTGTATCCGTAACGTATAAATAAAAAAATAATTTTCACATATTATTATGCATTCTACATTAAAATCTTTTACAACAACATCACATATCATAAAAACTTATTTTGTGAATACGCAAATAATTTTTTATATAGTATAAAATCGATTTATGAGAATGAAAGCTTTATCTAAAAAGTTTTTATACTCTTTTTCATTATTATTCGTAAATTTCATTTGTTGTAATCCTACGTATGTACGTATATATAATTTAAATAAATTTGTTTCCATTAATATATGTACACAAATATTTATAATTTAAAAAATAATAAAATCTGGATAATGTTTTAAATTAATTGATCATTATCCGACTGAATTAAATATGCACAAAAATATATCAATTAAAGCATAATAAAAATTCTACGATTCTGTTTAGTGAAATTATTATGATGAGACATTTTGACTCCAGAATTAGTATGATAGAAGAAGTGCTAAAGTTAGTATTTTAAAAAAGTTAAAGTAATATTTATATTCATTAGAAATGTATATAAAATTAACTTAAATTTTATATTTATCTAATAGATATTCCATATTAATGCAATTGGACCTAAATAAAAAAATAGATACTTTAATTTCAATCAGATAAATGGAATGATATTTATACATTAATATTAATAAATAATGCTTTAACGTGTCAAAATTTTTATTTTTAATTTAATATAAAACTTCATTATAATAATTGTATATAAATCAAAATTTTTTAATAATTTTATAAAAAATTTAATTGAATAGTCCTAATAAGAAAATAATAATGAAATCTTACAATTTTAAAAATATAATGTATTTTTATGTAATTATCTGTGTACTGAACTACAAATACAAAATAAAACAGCTATTAAACAATTCGGTATAAATCACGTTATGTGTTGAATTATAATATTATGGTATTGTCCATAGATTTTTCATTAAAAATAGGTTAATCTCTTGCTATATCCTTATTTATAAATACAATTTGAATCGCAAATAATATTTATAAAATATCTACTTTTTATTTTTAATTAATTTTTTCTTTTACACCATGTTCCCTAATTTTATTTAATTTTTTACATATTTCAGACAACTGATTGTTGGACTAATATTTATAATATTAATTATATATTCTTATATATGAACAAACATTTTATATTCTAAGGATAGAATAAAAATAATCATAAAAATGATAGATGCATTAAATAATATAGTTATTCATTCCTTATCTTTCTTAAAATAGTAGTTCCCCTAACTATATGTGCGTATATATATATATATATAATACATTGATATACATGCATACGATGAATTGCTTATAATATTATATTTAATGTTTTTAAAAATGTGTCTTAAATGTTTAATTTATAATAAACAGTACGAATGATTTTATACATAACTAATTATTTATAGCATAAATAACTTGGCTGTAAATAAAAATTATATATATTTTTTAATTTATCTTAAAGATGTCCGATGAAAAGTATTTTTCAATTAAACTAAAGTATATTCCAATAATTTTTATTTTAAGTATCTAATTACATTTATAAATAATAGTATTAGCTTTAAATATTGTATATTCATCAGATTTAGCTAATTTAATTTTAATATTTTAAGATATCTAAAATATAGAAATTTATTTTAAAAAAATTTTGAATACAAAAATTAATTTAAAAATCATTAAAAAACTTTTATAATAAAATTTGTCTAACTATTTCTATATTAGTATTAATATAATTCAAAATTTTATGTTCGAAAAATCGCAATCATTATCATTTTTTACTATTTTCTTTTTCCTTTTTATAAAAAAAAATAAAAATCTTATATTTTTATATATTCTAAAAAAAATAATGAATATAGAATACCCATATTTCAGATAGGTAAACTTAATCTAAAATAAAGCATATCTATGAATATACAATGCATATCAAAACTTATTCAACTGTAAAATAAGCATCGCTAGTCAGTGTTTCAATAGACTCTTTTCTTGTTACAACTAAAATTCTCGTAGTTGGACTGAATTCAGAATTCTTTATTTTAAATAATCTCAAATAATAATTAAAAAAACGAAAGAATAATAAAAATATTCGTTAAATTTTTTTTTATTCTTTGTTTCAGAAATTTTAGATTTATTTTGTTATTTTTTGAAAAAATAAGTTAGACAAAGAAATTTTTATTTCACTTGTAGTAACTTGCTTTTAAAAAATGACTAATGTCTCATAAATATTTGAATTATATACGATAAGTTACTTAATATTTTATTAATTAATTTAAGTTAAGAAAAATGTTTTACTTTAAGACACAACCAAAATATTAACTAAAAGTGAATTAGTTAAATTAGATAAGGTACATATAAATTATTGAAAAATTGCTTTTTATTGGATTATCTGGAATATGAGTGCACAAAGTAGAAAAAATAAACGAACAAACTCCCAATATTATATGTACAAACGTTCGTTTATTCTTAATATATACACTGTTGGAGTACTAACGAACGACTCGTGAAAGTTCTTTTATCAAAAAAAAAACTTGAGTATCCTTCTTCTACTTAAAAAATATTCTGTAGTACGCAGCCTTCACGATGCAATGTAACCACTTAATTCATTTCCTAGCACTGTTTTCGCACTATGTATTATAACTCGAGGCTGTATCATATTATATATATATGTTTTATGTGTATACGCAGAATCACAATACTAAGAAGATTAAATTGAAAAGAGGTAATGTGAAAACTCTTCGCAAGACAGGTATGCTTCCGCAGTGGTGTATACTCGATGGAAATAACATAAGATTGGTATTCAAGTGAGTCCTGTATTTCCCCTCAGTTCACGAGTCAGGGTCCATCTACCCAGTCTTATTGACGAGTCCAACCGAAACGCAGGGAACCATTGTACACATTATAATAACTCGATTTTAAAATTGCTGCTCTAAATTTATAATCTAAACTTTTAAATAATTTGTTTATTTATTAGTTATTCCCTTTTGAATATATTATTATATTTTTATTATTTTTATTTCCTTTTAATTATTTTAAATTTTGAATTTCTTTCAATTATTTTTGATTCCAAAAAACTAAAAGTAATTTAAAGAAAAAATATAAATATATTTAGAAAAATTGTATATAAAATAAAAATCATGAAATAATATGTTATTATTCAACTCATATTCGTTATACAACAAATATAAGCTACATGAATAGTATATCATAAATATTATTAATTTTTAAGCAAATTTTTTTTATTTCGATCGTTTAGTTTTTTAAATATATTTTTTCATTAGTTGACTCTTATAAAATCATGAAGAAAAATACATTAACTTTATCAATTTTAAATTATAAAAAGTGATAATTTAAACAACGGATTTGTCATAATACTTGATTTTATTTATTAATAATATTTAATAAATAAAATTCTATTTATTTTTTATTAATTTACGAATTTTATAATTTATAGACATATACTTTAGAGAAGACTAATTATTATTTTTATATAAAAATAGTAATAATAATGAATTTTTCAAAGATTTTATTTTATGATTAACAAAATTGATATTTCAGATGTAACTTATATTAACAATAATAGTTAAAATGAGGTAATCAAATCTCATTATATTCATTAAAATTTAAAAAATTTACTTATAATCTATTTTTCTTAATATAATAGTTATCTTTCGAAACAAAAAATTCTAAAATTAAAAAACACACCACATTAAATGCATTTAATTTTAAATACTCGCAAAAAGCAAAATATTAGCCTTAGTCTCTCTACTAACTAAATAAAAATTAGATACTATCTTTTTTTAATTTTAATTTTATACAAAATAACCGTTTCACGTTATTTAAAAGAAAAAAATTATAACTATAATATAATAATATAAAAAATCTAAATATTTTAACAAAAAATTCGATAAATGGTTAGCTATTCTCAGTCTAGGTGATCTGGAACAAACTTTTTATCGTATTCTATGTTCTTGATAAACTTCAATTCCCAGGAAATATTACTGTCTTTGTAACAAGGTTAGTGATGGTCTTAAGCCAATCTCGGATTGTCAATCTTCTATAACTGAAAACTTTAAAATCTGAAATTATTTACATTGAACTTCAATCAAATAAAACTTTCTACTCCTTTCCATAAAAGAAATATGTAGAAAGAAAAATAATATCCTTTTCGTTTAAAAACGCTCGTAAAATAAGCTTTCTCAATATATAATAATCCTTATTTTACTTCTCACTGTAAAATTTACTATATATTTGTAATATACTTTATTACTTATTTTAGCATAAGAAATATTATCTCCTTATGCGTCTTTATTATTTGAAAAAACTGGAAATTATTTTATAAATATATATTTTATTCATAATCTCATACATATAAATAATAAATTCTTAGAAAAATATCATCTGCTTGTAAGCTTACACCAAATCTATAGTCTCTTGATAACTGTAGCCTAGCTATATCATTTTTCTATCTTTCATATAGTCGTTGACTATTTTCAGAAAATAGATAGGAATTCTGCTCCCGAGAAATTGATAAATTTCTATTATATATACTTTCAACTGATCGTTTTATGATATCACAAAAGCGCCCTGAACAGGAACGTATCTTAAAGTCTATAATATCCAACTCAAGCACCTACTTCAACATATTTGGAATGAAGACGGCTTTTCACGAATAAAATTTTTAATTTACAAATTCTGAATTTTATAATTATATATCGCGGTTTATACTCAATCTTTGTCTTTATTAAAAATAATAAAAAATCTGTTTCTCTTTTAATGTTCTAAGATATAACAAAAACCTCAATAAATTTTTCTTATTTAATGGTATACATTTTAAACAATATACTCCTAAAATTATTTTCGATTTTTATCTGACATAATTTCATAAAAATTAATGTTACTTCTTTTAGATTAACAAATTTTTTAAATTATATATTAATGCAGAACTAAAAATTCATAAATATAGTTTAAAAAAGTTAATCCATAATTTTCTTTTGTGAAAACAATTAAAATATAGTACCACATTTTTTTTCTGCGTTTTCATTCTTTGCTATTTACTATATTTTAAGTTTTAATGTCAATTTCTTTTCATTTTATTGTCATTTACTAATAAATTTTGGTATTATAGAATACTAATTGATATTTTTGTTAGCAATATATATAAATATTATTAATTATCATCAATTATCCGGAATAAAATATTTTATAGTGAATTAAACGTTAAAATTTGTGAATAATTTTATGTATGAAATTCGTAACATTTATTTTATTTTAAATTGCTACCCAATTAGAAATCATAAAATAATCAATAATCAATTTTAAAAATTCATAAATAGATGTGAAGTATAAAATACACTTAATTGAAGTTCAATACTACTAAAATAAGATATATGAAGAATTCAAAATAGTATTTTTTAAATACTATTAAATAATTATAAATGTTATATTATATTATATAAATAATTAATTTTAACAAAATAGTATTAAATTTGAGTTTTATATAGATTATAATATTTGAAGCACATCAAAACAGCCTTATAGTATCTATTTCATTATATTATGTGTCGTAAGATCATATTTAATAGATTAAAATAGTAGTTTCTTATTTATATTTACTGCAAAAATTTCCATTTATAAAATAATATAAAATAATATAACTTTTTAAAGTTTTTACTAATTATGAAAATATTGTATTTTCCACAAACAATTTTTGTTTAAATAACAGTAAACTAAACTTTAATAAAATTTATTGTTTTTATATGTTTATAAATGTAAATATTTTATAAAATAAAAAGTAAATCTATATTTATAATCTTTTTAATATTTTATAAAATGAGATAATTCATTTGAAAATAAATGAAAATACAATAAATATAGAAGTATTAATAATTATTAATAAAGTACTAGTAAAATTTTGAGTATAATACAAGTCCAAGTTGTAACATTTCTAATTTTTTTATTTATAAATAGCCATGTATATATTGTAACAGAAAATTTCATATTTAGAATTCACGGACTATTTTATAAAATATTCCATTCAAGAACGACATTTTTTTAATATTTAAGATTTTAGTTAATTTCTACCAATGCAGTCATTGCACAGAATACAAAATACACATTATATACGATTATATATGTTAGTACAATCGTTTTATTCGGTCAAAAAAAATTAAAAACTAAACTAAATATGCTTGGAATTTCTTTTGAAAATCTTTTAATAGAAAACTATAAAAACGAGTAAAATATTTCAGATATCGATATATATTTATAAAATATTTTTAGAAATTTTTAGAAAATCTTTTTTCGCAAACTAACTTGACTATCATCTAAACTGTGAAATAGAACATTGTTATTTTTTTGTCATTTTATTCCATTTATCCTCTGTTCATGTATTCACTCTTTCAGCTTTTTCACATTTCCACTTTATACCTACATAAGAGCGTCATAGTATATTCTACTCAGCAAGTAATTCTTCAAATTCATGCACGTGTACCTCCATCCATTGAATACCAAGATGCATTCATGTATATGTAAGAAATAATTTGGAAAAGAAAGAAATCGTTATCATTTTTATATGTAATAAATATTACTTCTCTTTGGAATTTCTGTATATTAAGGTTTGAACTTATAATAAAGCATAACAAAAAACCGAGATCATAGTGAATGAGTACAATGTTCATATACTTTTTATCCACAAAGGATTACCATGTATAGGTAATAAAATAAAACGTGAAAAGACGCCAGAGTATATAAGCCAGAACTAAACAAAAGTTTTTGAAGTCTATTGTAATCGTAAGAATACATATCAAGAAATAAAATAAAAATAAAAATTTTTAATTTCGACCATTGACCAGAAGAAAATATGATTAAGATTTATAAATTATTTAATGAAATTCAAATGATTTTTAAAACGTAAAACGAAAAAAAAATTATAAAAATAGAGATTTATTATTATTTATCTAAGAATATATCAATATTTTTTTATAAATAAATATAATAAAATATAGTAGGTTGCGATTCTAAACATTATTTACTAAGAAAAATAATAACGTAACAGTAAATAGAATAAACAATTCGTAGGCACAACAAAATAAATTGCCGATTACATTCTAATAGAGATATCTTTCTACCTTAGCCTTTGAGAGCCCTCGAATGTCCCGAACAGATTATTATCGCGAACGACTACTGAACACAGACCGTGACATACGACATACTACCCATTTAAACGCTTCACATTTATTATGAACATAATCAAAAGAAATGTTCGATTTTTATTCCTAAGAATTTTTAAAAATAATTCTAATTCAAATATATCGCAATGAATACTTTAATGTTTTCTTACTGGATCAAATAATGTTATTTATCTTGTGCATTAATCAGTTTTGTATCGTATTACAATTACTATTACTAAATTTTTACTAAGACATTCTTCAATATTTTTGATTAATTATAAATTAGTTTTGTATCGAAACTACGCCTTTATACTTTAAACGGTTAAATATTATTTTAAAGTACAATCAGTATTCAAATTTTTTGGACTTTGTGTTTCAAATATAATGTCAACACTTAATCATTTTTTAAACGGTAAACCTCGATTTATTGCAAGATAATATGATTACGTTTAAATAATGTAAAATAATTGAAATTTAAATATTTGGATAAATAAATTATTTTATTCTATTAAATTTTATATCATCGATCAGAAAATTTTGATTTAAATAATTATAAAATAATCAACATGAGTTTTTTAAAAATTAGCGACATCAATTTCCGATATCAGTTAAATGAGATAAAATATCGTGTTAAAATTTTTAAAATTTTGAAAACGTGTTTTTTTAAGTCGTTATTCAACATATTGTTTTTGTCAATCGATAAAAATAGCTTATTTAAAATATATCCAAAGTAAACTCCATATGATTTTACTTTGGCATAAACTGAAAATTAAAAATAAAATTTAATTAAATATTTGCGGGTTGGCCGAAAAATTTTAATACATTCACCAACACCCGTAATTTTCATTCCCATTTATTACAATTTTATACACACACAACCATTTTAATATCATAGGTAAGAGAGAGACGCATACAGTGCACTCACGCACGAAGTGGTCGTGAGCCACAACAGTCTACTCCCAAAGCGCAGTCGACAGGGCTTTTAGCATGTACACACTCGTGCGTCAGTATAGTTCTCTATACATAATGCACGCTTAATGTAAAGTCGATATGACAAACTGGAGGCACGTCGCCGTCGTTATTCCCAATATGATCTGGTTTGTCAGGTGCAAATTGCGAGAGACAAATGAAGCAATATTAATACTACATAAGTAATAAGTTTACTCACGTGCACTCTTGACCAACCATACTTGTGCTTTTATTTCTATCATAAAGTACTTGATTAAATACCGAATTTCGCTCAACCATCTTATGAGTGATTTTTGGTGTCGCAATTCCTGTTGATACCTTACTAAAAAGTTTTATCATATTTTTAGCTGTGTGTACATTAATATTCATACTATATTGACACATTCAAATTATGATAAATAACTAAGCCAACATTTTACTAAAATTAAGTATCCGAATTTTTAATATCCTCTTTTGGTAATTTCCTAAATACTTTTTAAATATTAAATAAGAATAAGATTTTTCATTCACTGGAAAAATATAAATTTATATACATATATAAATAATAAGCTCGTTTAGGTATATATTAGCAAAATACAAATATAAATTATAATTCTTCTGCATTAATTTTATTAAAATATATTACATTTATTTTATATATTTTCATAACGATTCACTTCAACACTCCAATAAAAATTGAAAATTATACATATACATTTTTCTAATTATTAAAAATTAAATAAAATATTAAATAAAATTTAAAAATAGTTTTGTAGTTGTATAGTTTTGTAAAATTAGTTTTTTTGTAATATTTTTAATTAATTTAAATATAATTATAAAATATTCATATTATTTTTAGAAACAGTAATAATGACAATCTGAAATTTTAAAATCATATATAATACGAAATATTATTTATTTAAAATTTATCAAGATCTTACATAAATAAAATGAAAGTTTAAGAATTTTCAATATTTTATGAGCATTAAGTTTAACCATTAATTAGGGAAAATAATATGATCACTTATATTTTTAACCATATTTGTCTAAATAATACAATATATCAACGTGAAAAGTATGCAAATTTTCATAATTTATAAGTAAATGAAATATTGAATCAATCGATAAACTCTTTATAAGCGAGATATGAAATTTATTTCACTAATAAATAAAGCTTTTTTGTCTGTAAAACCTTAGGTATCTTGTGTCAAGCGACACTCAACTATCTAACCGCCACATTTTACTTGCTTCAAAAAAGCGCCGCAACATCCATCGAACGAAAGAGATCGCATTCATAATAATAATAATAGGTGAAAAAGCAAGCCAATAAATTCAACTTCAGCAATGCAATTTGTACTGCGTGAACAGTCTAAAACTCAAAGCCCTTGTTGGTGGTCTGCACCTTCTACAGTTTAAAAAGTCTACCAGCATGATAAAGCCCCGTTCGCTGTTCTCCGTTAGGAATGCAATTTTGCTTTTCGTTGTTTTATGTACATATGCATACAGGAACAAATCTCACCCGAAGAGTCAATAGAATGAAATATGAGTGAACGGTTATTGTCGGAACACAATACATTAGTATCCACTCACAATAATTTAAACAAACAGTGCCTATTCGAATTTTTCATCTAGTTTTTGTTTCTGTTATTGTTATTGTTTCAGAATATTGAATATCGTTCGAAACGAATTGCGTGATTTGTCACGATTATTATTGCGCCATTGATAAAAATCACGCAAGATCAAAATTACCAGAAACTTTTGATTTTCCTTTATTCTCACTCTCAAATAGAACTACTAACATGGTTTTGAGATCGTTTTTTAAAAATAATGTTTCATGAATATAACAATGGAATTTCGATTGAATGAGATATCATGTTAAAAAAATTATCACTTCTATTTTTATTAAGTTGAATAATATCAATATTGTAGAGTTATTATTAGTCTTTTAAAATGTAACATATTATAAGAAAAATAAAAGGATTGAATGTTGATTGATAATTAAAAAAATTATGGCATGTATTTTCAACATTAATAGTACATGTTTCTCTTAAAATCTGAATAAAATATACGTAAAGAATTATTGTTAAATTTTAAATGTAATACAATAAAGTATATAGCTCGTATGATTTTAATATAATAAAAACATACGTCCTTATGGTTATGATGCATTTTTATAAACTAATATTTATTGATTTTAAGCAAAAAATTACTTGTTATATGTTAATTAAAAATCGAATATCGTCTAGACCAGTACAAAAAACATTTTTTGTACTGGAGCACATATATTCTTTATCATACTTGACTATGGCGCAAGACTTATTAAACCATTAAACTTGTGATGCTCAAGTTAAAGTTTTATTATGGCATAAATATTCAGCTATTGGTATATCATTTATATTGTTGTCTAAAGAAATAATTAAATTCAACGCCATTATTTTCCATGTACTCAAAAGAGTACATCTCTTTTATAAAAATAGAATTATATTCTTACAACTCCAAATCTTATTTTGGTAGCCTATCTAAAGGATATTTCAAATTTTGTAGCCACTTCAAACTACACTTATGTGTAATGACTCCGAAATTATAGCCGTCAACGTATAACGGAATTTCTGAACAAATCATATCACTGTTACGATTTTCCATCATTTACACTGTAGTTTCTTATAGTGGCACTAAGAATACGCTTCACAAAATCTGATTGCTATGTTACTGATGGTGAATCCATGACTATTACGATCGTTTTAAATGCTACCTGTTGAGTTTTCACTCATATTTTTTCTCTTTCATAAAATGAATAATGAAGAATAATATTGCGTTTCTTAATTAGAGTATTAATAATGTCTAACGTTTGATATTCTATAATTGGGTTAATTTTGTTACTATCCTCTTCGACCCCTGCACAATTGAAATCTGGTATATAATTTCATCTCGATAAAAGTTACATTTATTTTTATTAGTCGTAAGTTCTTCGCTTTTCATGTATCTCGAGAACCTGTGCTTAAATCATTTCAGTTATCCATAAAAAATATACATCACCATGCGTGTATTTATACAAATATAAAAAAATATAATTAAATGAATGTTTTCATTTAAATAGCATATAATAAAGAAATTTTATTTCATAAAAATTTAAATTATTGTAAGCATAGGAGGAATTTATTCGATATTATATAAAATAAATTAAAATATACAAAGGTTTAAAATGATAAAATCAAATATTTATTAAGAGCGTTAAGATTAAGAACAGCTTTACAAATTCCACTTAAAAAGTAATTTAATTCAAACACTTTTGTTGAAACTTTTATTTTAACTTAATACAGAAATGTCTATTGCAATAATAATATAATGTTTTCGAAAATACTTTTTATTCAAAATATACTATTATGTTAAATAAAGTATATACAAAATTATATTATGGTATCACATAACAATATTATAATTAAACTGATACTGCTACATATTTTTAGTACATTTTGAACATAATCAAATACTTAATAAATACACATATTTTGTATTGTACTATTTTTTTATATGTGTAGCTGTTATTTCTATTACATACAAAAAATATAATGAAATAGCATATAATGAATATACATTATATTTAATATCATAATCTTATGATATACAAGTAAATTTTATTTCATTTTCATTATTGATTGTACAAATAATTTTACTTTTAAAACTTTTATTAAATTAATTATCTTCTTTTACTCATTTGTTAATTTTATTTTTAACTTGTCAATCTGGTCTAATAAAATGTCGATGATCCATCCAAAGTTGTTTTTTTGCAATAAATTTAAGTTGTTGACAATTTTTTTTTAAATCCATGATTTTTTATGCCTTACTCAAACTTGATAGTGACCATACTAACATAGATGTTACTTGAATTTTTAATTTATGAACTATAAAATAAAAATAAAGCGACAAAGTGAACAACTATTTAAAATATCAGAGAAATTTTTTTATATCTGAAAACTCTTTACTTTGAGAAACATCTTTAATTGTTACATATTAAAATATTACGTTAATAAAACTTACAAAGCACTTTTAAATTATTTTAGAACATTGTCATTTTAAATTTTAGTTATAATATATTTTTAATATATAAAATTTTAAGATTTTTATATTATTATATAATTTTGCTTTTTGGTTATTAGTTTTGTTTATATGTATTTACAAATCTATATCTATTTTAAATCATATTGCACTTTCAATTATAGTTCTTCATCATGTTTACAATCTAGATAGATCAAATTATTTATCGTATCTGAAAATTTAGTTGCATATAATTATAGTTAAATTTTTATCAATTTTATTTAATGGTTTTACTCAATGCTTATAAATAAATTCAAAATTTGAATAACTACATTATCACAAAAATTAAACAAAAACAAACTCCCAAATTAAAAAATCAATTAAAATGTCGCAAAATAAACGAACTAATTTTTTATAATATAAATGCAAAAATATTAACGGGAATTCTAAACAAAAGCATAACCTTATGTTGAATAACAGTTAGTATTTTTAATTACAAAAATAAGTTATTCATATGGTTATTGAGCATAAATGTTATCAATGTCGAGTTTTAATTTAAATACCCATATAATTTTTTTATAAGTACAATGAAAAGATTTATCATAATTTCCAAAAAGTTATAAAATGTAACAGAATTGAGGTTTTTTAATTTAATTATTCTAGAAAATAAAGTTTAAGAGTTCCCGAAAAAGTGTTTGAAAAAAGGTTTAATAGTCAGATGTATTTAGTTACTTAAAAATAAATTAAACTTAAATGAATTTTCTATAGAACTCTTTTTTACACGAATCCTAACCAATAAAATCATATTAGTAACTTTATGTCTTTTCATTTTTATTGGCACTAAATTACTCGTGCTCGAAGGAGGGACTATTAGAGATTTTTGTAACCGCTTATTTGGGATTACCAATCACAGAGTCTTTGACTCTCTATTTTGTTCCTAAATACTGACTACATATTGGTTATAAATTAAGTAATTTTATTCTTCCATTTAATATAATAAAAAGATATTCAAAGAAAATAGCTAAAAGGGTAGTAGGAGAAAAAATTTTTAATCTGCAATTTGTTTTATTTAAATATAGAATTTTTAAATAAACAATTCACTCTTTTTCTTTCTCGCCTATAAAAATAATATATATATATATTTCACTAATAATATAAACCCTTAAAAAATTTCTATTTCTGAGGAAAATCACCACTTTAAGATAAAAAATCTAGTTTTTTCGAAAATGTTATCGGTCAATTTTAAAAACTTTTTAATAAGAAAATTTTAAAGTAGCCAATGTCAATTATTAAATATAAATGAACAGTTTAGAGTTAGTTTAAAGAAAAGATTTATTAAATAATCCTTTTAGAAATATTATTTTTAAAACATGTATAATATTTAGAATTTTCTATCTTCAGAGAACGTTGGAAAGATACATTAGTAATGCTACTAACGTAAATTAAGATAAGCTGATTTAAAAATACCATTAAAAATAATAGTATTTAATTGAAAAAGTATATAAATCGAAATAAAAGCTAAGTTAACATCGCAGATAAATCTGACATCAACAAATTAAAAGTAAGAAAAGGCAGGATTAGTAATAAGTGGATTATAACCAATTCCAAATAATAAAATTACAAAATTACGAAATTGATTAAGATATGTAAGAATTAGAAATAAAATTACTAGTTATTTAAAAATATCAAAAGTTTTACAAAAGTAAAATCTTTTGTTAAAAATAATATGAAAATATGATTTGCAAAAACATATTGTAAATAAAACCAAGAATAAAAATAAATAAAAAATATTAATAAATACGGTAATAATTAGAATCAGGGTATAATATTAAACACGCAATCTGTTATTATTTATAATAAAAAATATAAATAAAAAAAATATAAAAAAGAAATGTAATATACGTAAATTTAAAGTTTATAAAAAAGATTTCTAGTTATTTCAATTTGAAAATAAAATAAAATTAAATTAATAATAATAAAGTCATAATAAAAAGAATTTTAATAAAGTATTCTTTAATAAATAAAATTCAAATTTAGATTTAACAACCTAGTTTTAATTAATATTATTTTAGAGGTAAAACGAATTGAACATAATAAATTTAAAATTTTAAAATTCACTCTGAATTAATACAATGCACAAAAAATCATTTACTATTTATTGTTGTATAGAAGTAAAAAACATTAAATTTAGATTAAACAACCTAGTTTAAATTAATACCTTAAATATTAATATTGTTTTAGAGGTAAATTGAATTGAACTTAATAAATTAAAAATTTGAAAACTTAGTCTGAATTAATACAATGCATAAAAAATCATTTACTATTTATTGTTGAATAGAAATAAAAAAACATTGTTTCAGTAAGGAGCTTTTTCGATTTCTTATTCATTGAGCATAAATACTTCCTCCTTCAAAATTTTTTATTTACCTTTTATTCTAAGTAAAAAGTTATTCATCTAATCAATCTATTTTTAAAATTAAAACAAGCAATAACTGTATCATAATTTGATATCGCAATTAGAAGCTATGAAATTATTTATGCAAATAGAAAAATTTTATAAGATATAACTAAAAATAAAAGAATAAAAACTCTACTAATAATATTTTTAACAATTTTCAACGTACATATTCTTTTAATAAAAAATTTATATAATAATAATTTGTAGTTCTTTAATCTGACATGAAAATATGATAGTCCTGTAAAGTTGTATTACCAAAGTTGTATATATCTTATATTATATTTTATTTTAAAACATTTTTGGGCACAAATTTTTTTAAATGTAAAACCATTATATAATTTATACATATTATTTAATATTTAAATTACTATTATTCATTAATAACTTGAATATAAGATATAATATAAATGTGAATTCTAATAAATAAATTAATTAAAACTTAAAATCATATATTATATAATTGTAGCTTTTAAATCCTACTCAATATAATAAAAATTGTTTAAACTTTTGACACAATATTATGATATAATATCTATTTTTCCATATCTTTTTTACATTATAATACTATTTTATAAATTATTTAATTAAAATATGTCACCTTATAACATATTTTTATAAATTAAAAATTTTCATTTTTGAAAAAATAAAAAATTTTTAGGAAATGACCTACCTAATTCATCAAATATATTTATTATGATAAAGTGAACTTACTCAAATCAATATTTGGTTTTTAAACTTTGCTCAAACTTTTCCTTGTATGTGGGTTTATTATTAGACCAATAGTTAGAACATGTACGACCAAGGTTAACTAATACACTTTGTATACAATTTGAAAATAGATTGATTTCTTTATTGCATTTTGTCAAATCATTATTGTCCTCCATACACGATAATACCTAAAAATGTAAAATTTCTTCAGTAATACTTAACAATTCAAAAAATTATTATAAGGAATCGAAGCGCACTCTAGAGTACTTGATTTACATGTAAATAAGTAAAATTATTATAAAACAATAATATTATATATGTATACATAAACTTTTATATTCAAATAGTTACAAAGATTTTTCTGACAAAATTGACATGAATATAATTCTTTGTTTTAAAAACTTAAAATAAAAACTTTAATAATAAAAATTCTTTGTTCAAACAAATATTGAATCCAGAGATTTCTGTTTTCGCGACTGTTACTTCTTTATTAAAATTTTATATACATATATTAATATATCAGTTAATCAAAATATAATACATAATATATATATATATATATATATAATATATTATGTTAAATGAAATATATTGAATATATTGTATATCATATTGTAATACAGAAATTAATATACTATAATACTTTATCAAATTTAACAAGTATTTTTTAATATTTATTAACAACTTAATTCTCTGATAAAAATACTTTATTATGATAATTTAAAGTATTTTAATTTATAAATATCATACTTTAAATTATAATAATTTAATTGATTTTAGAATAACAATAATTTTTAAATCTAATCGGGAATACTGAAATAATTTAAAAATTAAATCCTAGTAATAATTAATAGAAAGATACTACTAAAATACATAAAATATATAATATTTTTAAATTCTAAACTGCCATAGATAATTTATATCTGGAAATACTGTTTTAAATATCCAAACAGAATAGTTTTACAAGCAGTTACATTTTATTCACATAATGTTCCTATTATTAAATAAAGGATTAAAAATAAAATGTATATCAACGGTTTTAATTCAAACTTGTACATTTTAAATTTATTCTAACATATATTTTTTATTTTTTTTAAAGAAAATTAAAATATAATATTTTTTAATTTAATTATGAAGAAAAAATATTTTATTAAATAAATTTTTAATTTTATTAAATAAAATTTTTACAATTTGAAAAAATAAACTTCAATAAATAAACATATAAAACAAAATAAACAATAAATGAAAATAAACTCATTAATGATATACTTACCGACATAAAGATAGTTTAAACAGTTTTATTGTACATGATTTTCTATGATTAAACTTTAAGATCAAAATAAAATACAAGATAAAAATAATTTTTAATATAAACAGCTGTGACAATATAAAAATTAAGTAAGTATCAATTTTTAAATTTTCTTTAGATTCTCTTTAGTACAACCAAATTTAATTTTGCTTTACAAATTACATTGTAATTTACATACATGTGATAAAATCTGAAAAACAGTATCATGCCCCTCAAGCCAGAAATACATAAGCGCCATGTTTGCGCAGTCACCTAGTGCCGTACATACATACAAGAGTGAACTATAGCAAATGAGCGCACTAAACAATGCATAAGCGCTTGAATTATCCGCCAAGATACAAAACAGAGATGCGTGAACTTGATCAAATTCAATCATCCAGTCAATCAGAAGATACCAAATTCTGCGTGTAACTACAAAACAGCAAGAAGTACAAAATATATCTTCGTAATACCATAAGCCCATGTTTCGTATACTCAATTGAATTATTGCACCATTTAGTCCTATTTTTCTTATATTTCATTATGTTATTATACGGTTTCGATTTATCCTTTCCTATCACTGCGCGTGTGTAATTTTTATTACATGGGTCAAACTCATCCTTATCAATCCCAACCTAATTACATTATTATCATTTCTAATGAATATTATCTTCTAATAATATCATCATTCACTTCTCTCTAAATATATTTTACAACCGTTTTCATGATAAATTTTCTTTATAATTTATCGATAATTTGTTTGCTTTCCTTTGTAAATTATTGATCATAATATCATTGATATCTATTCAATTATAAATTATTTCTTTTAATTATTTTAATATGTATTGATGTACATGCTACATTTACTATAATAATTTTATGCTTTCGTAGCAAAATAACTGTAAAGCTATAAAAATTATGAATAATTCTAAAAAAGAGACAAAAAAAGGACAACTTTTAATAAATATCTTTAATATAAATATATATTAATATCAACAAAGATCACTTTCTTAAAAATTTTTATTATTAGCTTGAATTCAATAATTTCAAAAGTTTTAGTTTATTAATTTCATATTATGATAAAACGTGTGAATATCAAATAAAAGAAGATGCTGCGTTACTATTTATCATACCAATCATCGTTCTTGTATTAATACTTTAAATATATTTGGGTTTTATTTATAGTTCTGATTTTGTAATAAACTTAAAAAATTATAAAACATATTAAAAAAATTCAATATATTTTATCAAAGCAAATTATAGTGAGTAATATTTTAAAATATTACTCTCAAGAAAACGTAAGTTACAAAATGTGAGCTTCAATCTTAATTTCTAACCTATTCACTATAATTTTAAGTTTTTCTTTTTGTTATTGCATGTATTGAATAATGTAAATTTTTAAATTTTATCATAATGTATAATTTATATTGATGTTCAAGGAAATTCGTAATAATCATCTGTCAAAACATTTCCTCGCCTAATTTTCAATATTTATGGATAATCAGTATAATAACTATTTTAAGTTATATTTTCTCCTAATTCGACCTACTAAATAATTCTGTAAAACTATGAGACTGGCCTAATTTAATCGATAGGAGAAATGATGGTAAAGAAAAGATGTCGTTTACAGTTTTAAAATAGATGTAATAATACGGTCGGAGTGACACGACCACTTTATAAAGAGTCAGCGAATATGCCATACACCTTTCACCGGAAGCTTTAAAAAAATCAATAAATTATGAATAAATTTAGAAATTAATCAGACACGATGCAAGCAAATACAATGCTTTACAAATAATCTATTCTTTCTAAACGGTGTACCTCGTAAATCTATTTTACTCTAATCTCCACTGTTAAAATGTTATCTACAAAACGCTGTAAATTTTTCGTAGGTAAGATATTGATCTGAAAATCATACTATACTTCTAAAAGCTTAAAAGAAAAAACATGTTTAATTTTTATCTAAATACAAATCATGTTTTAGCGAAGCTAATATTTTTTATATAACTTTTCTAAAAATATACTCGATCAATATTTAAAAATTATTATTACATACTAATCAAATAAAATCACTTATTCTAGCTTCCTATTACATAAAAAAAGCAAAAATATATCAGACAAAAATGCAGTTTTATAAAATTCAATGTTTTTGTATTATACTTAAATCACAAATGTTTTTCTTAATATTGGTATTTATTAATATTGGTATTTCTTAATATTGGTACCTTTCGTATGAATTAACTAAACTAGATTACGTAAAAAATAAGTCTAACAATATCAATATTGTAAGTGTAAATTTAAACTTGGGAAAATAAGTTTGTGTAATAATAATACACTCATTCTTATAGTAAATAAATTATAGTTTCTGTAATATATCTGAATTCATCTAAAAATTTTAGAGAACATAAGAAAGTTACATTTTGTAAGAATTAATTCTCAAAAATTATACTACAAGTTAACAATATACAAATATAAATTAATATAAAAAATTTTTAATTTTTATAAATAAGCAAAAATTTGTAAAATAAAAATGTCAGCTTTCTTAAAAAGACAAATATCTGTGAATTTAATGAAAAATTAAACAAAACAAAGAAAACATTTTTGAAAATACTTAAAATTTTAAAGTTAAAATTTTTTTATTTAGTATTATAGATGAGTCAAACTCACCTCAAGGTAATATACAGAGTAACGGTAGAAATTATGTTCACAACTCGGAGGGACATCTAGAGCACACGACATGATTGGAACTTGCTGCCACAAAAGAGTTATCAAAGAACTAAATAAGAGCAGAATCGGTAAACAGTAGTGTAATGTGAGAGTTAAAGCAGAGTAAGTAGGATCTTTGGCAACTCGATTTAACCCATTCAGTCGCTTTTTATGGGAAATCGAAAGTAGATTAATCAAGAAATCATTCACGGTCTGGAACTCTGGAACTAGCTAACAAATTTACCTAAAGCCAATCACTCGAAAAGTTCAATCCAAGTCAATTATCGGACAATCAACGCACAATTATCAATCAAGGAGAAATTTAGCTTCTGTATGGTAATGTAAAATTCAAATACACCTAACAGAGTGTGATTAAACCAAACCGTTAGTTATAATTACATGCATAAATATCAACTTCTTTCGATAAATATTATGTACAATAAATACTTTTGAATATTAGTCCACTATTGGTTCCTTTACTTTCTTATTTTTTATATTAATTTATTAATATAATATAAATACTACGTCTGCATATCAATAGCTAAAAATAGTTTTTCTAAATATAAAATCTTTTTACACAATACAAGCGATTTTGTTTTCATTTACTATTGAGAATATTTTTGCGAAAAATTATTTTTCACTTTTTTTAGATGGTTTAGTACAATGTTTTTATTAAACCTTCAAGATCGATAAACATAAATAAATTTTCTGTTTTTAATTAACTTGTGAAATATAAGACTAAACTTAAAACTATTTCAGTAAGAATATATAATTGCTGTTATAAGTATCCATTAAAAATTCAAATTAATTTTCACACTAGAAATATTTTCTGAAAAAATCAGTCAAATTTTATAAAGAAATTTTTGGTTTAATAATTAACTTTGAAGAAAATCATACTTGTTTTTTTTTATCTGTACATATAGATGGGGTGTCAGCCTCAAAGAATTTCCCAATTTTACACAAAATTCTTGCTGCCTCAAACTCGGTGAGCTTGTTTTTCATCGTATGTCTATCATCAATTCGACGGAGTCTATCTGTCCATAGCTTTTCGTATTTATACATGCGATCATTGCTCACCTCACCTACGATTTATTGTAGTTTTGATTCAAATGAAAACCAATATTTGCTTAGTGATGTATAAATTCAAATTTTCCGTAATATTTAGCTTTAATATTATTAAAACTAATAATTTGACTTATAATCAATACATTAAGTTTTGTATTATCAAAAACACCTTTAATACATTTATTTAAGAATTTTATAAGAAAACTTCCAAGTCACGTACAATATTATACCTAAATTGCATATCATGTAAAATTTTCAAATCTGTTAAGATTTAAAAACTTGTAAAACTGTTTTAAGCCACTAATATGTAGTTATACAAAGCGTAAAGTAACATAAAATATCGATTAGTGAGAATTTTTATAATCAAGTAAAACTTCCGTTACAATTAAAAACTTACAATCATGCACTAGCTTATAGCTACATAAAATACCGTTAACTTTTAATTTTTCTCGGCATACAAAAATTCTAAACTGCATAAAAGTTGAATACCAATAAAACGACATTTTCGTTATTTATCAACATAAAAGTTTGATTTTATGCAAATATTTATAAATAAATAGATACATGGAAAAATTCAAATTTCCAAAACATATAAAATCATTATATTTTAATATTATTATAATCTATAAAATCTTTAAAAAACTTTACAATTACAAATTACAGTTATTTTATTTTTTTTAATCTACCTGACTTTAATCGCTCTCTTAACTCTTCTCCAATATATACACCCCGAATTTTTAATGCTTTTGCAGTTTTAATACAATCGAAGTGGCAATCACCTCCTGAACTCATGTTTAATAATACTTTATAAAATGTTAAGTAATATTGTAATATTCAAACTAAAATTTTATGTGAAATTCTAAAAATTATAATGAAGTTTTGAACAAAAGATAAGAATTTTAACCTATAATTTAATAAAAACCTGTATTGCCATGTCAACCAAAATAATATTCACTACCTAATAATTAGAAATTCAAATTCAAATTCGTTATTTAATTAAAATTAAAAATTATAAATATATTTTTATTTGGAATAAAAACTGTAATATATAATTATTAATTATATTTGTTTACATATCATCAATAAGAATTAAAAGTATAATTTTATTTTATTTTATATACACATTATTATTTTCATTTATTATCAATTTTAATGTTTAATTAAGAATATTTATACTACAAAAATCATAATTAAAAAATTTACAATTTTTTATAACATAAATTTAATATGTTAATTTATACAATATTTTAATAAAAAAAACCAGTCATACACTTGAGCCAATAAACAGGATAGACTTAATCACCAATAAAATTATACAACAAATTTTATTTATAATATGTGATTTAGAAATATAATATGCGGTTAAATCGTTAATAATAAAAAAATTAAATATTCACTAATTCAATGTTTTTTTATAATATCTAATATTAAAATAATTATCAAATCATTACTTAAAATTACGTAAAATTAAGTATACTTTTGAACGAAGATATAAAAGATATATATTTTTGTACGTATATATAAATAAAGTATAAAAAATAATTAATTATGAATATATATTTTTACCTATCTTTTTACAATTTTACATCTAAATATAGAAACTGTATCTAGACCTTTCTAAAGAATATACAATTTTCTTGAATACTGATAAAAAGGTAAATTATCTAAATTCATATTATTTAGATAAAAAATTAGTTAACATTTAAAAATCTGGCAAGTAAATGAAGTCCTGAAAAAGTTAAATAATCCTTTAAAAGTTAATATTATAGTCAACTTCAGTCAAAGAACATAAATTTTTATAAACATTATATTGAAGTCTCAATAAATTATAATATTAATGTTTGTAGTTGTAAATTAATAATTTATATCTATTCTTTTTAAATATACATTTTATAAATAAATCTTTTTTCTAAATATAGATTCTTCCAGGAAATAGATATATGATAAGATTTATAAATTAATTAAAGTTTAATTTCTTTTGAATTATTTCATTAAAAATGATAATACGTCTTTATAACTAATAATGTTAAAAGGATTATATTTAATAATTAACATATCTTTAAAAAAATTTGTTAAAAAGTAATATTCTTTAATATTTAACATATATATAATATTTCTAAAATGAGGACAATGACATTTTTATATAATACTAGTTTTTAATAAATTGATACAATAAAAAGAAATTTTTTTATCCAGCATGTCCGAGATCCCAATAATGTTCTCCATAATCACCATTTTTATTACCCCATCTCATCTATCCAATAACAATAGATATATTTATTTTATTATTGATAATAAGTATTAATCGACTTTATCTTATTTATTTCGTTACATACTTTGCCTTGATAATGATTTTCGTTAAAATTTCTTTGCTCGAATCGCTGCTCCCATTCGTTAGGATTCTCGCACACATGCCCAAATCGAATAATCATAGGGTCAGGCTGCTCAGAAAATATATCTCTAAAAATCATTTAAACTAATTATAAGCTTTTATTAATATTAATAATAACTATATATAATAAACTTACTGAAAATATTGACTTTTTTTAATAATTTCCATTATATTTTTTCTTGAAATATCAGGTATATCTTCACTTTCAATGACTTTCATATCTTTAAACATTTCGATTTTATTAAATTCTATGTAAATTATCTTATGATTTCTTTTATTATAAATTTCTTGTAGGATTATTTTTTTACTAGTTTACCATTTTTATGAGAATAAATATTATAGAAAAGAAAAATATAATTCAATTTAAGAAATTATTTTTTAAATAATGAATAAACACTTTATAAATTAAAAACTTGCACAATTATTTGAATCAGCAGTTAAGTGAGTAATTTGATTATAATTTTTTTTTTATATAACCTATATATAATTTAATATGTAATTTTATAATAAATTATCTTAATTAAGACCGAAAAAAATAAAAAATTTTAATAACATGATGTAAGCAATATAAAAATCTTATTGAATTAAATTTGTATTATATATTTAATTTGATTGAAATATAATAGAAGAATGTTCTTAAAAGTTTTTAAAAAATTAAATATAGCTGCTATATAGGCCAAGCAAATATATAAAATTTTTATCAATCATTTTATTTACTGAACATTGCAAGGATTCATTAAAATTTTATTTTATATAGTTTATTATTTTATAAATTAATAAGGACTAATTTATTTAAATAAAAAATCGAAGATTAACGATAAGTAAATAATTTAGTAGCAATAGATGTGAATTTAAAGCTTAATAAATTTTTTTATGAAACTGCAAAAAATATTTAAAATAAAAAAATTTAAAACGAAATGTTAATTAATTCATTAAATTAAAAGTTATCATATTTAATCTTATGAAATTTTTTCATATTATTAGTCCAAAGTTCTTATATTACTAAATATTAATCCACATATTTATAAATTAAATTTTTTTAGAATTTAAGCAGAAATAACAATTTGAATTAAAGAAGAGTTTTATTGTATAGCTTCTAAGAAACTTTTTATTATTTATTTCACAGATATATTTATTATTTATTATTAACTTTAGTATTTGGATTAAACTTAAGTATAAGTATCGAATAATAATAATAATACTAATAATAATAATAATAATAATAATAATACTAATAATAGTAATATAACAACAACAACAACAACAACAACAATAATAATAATAATAATAATAATAATAATAATTAATAATAATACCAACAAATACTAATTTTCTATTTAAAAATTTTTACTATTTAATAAATTTATAATTTTTTTAAATAATATAATTATTTAAAATTTATCGGCTATACCTGGAATCTGATGTTTTTCGCTACTACGATGAATTCTTGCACCATTAATAAAATTAAGAATAGTACTCGTAAAAATATAATAAACTAGCAAATATTTATAGTACATAATAATAGAAAGGTTTGATGTTTCTACTGCTGTGAAAGGTGCAAGACTAAATACTATGGCATAAGTAGTAGTCTTACTGTGTCTAAGCAAGTAGTGTTTTTATGTATTCCTCGCTTCATCAAACACTCGTGTGAAAGTGATTTTTCAAGACAAAAAACTCTTAAATGGCGATTTCATTTCATGATGATAAATATTTTCAAAGATAATAAACTCAACAATATTATAATATTAAGATGTATTTTATTGATAATAAGCGTAATTTTCAAAAATTTGCAAATTATACAAAAATTAGTTTACTTATAAACAATATTTAAATAAATAAAATGCTTGCAGTATATTACAATGTGAAATAAAATTAAATAGAAATAAGTAGTAATTTTCATAGTTTTATACAAAATTAGGAAGACGATAATTAACCTAAATTAATGGTTATTATTATTTATGAAACATAATTATTTCTAGCACATTTTAAAATAGACTGTAAAAGTTTAACAAAACCAGTGTCTTTGGGTTTCTCTAATCCTCTAAGAGCTCGATTTTTCATAACAGCGACAAATTCACGATTACTAAGCTGTCCATCCACTAAAATATAAATGTAATTTTAGCCAGTAATTATTACATTTTATTAATTAATTTTAAATAAATTTATTTACTATTTTCATCGAAAATGGTGTAAACAACTTTAATTATATGATCAGACAAATCGACATGAGATACAGTTTTTGCAACGTGCTTTAAGGTCGCTAAAACAAATAGAAAAGTAGTGATTAACTTTTTTAATTAAACGAATTTAAGAAAAAATTTTTAAGAAATTACTTTTTTGAAAGCATAACAAGTTAATAATGCTTGAATATGTTTTTTTATTATTTTCCATTAGTTTTTAATTTTTCTTTACTATATTATTATTATATATATCTAATTATTCAATTTGTTATGTGAATTATACCTGGATCGATTGATGCTCCAGCTATATGATAAAATGTTAAAGCAGTATCAACGTCATTGATATTACTTAAAAAATGAAAAAATTTGAGATAATCGTCCTTGTGAACACCTTCAAAAAGAATCCTTAAAACTACAATATAAAAAAAATATAAAAATCTAAAATAAAAAATATTTATACATAAATAATTAAAACTTTTATATTTATAAGAAAAATTATATAAGAAAAAGTATACAAGAAAAGTACAGCGTGTAAGATTATTTATTTAAAAATGTAAACTCTTTTATAAAAAAAATAGTTTATACTTACGATTTTTTAACTCTTTTAATTATGCGAGATTTTTTGTTTTCTGAAAATCCAGCATAAGCTAAAAGTAATTCGGTAAAAGCTACCTCACTGATGTAACCCTTTTCATTAGGTTCCTTACGTTCAAACTAAATATAGTTATATATTAGTAAATATTTTACGTAAAAATATAAAAAACCAATAAATTTACCTCAAGACTTAGTATTTCCCGCTGTAGCTGCTGTTGAAAATCTAAAAAATTTTCAATTTTCAGTTTTTGTTTTAAATCAGATCCAAAAAAGTATGTCATTAACGCTGAATTAACACCCTATAAAATATAATCAAAATATAATTGAATTACATAAATAGTATGATTTATTTTACTAGTTTGGTATGTTAGTAATAAAATCTGCTTCAAATGTTTAAGTATAATTTATGTTCATTTGATTTTATTCTTACCTTAAATGTATTTCCAGTATTTGCATGATCTCTATGACGATTACCAATACTACTTTGTTGGCGAATTAAATTAGAAACTTTGTTAAATTCTTCAAAATCTACATCACCATCACCATTTACATCAAACATTCTAAAGGCTATTTCAACATGACGACGAGATGCTTGAATTAAAAAAACCTTTTTTACTATGTTATTTATTTATTAAATAGAAATAATATTTTCAACATTTACTTGATAAAACTGTAAGTAAGAATATATAATCTGAAAATGTTATAAGTCCATAACTTCCAAGTTTATAGAAGATACTATTTTCATCTAACTCCAACTCTAGTTTTGTGTGCACAGTCTAATAAAATAATATTTGTTTTATAGTTTATATAATTTTTTATAAAAAAGTATTAATTATATTTCAAATTTATATTTACCTTAGGATCATAGCGTTTGAATTTATCTAATCCTAAACCTATAAAATATTTTTTGTGAAAATAAGTATGTAAGGCAATTAAATTAAAAAAGATACAAAACATATTAAGTTATTACACAAAAATCATATTAAGAGAATTATTTTTCAAATATTTCGTTATCAGATAATTCATGCACATAAGTATTCTATTTCATTCCAAAGCAATAATTAGCATAAAAAGATTTTTTTCATTGAACAAATTAAAGTAAAATGAAAGTTGTGCTAGGTCATACAAAATTATTTATTCTAAACTTAAAAAACTAATTTTTAAACATTTTAAACTACGATAAATTCTTTTTTACTAATTTTAACTAAAAATAAAGCCATTAACAATCATTACAATAAAATACTAATTAATGCTTGAAAAATTACCCTGTGGTTGTAAGACACCGGGTGTCAGTGACCTTAAAAAATCATCTGGAGTCATCAACACCTCATGTGTACCATTGACTGGATTTATAACTTCAAGTGTTGCAAAATATCGAAATACTTTATCTGGAGTGGAAAATTGCCTTATGCGGTTTTCATATTCGATTATCTGTTTTTAACAGTTAGACATGTTATTTCCATTTATTTAAAAAATTAAATGTTTAAATAATAATTCCACTTAAATAGATTATTAAGTTAAGCTTTTTATAATAAGAAATTAAAAATTTTCGATTAATTAAGTTTAGAATTTTGCAACAAACTTGTTTATAATTCAGGTAACCTTCGTTTAAAACCTAATCCTTATTACATTACTCCAACTACTTTAATTAATGAATAGATGATGAAAAAGAAAAGAAAACAAGACTATTGGTTAAGTATTAAAGAAAACTATACTGAAATTTTTTTAAATATATTTCTAATTTATTATGCATGTATACAAATAAATCTTTTCAAAATAATAAAAGTATTCTTTTCTACTCTCACTATGCTAAATTTCAATATAATCATTGTTTAAGTTGTTAGTTTTGAAATAAAGAAACTAATATTAAAATGATGAGTTAAAAGTAAATAATGTGCAGAAAATTAAAACTCATGTTATGGAAATCAATTGAAGACAACCCACAATTCCCATTGTATTAGCATAAGCACAATGGATTTAGTTATGCACGCTGCAGTTTTTTAATAAGCACACTTATGTATAATGGTAAACAAACTTTACCATCTGGCTGTTTCATGCCTGGGGTTATAGCTCTTAAAAAATCATCAGGTGTCATATAAGTCTCTGTATTTTCCTGATTAATGATTTTTACTGTAGCAAAATAACGAAAAATTTTATCTGGAGTTGAATATGCACGCATCCTATTTTCATACTCAATTATCTGCAAGAATGCTCGAAGAACTTTATTAAAACTATTATTTTATTAAACACTCTTGGTCATGTTTTTAAGAATTTACATAATTTGTTTAAAATTTTATTAAAGTCTTTATTATTTAAATAAATTTAATAATTTCTACTAACAAAAAATTATAATTTCATTAATTATCATTTTGAAATATGAAACTAAAATCAATAGATTATTTTTATAATTATTGAAATAAAAACTTAAATTTACTATACAATATTCACATGTTAACCTTTCTATCTCGAAATCCAACTTTATCTTTTTTAGTTTTCTTCTTTTTACGCTCATCATGTTCGAGTTCTTCTGTATTATAATTTTCTTCATTATCTTTTTGTTCAATAGATGCTGCTTCTACACTTGGGAAGAAAAAACTCCTAATTCTGAAATATATTTATTTCCAATAAGTTCCTTATAAAATCTCCATTGTAAATTATTTAGAAAACATATCACTTCTTTAATTAATTGTAAAAAATAGATATTAAAACTATCTTAAAAATTTATATTATATTTAGATTATATCAAATTAAATTGAGTAAATTATTATTATAAATAAAATAATATGGATAATTACTTGTGCCAATCAATGAAACACATCGATATTGTAGTAGATAAAAATATAACATAATATGATGAAAATGGACCCTTTTTTTGTCTTTTATGTCCAAAATCTTCAAAAGTACGAAATTGAATTTGATTATTGCAGATATTTTTAGTGTAATAATTAAAATTATTTTTAACACCTATTCTGACACCATTAAATTCTTGTTTACTAAATAACTTGTATATACATCTATTAAGGGACATTCTGTTGGAACCTAAAACATATACACAATATAATTTTCACAAATAATTTATTAAAGTTAAAAAAATTTTTGTGATTATTCGTAAATATTTAACTTTAAACATTAATAATGATTATTGTGATAAAATATTATTTAACGCAAATATAAAATACGTATTATAAATAATCTTGAAGATTTTAATTCATTCAACGTTTAAACAATATTTTAATATTAAAATATATTCAAGATTAAATTTTAAATACAATTAAAATTATGATTTATTTGTGCCATTATAGTTTTGCAATGCTTACTTTAAATACAAATATTTTTAATAATTTTTATACAGTTGGCAGAAAACAATATTATTGTACAAAAAGAACATGAACAACTGATGATATTGCAGACGATTAAACTTAAATAAAATCATTAGAATAGTCTAGATGAACAGTCGATAGTTTGGTTATATTGAGAATCAGATTTGAGTGTGCGCAACTTGAAACTTACTATTCCCTAAATGGAACATGCATGATATTTATTAATGCATTTAATAATTATATTATAAATTTAATCATATTTTGCATTAATCAATTTTTACTAAAATATTATTTTAAGAACGTTCGATAGATATTTTTTAATATAACTTAATAACATTTTTATTTTATATTAAAATTGTTTCGAAAAATTTAAAAAAAAAACAAGTTTCTAGGTATATTAATATTATAACTTGTAGACTATTGAATAAAGGTTTGTTTAATTATTACCTTCAGAATTATTTCCATAAAATTTTAATTAATTACCTATTTAAATGTGTAAATATATGAGCAATATCTTTTATGTTAATTTAAAAATAGTTGACATTTTTTTTCTGTTCGTTTTTCACTCAGTATTAAAATTAAAAAACTTTATTTTATACTCAATGGCAAATAAAAAATTCAACATACTAATTTATTGAAAAAATAAAAAATTGAAAACACATACTTGTAATTATTCACGCATATAATTTATAATAATCATTTTTTTAATACAAATATTATATATAATAATTGTAGCTATATCGTATAATTTATGCTTTAATAACTGCCTCCGTCAATATTTATTGACAGCAAAATATAACAAATAATCTTTTTTGTCTTATTTGAATTAATATATAATATCCATAATATCTTTTTCAAAATTATTATGTAATCTGAATAAAAATAGGAACTAGGAGAAACAAAAAAGCTACAGAAATTGTTAAATATATCAGAAAACGCACAGAATTTGAATAAATAAATTTGTCCTAAAACATAAAACGAAATGCATAATATTAAAAGCAAACTTGAAAATAAAACATCTTGACCATACAACAAAAGAAGAAATTAACAAAAGTTATGAATATATTTTTGAATATAAATTTTTTTTATAAATTTCATCAATGATTATGAAAAACATTAAATAATACGTAAAACCCTGTAATGTATTATTTATTATGTATTCATATCTATATCATCAAAACAATAATAATCCAGATTATAAATTCCTAATTTTTTTATGTAACGTACTACAAATCCATCAACTTCACAATACGTATAAAAAGTAATAAACTAGAAATTTTAATATTAATATTTACATTGATTGCAGATCAAATGAATTGATTGTTATATATAGCTAGGCAAGAAAATAACATCAAATAATTTGCTTACTAATAAAGAAACAATATTAAGAAAATTATTCAAAATTTAGGGATAAAAAATTCAATTTCCAACTAGTAAAAAACTTTGAAATATGCAAAGTTAACCATCTTTATTTTCCATAAAGATAAAATTGCAAGACTATAATTTATGAACTTGATTAACTAATTGAACTTTCAAAATATTATTGTGACTACAGCCATTACTAGAAAAATAAGAACTGTTTTATTTTTTAATCACCTCGTATTTATTCTTTGTCTACCTTTCCTCGTAAAACCCAATTCTTTGTACAAAAAGAACTTTTACAAAATAATCGTAAAACGATATCCGTGTTACTAAAAATAATAGATATTTCATTTGTAAATTCAAGAAATTAAAATGCTGATCAAATTTAGTAAGTTTTTAGTAAAATATAAATAAAAATTATGTATTACTATATTTAAAATTACAGGATCGTTGCTAGCAAGAATGAGATTGTCTAGACTAAAATACTTATAAGAATAAATATAGTCTACCTTTACTGTAAATGTGTTTATTAAATGTTTTAAAGCTTTTAAGATAAATATAGTAAACAATAATATTTGAAATTTCTATAAAAATTTAATTGGAAAATGCTAGTCTGTAAGCTTTAATTACTTTTTACTTTTGTTTTAACGCACGAATGTAATTGAATTCTTAATGACAGAATTTAATATTCTTTTCTTAATTTAAATATCTACATGAAAGCATATTTTAGAATTATAATTTCTTTACGATAAATCAACCTTTTAAAAATAGATCAAATACACAAGCATAATTTTTTAAAATAAAAATTGCTGAAACACAACAATGAAAAAGAACAATTAATATAAAGTTTATAAGTGAATAAAATATTTTCTATCACGAAAACAATTATTTTATCGTTATTATTATTATTATTATGATATTCAATTATTAATAGTAATAATATTATTTTTTAAGTACAAAATAATACAATGTTTCTTTATCATAATTTTTATCATACTTTTAAAATTTTGGATTTTGAAAATAACATTTTCTAGCAAAAAGTGTTATAGACAGTATTATCTATAAATTCATTTAATAATTATTTTTACAAAATTATAATATTTTATTTTTATTCAATTTTTATTTATTAAAAATATTTTGAATAAAAAATTAAACTAAAAGTTATCTTTTTTATAACAATATCTAATTTTATATTTTTGAATAAAAATGTTTTCATTATTAAGTTTCAGTTTTCTATTAGTTTTATTACAAACACAAAATTTAGAATAAATAATTTTAACTCTGGTTATTATAACAAGTATTTAATACAATTTAATACATATATTTTATAAGTATACAAGAGCAAATGAAGTTCAATTCTATTTCTGCTATTCAAATGATCAATCTAGTCATGTTGATTTACTACGAAAATAGGAATTGAATGTATAATTTTAACACAATAAATTTATAATACATATATATAATATGAAAATTCTATTAAAAAATTACTTTATTAAAAAAATAACACATCTTTATAAATAATTTATGGTAATAAAAAGTAACTTAAGCTTACAAATGCTGATATAATTATTCCACATAATACAAAAAAATGTTTTAAGCTTTAAAAAATCTAATATCCATATTTAAAATTTTAAATATAAAATATCATAAACATGAAATTTTTATATGTATCGAAAATATTAAGTATATTATCTTATAGTATCTATTTAAATTATTGCAAAATATCAATATCTGATAGATGAAATAAATATATTTGTACACATTTTAAAAAAATAATTTATTTATTAATTTTACATTTAATTAAATTTTTTCAATTCTTTGCATTTGATATTTCATCGATATTTACAAATATTTTAGTGTAATTAATATGATGAAAATTAGTCAAATTTTTTAAATTGATAATAAAAACTTTAAATTATTTATCCCAATTTTCTTCTGTTTCATCAGTACTTTCCTTTACATCTTCAGGTTTTGGTAATGGAACCCATAATCCATGTTTTATAAATCTTTTAGCAGCATCTTTATTTAATCTTGGCATTATTGTATTTCTATCATGAATTTGCTTTGCTCGTACCATTGATTCCTTTAAACGATCATTTTCTGTTTTGATTTGATGTTTTGTAGGATCAATACCTTAAAATTATTGAAATATATAAATTATTGTACTTATTTTAATACACTATTAAATGTAAAAAAAATAATTACCTTCTGCTCTTAGATACATCCAAAATAAACCATTTAGGCTAAATGACATTAGAAGATTATATTTAATTTTATCTGAATTTGAAAGTTTATCATACAATTCTGGATTTTCTATAAACTTCAAAATTTCTTGTATTTGATCAACAGCTTCAACAAATTGTGTCATGCGATTAATAATATCTGTATCATTGGAAAGTTCTTTAAAATCGAAATCCATAATTACACTGAAAAATATTTAGTATTACTTATGAAAATTCTAGCCAAATAAATAATTAAATATTTTATTGCGTTAAAAATAATGTCAAAAGTTGTTAAAACTCGAATATTTAAAAAATAAATGATAACTTATGTTTAATTAGAAAATTTAATTTTTAAAATATTTCTACTAGTATAATTTAATAATTTATTAATATTCAGTATATTCTTTTATAAATCAAAACACATAACTAACCTAAAAATTTAATTTAATAAGCATGACATAAAACAACATAACCTAAATATATATACATTATTTATAAAAAATATTATTTTCTTGTACAAAACAGATTTAATTTAAAATTTTTTTTATTTACTCATGCCTAAAAAATTAAAAATTATTTTAAAAATGTATTTGTAATCTTAAACCTTTTAAAAATTTTATAATTTAAAAAACGTTGTAATAATCTTTTAAATTATTGCTTGAATTTATTAAATTTGGAAAAACATCTTATGGTTTACAAATAATTGTAAATATCCACAAACTCGAAACTTATTAATTTGCTTATATTATAGTACGCGTATTTCCCCTACATAATATTACAGGCATAAACGGTTTTTACTCTAGTGAGAAATATCAATTTATTACAAATAATTTCTTACGTGCCACGGAAATTAAAAAATTAAAACTTTTGTATTAAAATGATTTTTATACAAGTCATATCTCTCACTAACAAATACAATACATGCTCGTTTTCTTTGCCCCTGGCAGTTTCCACCCACCTACTTTTCATCCACTGCATGTAATAAACAGAAAATATAAAGTTACCGTATTTTACTATCAAATATAAATCGGAAATCTCGGATTATTTATTTATTAAAAATCTTTTAAAAAAAATAAATTTACGATTTCATTTACATTGTCAAAAAATGTATTAACTTCTTGTACTTAAATTTGTTTAATAATAAATATGCTCGACTGTGATATAGAGTGCATATGCTCATGGATACAAAATTACACATATAAGATTCATATTCTCCCTAGTATAAAAAACTTAATATAAAATCTATACAGTAAGTATAACAAAATCAAATAAGCTATCATATTTGATTGTTAAAACACTGATTTCAAACGTTTTACTACATCTCATTAAATATGTAATTTATACTTACCCTAATCTATAAATACAAAAGTAGTAGTCAACAAATTTTTCAGTAATCGATTTCTCCTCTAACTTAAATAACTTCTATAAACGAAAGTCCTTCCAACAACTAATTAGCAATTTAAGAAAATTTTCGACAAAACAATAACAAAAAAGCTAATAGGAGGATAATTACTACGTTAATGTAGTAATTAACGTTGATGTAAAGCAGATCTCTATAAAAATAAAGCTTTGAGAATTTAAAAGCAAATTGAGTGTTTTTTTCGAAATCACTGTTATATCTTAATTAAATACTTAATTGGTAAAATAATTGGACCGACTCACAATGGTCGTATTTGATCATCAACCAATCCTTCTAAGATAAGATAATAAAGAATAATTCAGAATAATTATAATCTTGATGAAGAAATTAGAAGTGGTCGGTTATAGTGTCCTGAGCACCTGCAACGTAACGCATTTAAAAGCGGATCAAATAATCACTTTCAAGTATAAATTTTTAATTGTTACTACCCCACCTAAGAAGTAATGTTATTTAATTAAAGTTATGTACCAAGAAAATTTTGGAATGTGAAAATATTAATTATAAGAATAATTTTTAAATTCATTGACTAATAGTTACAATCAGGTTTAATATGGAATATAATTATTCTTAGCTGCTGTGCAAACCTTTGAGGCAATATCAATAGTTTTTTTTACAAAGGTATTTACGAAATTCCTTGGACACAAGTTTTAATCCTTTATAAACTTTGAAACATTATTATAGCCACTTTTATTACAAAAAAAGAAAAGAATCCTTTTTCCTTGGATTTTATTGCACATGTCAATATTCTATTTTAAAAGAATCCTACTAACTTTAATTTAGAAGATTCTAATTTATTCTAGTCTTAGGTTCCTTCGAATTTTAGTTTCTCAGGTTAAGCCAACACAAAACCACACATTCACCGTCCCAATAGCACCTGTAGATAACAATACTTGTAAAAACGATTATTATGGTACTAAATTTATAATATAAATTTATTTAAGTAAGCAAATTTTTTGCACATTAATGTACTTATAAAAAATTATATAAAAATATATTTCATTCATTCAATTATATTTTATATTTAATAAACATTTTAAATTTCTTTCTAAAAAGTCTAAACTATTTTTTTTCTTTCTTTAAATTATAAAATTCTTAAACGAAATAATTAAGATTATGGAAAATAGAAAGATATTTGTAAAAAAGTTATAATAAATAATTTTTTAAAGTAAATATAATACATTGTTGTCCTAAATCTATATCACAGAAGTTTTTGAAAAATATTTTATATTTAAAAACTACCTATTATACTTGAAGTAAAATACGTTATCACTTCATTGACACGAATCATACGTGCCTATACACAAAAATTTAATAACCAAAACATTGATGTCAATATAGCAAATAATCATGCTTTCGTGATTCATATTTTTTAGTAAATTGATTGTAAATATACCTTATTATCTGTTTATATATTTATTAGCAAAAATGAATGTTATAAATGCAGTGAAATATTATGTTACGAAAATGACAGAAGAAAGTGGCCCAGGAATGAAAGTACTTTTAATGGATAAACAAACGGTACCTGATGTTTGTTCTCATCTAATTCTTTATCTATTTACAAATCGAAATAAGTTTTATTTTAATTTTTTTATCTAGAACACTTATATAAAATAATAAACATGATTAAAGTAAAAAGTGTTGATTTATAATTTTATTTTTGACAGACGAGTATAATCAGTTTAGTTTTTAGCCAATCAGAGATATTAATGAAAGAAGTATATCTCTTTGATCGTATTGATGTTCCTATTCGTAATGAAGGTTTAAAACATTTGAAATGTATTGTTTTTATAAGGCCAACTGAACAAAACATTAGACTTTTATGCGATGAACTTAGATATCCAAAATATGGAATTTATTATATTTGTAAGCATACATGTAATATTCATTCTTTTTTTATTTAATTAATATTGCATTATAGAATATTTAATATTTTATTTAACAGATTTTAGTAATATTATTCCAAAGACAGATATTAAACTTCTAGCGGAAAATGATGAACAAGAAGTAGTTCGTGAGGTCCATGAATTCTATGCTGATTATTTAGCTATAAATTCACATTTATTTTCACTTGGTATAAATACATGTTCTAAAGGTACTATAATATATTAATATTAACTTTTGTTTCACTTATTTGAATTCTTTATTTTTATTTTGATCTAACTTATATATTATATATATATATATATATATATTTTTATAATAAAATTGAAAACAAAATATTTTAATAATAATGTAAAAAATATAATTTATAATGAAAAATATTACTTTTAATTTCAAATTCAACCATATATACTATTTATAGGACTTAATTGGGAACAACCATATTTTGAAAGAACAGTCCAAGGAATAACCGCTGCATTATTGTCTTTAAAAAAATGTCCTCTTATACGTTTCCAAAGCAGTTCTGACATGTGCAAGCATTTAGCTGAAAAAATTAGATATGTCTTAAATCAAGAATCAAATTCATTCAAATTCAAACAAGAATCACAACCAATTCTTTTAATACTTGATAGAAGAGATGATCCAGTTACACCCTTGTTAAATCAATGGACATATCAAGCAATGGTTCATGAATTACTAACAATTCGTAACAACAGAGTGGATTTGTCTAATGTTAAAGGTATATCAAAGGAATTAAAAGAAGTTGTACTTAGTGCACAACATGATGAATTTTATGCTAACGTAAGTTTTCTTCTAATTTTTAACAATTTTTGTATAAAAAAAAATATGTAGTATGCACTATTTATTTTTTATATAATATAAAATAATATTTTTTAAATAAAAATGTCGACATGTGATTTTATATTAATTCATAAATATTTTCTTGTAATCTAAGAAGCAGAATGAATTTTATCACATTATTATTGTTGTATAATTATTAGAAAAATAATAGAAATTAAAAAAAAATTTTTTTTATATATTTACAGAATTTATATCTCAATTTTGGAGAAATTGGACAAGTAATAAAAGATTTAATGGATGAATTCCAGAAAAAAGCAAAAAAACATCAAAAAGTTGAAAGTATTGCTGACATGAAAAATTTTGTCGAAACATATCCTTAATTTAAAAAAATATCTGGTACAGTTGCTAAACATGTGACAGTTGTTGGTGAATTATCGACACTTGTTGGAAATTACAATTTACTTGAAGTTTCTGAATTGGAACAAGAATTGAGCTGTCAAAGCGAACATTCTACACAAGTAACATTTTTAATTGTTACTTTCCTAATATAATTACGAAAAATAAACAAAATTTTAAAAATGTTTTCTCCAAACTTTAATTTAAAAATTTTATTTTTTTACAGCTTCAAAAAATCAAGAAACTTATTAACGATAGTCGAGTACGTGATGTAGATGCAACGCGATTAGTAATGTTATATGCTCTTCATTATGCAAAACACACTAGTAATGACATTGCGGGTTTATGTTTAATGTTAAAAAAAAGAAACGTCTCTGAAAAATATATAAAGGTAAAAAATTGTAGTCTTTAAATAACTATAATTATAGTAAAACTTTTTAAATAGTAATTATTAAAGTAGTTTCATATTTTATAAAAACAATATTAAATTGGAATTTTATTATTTAGCTTATATACAATATACTGGATTATAGTGGTATTTCCACAAAACAAATAAATTTATTCGATCGTGAAGCTGTTGTTAAAATTACTAAAAAATTGTTCAAAGGATTAAATGGTATTGACAATATTTATACACAACATACACCTTTATTAACTGAGACAGTCGAAGATCTTATTAAAGGAAAATTAAATACCCAAGCATTTCCATATCTCGGAAATTCAGTAATAACAAAAAAGTGAGTGGTTCGATCATTTTTATCTTGAAAGTAAATTTTTGGATATAATTTTGAAGGATTTTCTTACAGACCTCAGGATATTATAGTGTTTATGATCGGTGGAACAACATATGAAGAAAGCTTAGCAATTTATAATTTAAATAAACTTAATCCAGGCACAAAAATTATTTTAGGGGGTACAACAGTTCATAATTTTGATAGCTTTTGTGAAGAAATTGAAGCAGCAATGGTAGGCGCTATAGCAAGGTATAGACCTAGAATTGTTAGAGACCGAACCGACCGTGATCATAATTAAAAAAAATAATTTATTACTCTTTCTGTAAACGTACTAAAAATATTTATTTGTGCAATCATTCCAATGTGTGTACATAAAAACAATCCTTTTAGCACATAAAATCAATATAATAAATGTTTTAATAAACTATTAATCTACAATCTCTTCATCATTATTATAAACATAGTGTTCATTGGTTGATTTGTAATCATAATCTTGAATCTAAACCAAATCAAGAAAAAATAAAATAAAAATCTTGGATTCATATTTAGGATAAAATTATTAGCTTCATTATAACCAAAAAGATTTTTAACATTTTCAATGAATAATATTATAATAATTAATAATGAATTACTATATTTATTTTTTTTTAAGTATCTCAAAGTTTTAATTAATTTAAAAACATAATATCTAATACATTAAACATGTGTACATAAAGATATAAATATATATATATATCTATATATTTATACATTGAGTTGAAAATAATATTAACTTAACATTTAATATTTTAGATAAGAAACATAATATACTTAACCAAATTAAATTTTTTTCAATTTGATTTTCAAATTACCTCCATAATCCCTGTTTTTAGAGCAAAACCAAGCATAGCAACTGTAGCAAAAACTCCTGCATAAATCTGATGCCTTGTTTTGTTCTTGGATTCTGTGTTTAACAGAAATTCATTTTTTTGTTTGGTATTTGACTTATGAATTTCCTGTTCTTTTTTAAAATTTAAATCCAATATACGAGTGACGAAATTTACGAGATTTTCATAAGTCTTTAAATAATCTTGCAAAGCACAATTAGGTAGTGGTATTTTCAAAAGAGGTGCAAGGTAGGAGAAAGCTAATGCGTCAAGTCTTTTTGGAATTGAACCAAAGAAATAATCTGATTCACCAAGTCTTGCTGACAAAGCGGTTATACATTGTTTAGCTTTAGAATATACCTAAATATATAACAATATTTTATAAAGAAACAAAATTTAAGAATGATACATTAGCTATTTTTGTTTCAAAAGTTATTTTGTAAAATCAATATTGCAATAATTAGTAAAAAAAGTGCAAATGATATAATTTTTAATATTTTTCACTTATTCAATAATACGAGAAAACCAAAAATTAAAAAATTTTAATACATTGTTAAAACATTAAATTTTTTTATTTTCTCTTAAATTTATTCTTAAATTTATTTCTCAAACATTTTTTCTGATTTCTTAAATAAATTGTATTCCTTAATAATTCAAATTTGTATAGTAACTTATTTTCTCAATTTAGTCAAGATAAATTTTTCTTCATTTTGTTTACAGTAAATAAATAAACAAGATAAATAATATAGAAAGTTAATAATAAATAAGATTAAGTACAAAATATAATTTTATGTAATTTTATTAGTGATCTTTTTTTAATATTCTATTTACATTCATAAACTTAACAAAAATTCTAAACAAAATTTATCTTTAATAAAACCAAAAAAAATTGATTAGAAATGATTAAAGAATTTACTTCAATTTTCATATATCCATCTTATGTCATGCATATAAAAATTTTTTTAGTATATAATATTATTTATTTTTATGTGTTTCAAATACAAAAACCTTGCAGATTTAAATTAAAAAATAATAAAATACTTACTAAATTTTCTATATCTTCAATTTCCTCTGTAGGATACAATAATTCAAATAAAACTTTTGTTTCCTTTTCATATTTGCTAGGATAATAATAATTAAAAGGAAATGGCATTGATTTACAATACCAAGGCTTTATAATTTCTTGTAAATTCTGTTGGTCTATCCACCTTAAAATTTTTATAAATTATAAGATAATGATTTTGCAAGTTGATACAATATTTTTATTTTTATAAAATCAATTATTTTTTTAAATATATTTTTATAAAAACAATATATATATGTGCATAAACATCAGCAAACATACATAAATATATGTATACCCAATATATGTAGCATAGATATAATTAAAAACAATATAGATTATTGATAATCTATTCAATATATATAATTCAATAACTATTTTGCAATAAAAAGTAATTTTAATTAATTATAAAGTTTTTTATTATTTGATATTTAATAAAAATATTATACCATAAATACTGAAGAGCAGGATATAAACACTCTTCAATCAGCGCATGAAATGCAAGTGTTTCTGCATTTTCTAATGGAAGAATAACATTTTCAGATTTACTGGACACATAAAAATTATCTAATATTTGGTCAACTCTAAAAAATGTATCGTTTTTAAATTTCAATACAGGTAAATGTCCATTAGGTGTTTTAAAGGGGTTATTTGTTGCTTTTATATTCAAAGAAATATTAGTAAATTTGGCATAAGTCTAAAAGAAAAAATGTTAAAAATTAAATTGTATCTATAATAATTTTAAATACTGACATAACTCAAAAAATACATTTACTTTAATTTTTAAAATATAATCAATATAATAGAATCTAACCTTGAAATTAAAAAAAATAATTACTTACTAAGACTTTTAAACAATCAACATTAATCGAAGGTAATTCCCAATCACCTTTCCATATTTCAACTTGAAAAGAATCAGTAAAACTCATTTTTTCTTAATCTTCGGATGTATTTTAAAAGAAAAGCGATTTTCAAATATTTAAACATTGGTACATTATCACTGTAAACTACTCTATCTCCGTATTTCTATAAAATCTAAATTATAAAGGTGAGAAAGAAATGCTAAGTAACACAGTCGTACCAGAATTCTATACAAATAAAAACTAGGAAATATATAAATTTGAATTTGAAGGATTATATCATTCAATTGGCGTATCAATACTCGCAATCTTAAACTGCACGATAATTTAATAATTTTAAAATATGTACAATTAATATTTATAATAAATATAAATTTATAACTAATAGATAAACTGATATAAAATATAGTAAATAATAATAATAATAAATTATAGATATTATATGATATATATATATATATAAATCTATATATATATTACAGTATATATAATTAAGTATAATTAGTAAGTTAATATATGCTGTCATATAATTTGTCTATAATTTATAAATTATATGGTGTTATTACATAACAAATAAACACATTTTAATTTTTAAACATTAATTAATCTTTTATAAAAAACACTTTTATTATGCCATACATACATAAATTTTAAATTTAGTAAATATTTACGTGATAATCTCGGATAGTATTAAATAATACTAAAATTATAAGGTATAAATATTCAGAATAAATAAGTCATACAATACTTTTCTTTATTATATTGCATTATAAAATTAGTTTATTAGATTTATTCACAGGTAGACTTGATTAAAAATTTTGTTGTAACTTCTTTTTCAAAATAGAAACTTTTTTTTATTTGTATATGAAACCAATAAAAACTAAATATTTCAAATTAATTTATAGAATAACAAAAACATATTTAAAAACATTTTTTAGAAATATAGGTAGATATAACTTTTACACTAAAATAAAAAAAAGCTACACACTACCTATTCTAATAACATACCTAAACTTAAACGTATGAATGTTAATAAAATATTGCTGCACTTAAATATAATTATTAATAAGAGTTTGTAAATAATCCTCTTTAATTTTTTATGTATTTAGTAAGAGTTTAAAAAATATAAAATTTAAGATAAATATTTGGTAAAATTTGCAATAAATAATAATAAATTATTATTAAAATCATTAAAAAAATAATCAGTTTAATTTTGTAATTGCTTCCGCAAGTAGAACATATAATAAAATTTGTATTGCTTTTCATATTTGTATATATAATATATATTGTGTATATATATTTGTGTATATAATATCTATTAATAAAAAGGTTAATAAATTTTTTTTTGCATTTACATACATAATTTTTAATTAGTTTTGTAATATATATTCTATTTTGTTGAATGTTAAAAGTTATAAATATTTTTTATGCATTTTAATATGTATATTACTTACGATAAAATGCGACATATAGAGTGTTGTCCGGTTCATTTAACTACTTTATTTTTATAATTCATTTTTTTAAATAAACATTATTTGAATAACAAATAATAATTAATTTTCACATGTCTATATTTAATTAAATTATTAGTTAAAATCTTGCTGTTATTGTAGTATTATGTACTAGAATCATTTAATTATTATCTATATAATATTAATTTTTGTATCAAAATTAAAAAAAATTAATTTTAGTATTTTTTAATTATAAACTATGATTATTGCATATATTAAACCTATTCTTTACTTTGCATTTTAGTTTATAAAAAATATTTAACCTAATAACTAATAAGTATTAAATTGTTTATATCTTGCAATTAATTATTATTATTATTACGACTACTACAACCACAACTAATTAAAAATATTTCTTTATAATTAATTATTTTTAAACTAAACATATATTTTAATAAATTAAATTAATAATATATTTAATAATTAAAATTAAAACAGAATGAATGCAGTTGAAGTATTCAAATCACAATTTTGTAACTTTAAAAGTGCTTCAAAAAAATTTGATCATTAAAATAATTATCTAAGTAAAAATAATATTAAGATATTTAAATATTATATTTATTATAAAAAAAAAAAACAAAATTAGGAAAAATATGTACTTATTTATTGACAATAATTTCTTAAACATTTAATATTCTATATTTAATATCGAGAATACATGCATAATAAAAATTATATAATAAACAACTAAATTTTAATATTTATATAATAATTAACTATATAGAAATCAAATATATTATTCACAGTAAATATTTCGTCACGTTAATAAAAAATAGTTATAAACTTTATTCTTCTATGTAACAAGATTATTATAGACATTACTAGCATCTATTAAACAAAATTAAAACTCAATCTTATAATCTACACAAATTCAAGAAATATTTATATTATGTATAAAAATAAAACTATTAAAATATATAATTTTTAAGCAACCCAATAATTTACTGTACAATTTCATTAAATATACGTGTAATTATAATTAAATCATATTAAATTATCGAAACACTAAAGGTGTATGGTATATAACAAAATAAAAACAAATGATTTTTTGTTCTTGAGAAAACTTTCTTCTTTGTTTTTAAATAAATACATGTACAATATTTATCTATTTTAATACACTTTATCATAAATAATATATCTGAACTGGTAACTTGTTACAAAATGTATATATTTTATCACTTTTTGTAAGAAATCTGTAATTCTATATCATCTTATAATTTTTAGATTTTATTAGGTTTGTTGTAACCATTTTAATATTTTTTATATTACTAAATTCTTTTTAATGTTCTATATGTACATAAATTGTATTACGTAATGAAATCAGGCAGTATAATATAATACTTTGATAAATTTTCTAAATAATGTGTACAAAAAATCAAATTTAGAAAATGGATATTAAGTACAAAAATAGAAAAAATATTCTTGTTAGTATAGATCGTTTTTCATATATAATTCAATATATAATGTTTTTCTTAATTTATTTTTTTAATTAATTTGAATGTTTTTCTAATATTGAAACATTTCTAATTCCTACATAGCACTTTTGTACAATATATTTAACTTTAACAAGAATCAAATCATGAGAAATATTTCCATTTTCATTATTAATTTTTGATCTAGTGATTTCCTGAGTTAAAATTAAAAAAATAAAGAATGTCATTTAATCAATCATTGTGTATAATCTGATTCTGTCAGATCTATGTTCAATACGTTTAGAAATGGCGAGACTTTGTTTATTTCACACACATCAACACTTGTATTGCCTACGTACATCATAAGAATAGCATTATTGGTGCGATTCTTAGTAGCCTTGATTGCGACATCGATGAGTTCATTATCGATCTTTGTACAGCCTGAAAAATCAAGAAGCTCAATTTGATGAGCCTCTTCAATAAGTCTACATAAACCAGTATTCTTCAATCCATAACAACCTCGGCAATGCATTGTGCGGAGATTTACCATATCAGTGAGAACTTCATCTGTTATTAAATGCAAATAGTTTATAGAAAGATGTTGAAGTTTTGGAAGAGAAGAAATAGCCAGTAAACCTTTGTTTGTTACTGCACGACAACCTATTAAAATATATTTTTTTAAATACTTTTAATTTTAATATTTAAAAAGCACGTAAATTGTGTCGATACATTTATTAAAGAATATTTTTCTTGAATAAAAATCATTTAAATAATTACAATTGTTTTTGTTTTTATTAGCCTGTCTTTGTAACGTATAAAATATAATAGTGATTTTTATATAATATAATAAAATATTATGGAAATATTACGAACATCTTCTATATTAAATCTTTTACTCTTAATTAAAAATAATTTTAAAAACAGATATTTGTATTTATTATAAAAAATATGAGAATATTGCAACTAAAATTTATAAATTTATTTGTACTAATAAAGAAAAAATACTTTATGAATAAAAAGAGTTAATTATTACCTACATATTAAAAAAGAAAATAAAATAAGTGATAATTAATATATTCATTTTATTAAAGTAAAAGTTTTTTTAACATGTTTTAAAATATTTTATTAAATACTAATAATGCAAAAAGTAAATTTTTCGTTAAATAAAAATTATTTTATTTTTAATAAATTACCTAATAATTGTAAAAATACATGGACTCATTAGTATTACTCATTAGTATTACAATATATAATCATGAAAAAATAATTAAAAAGTATATAACCTTATAGAAGCACTAAAATCATTTACATAGATTTAGCAACTAAAAAAAAAATAAGTAATTGAATTATACGTACAGCTTATATCCACATCTTCCAGTTGTTTGCATTGTGCTCCTACAACAATCAAAAATTCATCTCCAACTGAAATATTATGAATAAGATTTAAAATTTTGAGATTGATTAAATCTGCAATATGTAGCATAGCACTTCGTCTAATCATTGGATAATAATGACTGAGGCGTAATACTTTCAAACTTTTTGAACATAAGCTAATTGCTTTTACAGTTTGATCATCAAAGCTAATACATTTTTCCAATGAAAGTGTATGTAATTTGTGAAGCCTTCGAATAGCCTATTATTACATAAAAAAATTAATGAATTAATGTTAAAAAATGTTTGGTGCTAATAAAAAACAATCTATAAATATAACTTACACTATGAAAATAAATAGGTAAAATATTATTGCAATTATCTAAAGTAATTGTTTCAATAGATTCCATTGGTAAATTTAATAAACATCTACCATTGATTGAATTTTGTGTAAGTTTGAGATATCGAAGCCTTTTATTTTTCAAAAACAAATCAGACAAGTCATTATCGCAAGAAGTTAAACAAGAACCTAAACTGAATTCTAAAATATTGTTGCAATTATCTGTTAATGCCTTTATTCCTGCAGGAGAAACATTTAAAGCTGTAATATTAATGCATTGTAAATTTGGACACAATCGACCAACTACAGTAAGAGTACTTTGACTCAAATTTTCTACATATATAGAAATATCAATATGTGACAAGAATTGACCACATCGAAGCAAAACTTTACGAAGAGTTGGTGTATCAATTTCCCTTGGATCATTCAATAACCCCCAACTTGATGGCATCAAATCTAATCTTTTAAAGGTACGCCATGACTCTTGACTAACTATTTGCCATCGTCTGCAAACTGCAAAGAAGATAATTTTAGTATTAATATTAAATAAATTTTTTAAAAAGTAAAAAAAACAATTTAGTATAAATAATAATACGTTTCATTAATTTCTACAATGTAAAATTATAAAGGAATATGCATAATATTTAAAAATTCAAATTTAACTTTTAAGAGAAAAGTAAAAATAAATGATTAGAACTAATAAAGATTTTTTTAATTTAAGATATTTATAAAAAAAATAAAGCTTATAAAAATAAATATGCAATATTGAATATAATCAATATTTATTTAATATTTAAAAAAAAAAATATTAATTAAACTAAGGACATTTTTACATTGTATTTTTATATAGTTTCTCCATGGTTTTAAATGTTAGCTAGATTTTTTTTTCTATTATTTACATAAATTTATTATGAAATAAATAAAATCTATTATATAAAAAACCATGTTTTATGTAAATAATTGTTTACTTCTAAATATTAATAATTTTAAAATAATTTACTAAAAATACCTCTTTCTATTTTTACTCTATCTACAATTGGAAGAAACATAAATACATGCATTAAACAATCATCATTTAATTTATGAATCTCTGCATCATCATTTAATATATAACTAGTAGATACTTCTTTGATAGATTCTGAAACTTTTTGTACTTTTTTACTTTGATTTTCAATGCTATCTGGTTGATGCCAAGAATCGGCTGGCATAACTCTTAAGTTTCTATTGTGTAGGTGTATTTTTCTTACATGACCATCTTTTCTTGCTCTGAAATTATTATAAAAAAATTATTTAAAATTTTTAAGAAAACAAGAAAATATTAATTGAGTAACTTATTAATTTCTACATACTTTAAAGCTTCATCAATACTGTTAAAAGTTACAAAAGCATAATTGCATTTATGAGTATTCCTTTTCAAATAGCAACTATCTAACTTTCCATAAGTAGAAAATAATTTTTCTAAATCCCTGTGTGTTGTCTAAAATTGAAATTATATATTATATATTATTCAAGCAATTATACATGCAATATTTATTTGTAAAATTTAAATAGATATCAAATAAAAAGTATTATTATTAGTATTATTATGAACTTACTCTTTGTGCTAAGTTTCCAATGAAGAGTTTTCTTATTGGCACACCATCAATAGTATACGGTTTGATATTCTCGATACCTTTTTTATAACGATTATCCAAAATATTTTTAATTATTAATAAAAAATAAATAATCAATAAAATATACAATAAAGTTATGTAAAACTAACTCATTAATTAATTACTTTAAAAATGCTTTATTTAAAACTAAGTTTTTATAAATTTTTTTTAAATATTTATTAATATTAGATATTTTATAAATTCATTCAATTGCAATGTTACTTTCTTAGACATTTTCGAATTAAAATATTATTAGTAGATAAGTAAAATTCAGGTTGATTTTTTTACATGATACATTTAGAAATTTTAAAAAATTTACTTTAAATATAAAAAATAAATTTAAAATATTGTACATTTTTTCAATCAATTCATTGCACTTATTATAAAGGCTTATTTATTTATGCATGTAATAACAATACAGAATTAAAAAATGGATAATTAAATTGTAAGATATTCCTTAAGTAACTATTATCTCTTCTACATTTCATAACATAAATATTAAAAAAATTAATTCAAAAATAACAGACCACTTATGTTGCAAGTCCATAATTTCTCCAATAGATTCTTGTACGTCTCTGCATGTGTTCGATTATTCATTTTTTGAATAGAAAAAACAATTTGTATATGATACAGAAGAAACAATGAAAATAATGACTATGAAAAATCTAAATACAACACCTGAACTTAAAAATAATCATTCTATTTAATATATATACATATTCATCATATGTAATAATCAGGTATGTTGTCTTTTACATGCACGTTGTTTATTATACCCTTCTTTGATAAATAAATAACTTTATTTTAACAGTACATACATGAAGTTACACGATTACAAAACTATGCGCATGCGTGTGTTCATTCTTGACAACGTTCTATACGTATATATAAATGAAAGATACTCGGCGTATGTTTATATACATTTGTATGTGCATATATTCATTGTGAATAAATGATTTATTTATATTATACTTATAAAAATTTTTAATATTTTCATTTTACTTATTTTTATAATTCTCCAAATGTTTAATTGATAATTGCATTAATCACATTCCATTAAAAGACAAAGTTACATAAAAAAATAATATATGAAAATTTTTTCTGAATATATTTGTAAGTTCAATCCTACAAATTTTTATTTTAGAAGTACATAAAAGTCGGATCTATTATGCTTTCAACAACATTAAGACGGAAAATCTTATTAAAAGTATAAATAATTAGTTTTAATCATAATAAATTTAATTCAAAAATTTAATTTCAAATTTTACAAAAACAAATCAAAGATTTATTACAAATTTAACTAATCAAAAAGTATACAATATTAATCTAAACTCTGGATATGAATAATCGTAGTTGAAAATTAAATTAATTTTTTTTAAATAATTGCAGAACTCTAAATTAGTTTAATACAGCTAAATTAATTATTATGAATTAATATTCTTAACACGTAAATGTCATAAATATTTTAGTATTTATCAACTACAACGATTGATATAATGTTTAACATAATACTACCAATTTAAATTTAAAAAACTTTACATTAATTACTACATTATTATTTTTATTATAATCAAAATAAAAACCATTGATTTGATAAAAAAGATAATTGACAATATTTTTTGAAGTATATTATCTTTATTTTTGAAATAAGCTTTATTTATTAGAAAAGAAATAAATAAAACGATAAAATTATAAATTAAGCCTAGTTTTTGAATTATTTAAATAACAAAAAAATATCATACCCGTGTTTGATAATAATATTTTTGCCAAGACAATGGATTTTTATTGTACAAAAAATTTATAAATAAAATTTTAATTACGTTATAACTTCTAAAAAAAAGATGAAATTTATAACGGGTTTTTTTATTGTTTATTTAATAAAGATTGAAGTTGAAGTAAAACTTTACACAACGTAAATATTTATATTAAATCTTACGGATTGCTTGTGTTTTCTACATTGCAAGAAAATATTCGATTAAAAGATATTAAAAAAAACCACGAAAAAGAGAATTTTCATAATAATATTGTGAAAAGAAAAATATATTATGGTTCTTAACTATCTCATTAAACGTTTCCAAAGACTTAGGAAATATTCTGCGTCTGTTGAAAATTGATCTATTTTTCTTAGTATTTCTTAAAATTACTAGTTTGATTGTAGAGATTGAATTTAGCAGAAAATTAAAACTCGTTTGCATTAAAGTTGCTATTTATACAAGATAAGTTGACTCGGATTTTTTACGTAGTTCAACGTTTATCATTTTTCATTCATTGGATTTATCATAGTTTATATTTTTGAAGTTATAGAATTAAAAATAGCATTATCTACACCTACAGTCAATTTTAAATTAAATTACATCTTATGAGAAAATTAGATGACATTCTTGAAAATTCATGATTGTAGTTGATTTAGAAATAAAGTCAATTAAAATTAAATTACCATATTTTCATAAATAAAAAAATTTACAATATAAATTAATTTAGTAAAGGAATCTTGAATTGATGTAAAAAATCATTTGTATTGATTTTAATTTAAACCTCAGTCGTGTTGAATTAAATTGATCATAGGTACATATATTAATTAAAAAATCATGTGTCGTAATAAAAAATGAATAATATAACAATAATAATACTAGTTATTGGCTTTGGAATGCCCGCGGTTGTCTCGCTGGACACAGTCGGGAACAGGCCAGCGCGAGCAATAAAAATCGGTTGCCCGTCTAGACACGCGCAGAAAAACCCGAGGAACTTCCTTGGGAAAATTGAAAGCACCAGGTGTGTCGGGCACGGGACGAGCCCATTTTCGGATCAATAATCGGGCCAATTTTGCACACGCCGAACCGTCGTTTTATTGCATCTGTTTGGCAAAGCCAGGTTGAAAATAAACAAATTGCAACCGGAAAGCGACAGCACAGAAAAGGTTTTAATACAGAGCGCAACGCGCAACCGGGAGCTTTTCCGCCTTCCCCGTCGGATAGTACCTTTTCTCCGATTTTTGTTTCCCGCAGTTCTCAGTTGTGAAGTACTGGAATAAATACAAAAGATTGAAAAATAATTGTCCGACAGCTTCTACTTTATTTTCATCAATCCATATTTCCTTCACTATACGCAACCAGCACTAATAATTATATTAATTTTTAATCAATTAAAAATGATAATTCATTTTTTATTTATTGTAAAGTGATTCCTATAAAATCATTTTTAATTCAAATAAACAATTGTAATTCAAAATAATAAAACTAAAAATATTTGTAGATTCTTTAATAACTATTAAAATGAAAGATTTTTGCTTAATTTTTATTCTATATATATATATATATATAATATTATTTATATATATATGATCTCCACTTTTATACATTTATAATAATAACGCTTATTAAACCTTTGTAATAATATTTATGTTAAAAAAGGTAAATTTATAAAAATAATTATAATAATTATTTTTTTTTATCTTTTCTCATGACCTATGATATCTTATTAAATCACGTTTACGTTTACAATATAATCAATTAATACTGTTGGGTACAAATCTTAAAAGAAAATTTCATTTTTAACAGTAAATGTTAAAATAACAATAGTTATTACACAAAATTCGAAAAAAATTTACTTAATTCGTTGTATGCAAAATTGCAAATTTCATAAAGTAATATAAAATCTATTCTTGTAATGCAACGATAATTATAATTTACTTTGATACATCAAATAAGATAGAATTTCTTTCAAAACTAAAATTGAATAAGAAAATTTTCATTACCTTGACAGTGAAAATTATATAAAAGAATTAAATTTTACCACTATAAATTATTAAATTTACATATTTTTTAATCTATAAACGTATTTAATATAATATAATGAATAAAGTACTCTTACCAACATATTAAACGTTATGTTGCTTAACATTTATTTGAATACAGATTAAAATTAATTATTCTATAATAATTATAACGCGTCTAAGAGGTTATAATTATAACCTAGTAAAAAGTTAGATTTTTAATCTGTATTTAAATAAGCTCACTTATTCATTAATAATTACTATTAAAGAAGTGTAAAAACGTGAAAAACATTGCAGTCAAAATTGATGTTTGAATTTAAATAAAGACCAGAAATGTTTAAATGTTAAGTTATACTCTTGAATCGATTTAATATCAATATAATCTGTCACAAAATATTGATATACTATATAATACTATTGAATAACGAAAAAGCGAAAATCATAGAATCAATATTTGCTGGTAGATTAAAATTTATTTTATATATATATGTATATGATTTTATAAAAATATATTAAATACAATTAAGTAGTTGCAACGTAAATAATACATTTGAAAAAACCATTTATTTTATAATATCATCATGACATCAGTTATGTATTCAAAATTATAAATAATTGATAAAAATAATATAATTTCGATTATATAGTAAAATTAAAATGTTTATATTACTTAAAAACAATATTTAACATTTCTTAGTAGAATTAGAAATTAGTTTAATTTAATTTGTATGACGTGTGTATGATTAGTATAAAAATAAAAATTTTTATAATAATACTACTTAAAAAATGACGAATTAAATTAGAATTAGGTAAAAATTTCTATGTTTTAATGTAAAATTTGTTTTTAAAAAATTATTTATAGCTGAAAAAAAGTTATAAAATTTAAAAAAATTATTAATTAATAGAAAAAAAAATTTAATTACTAAATGATAAATTTATTATGTATGTATATATATATATATATTATGAAAGAGAAAAACTTAATTATTATTTGAATTTTTAATGCACAATACAAATTTTTACAATAATTAAAAATACTACTTTTTGCGAATTTAAAAACTGTATACTATATTAAAGTACTGAAATTTAAATTATCATCAAATATCAATAAATAATTTCTAATTAGAAAATTTTACACAATAATATACAATAATACTAAATATGATGATTTATGAAGTATAAATTAATATAAGTAAAAATTATAAGTAAATATGTAGATAGGATATTGTAGAAAATAGCGTCGCGGGGTTGTCGGAATCCAGAAAGTATGACGTTGAATTTCGTTTTCTCGATTTCGCGTATATAATTGTTTGTTTTTTATTGTGGCACTCGCAAGCATCGGCTGGAGGAAAAGGGCCACTACGTTCACCGCTATTGTGCTGCAGAACTAAACCGAAAATCTATCTGCACTCGCGTGTCGTGCCCTTTTCCTCCTTACAAATTTCCAGATGTTCAAAATCGCTCGTCGCTCGACGTAAAAAACACTCCTTCGTGTCATGCGCGAGGAAAAAAGCTTATATAATCTGAATCTTGGGTGGAGGTCCGATTCACTCGTCTTGTCCTAATTATCCTATAATATATAAAGACAATGTCTAAACTTCCATTGTCGACACGCGGCTGCTCGATTAAGGCGTTGCCTACCTGCGGTTCCAGGTACGCTCATTACTAATCCCTCACATGTGTTCGACATATGTTACGCCACTACCTGTCCTATCGTCAACAGATACGTTCATTCAATACTAGATGGGAAAATGAATCTATTGTATTAGTATAAGAAGCTATGCACATAACTAAAATGAAAATTAGAATAATACCATGTCTAATTTTATTTAAAAATAAGGAAGCAAATAAAAAATAAATCAAAAGATAAATAGAGAAGGATATTATTTTATATTCAATAATAAGAGATGATTTAAAAAAAAAAAATAAGTTTTATTATTGTTTCCTTTACATGCTTAAATCATGTTTAAACTCACTTATTAATACATTAGCAACATTAATACATGCTAAAACATTTAATAATTCAAATAACTCTATTCCACTCTTTATAGTTGGACATTAAGGGATACATATAAAATAATATCGGATCAAATTAGTAGAAACATTCATTATGAATATGAAAACATTTCCTCAGGCATTTTTAATGCATATATAAACAAATATTTAAAATATATTTTTCTTAAAATCTGTATTAATAAAAGAAAAGTTTTAAGAAGAATAAATTAAATGTATTAGTTATGCGAATGAATTTCTTATTATATAAAAATTAAAACATATAATTATTTATTATATTATACGTACCTGTTTCGCTATTTTATAATATTAATTCGTTACCTTATTATATACAATTAAAATACATATTGAAATTTAAAAATATATTAACAATAATTTTTATTATGAGATAAATCAACGACTAAATCAAAGACTAAATCAAGCGTTTACATTTTATTCTCAAGTTTCTTGTTACGATTTAAATACCTATTGCATTTTCCGGTAAATTTTACTACTCTAAGTTTTAAATCTATAAATGATTCTATATTAATTATTATACATATTATATATATTACGTGTCGAAGGAGGATTAAATGGTGAGCAGGAAAGTAATATATAATTTCTTAGATTTGTAATATCACGTATTCTTTCTAACCTCATTTTCAAATTCACTAATACGATTCAAAATATTTTTATTCATTCAATCAGCACTAAAAATATCGAAGAATATCGAAAGAAAAATCAGATAATGTACACTTTCACCTAAAAATTGTTTCGAATAATATTTTTCTAAAAAACATTTTATATTACAATTAATATTCTACAGATAAAAGGTATTTTACTATTTAAATGTATTCAAAAATTTGGGTAAAAATGGATATTAATTTTCCTATTATTAAATACAAATGTAGATACAGTTGTTTCAATTTCTACAGGTATGAACTAGTCAATTGTAAATATCAGGAAATTATTAAAAATTACGATAAATAATAATAATCATGACTGAATATATATTTAGATTGATGAATAAATAAATATTGCGATAAATGTTTTCGCTATGCAATATTTATGAGATAATAATTATGAAATAAGATATAAATTTATCAAATACAAGTTGAAATAACTAATTACGATGTTAAACTTATGTATTTTTATTACAAATGACAAAAATGAAGGATTTACATATTATTAATGTAATATTTTCAAAAATAATAAATTAAAAATCTATAATAGAATAAATTTGAAATCTTATAATGAAATCGAACATCTATTCCAAATTATATGTATGTGTATAGTTCGAAATGGATTTTGATTAATATATATATAAAAAATAAAAAGTAAAAATGTTAATATAATAAATATTCTATTGGTTCTAGAAATATTATTGAATTAAGTTATGATTATATTTACATACAGAGTAAATGTAATTTATTTAAATTAAAAATATAATCTGATTTATATCAACTTCGAAAAGTATAAGTCATATGAAAATTTTGAAGAGAATGAAAGTGTAATAATTTAAAAAATATATAATTACAATCAAATTGTATCGATATATATATATATAATAAATGTATATATTAAATAATATTTTCCAATATCAATCAAGTTAATTGTGAATTGTTTACATAAATTAAAAGTTTTTATTAAATTTTAGAAATTAAAGAGGAATTAAATTCTGATTCTGAAATCATTTCTTCAAAATAACCTTACTCATTATACATGCTTTTAAATTACTATTTTCATGTATAAATAAACGAAAGGTAAAAAATTGATTTTACCTAAATGATCTATCATAGTTTTCAATAATTGAGATTTCAAGTTTCACAAGGTCATGACACTTCTAATGAAATCCACGTAAGAATAAACTCTAGTATATATATCAGGAAATCCTTGAGCACATGGAAGATTAAATGAAATAATACCAACAACCGTGTCGTCAGTAACTAATGGACTACCGCTATCGCCCTACAAAATTTAAATGTTAGATTAGCATTTTAATTTTTTAAAATAATATTAAAATAAATTAATTTATTTCTAAAATTATTAAATTCGACAATTGCTTAATTTGAAATAATAATGATATATTAGAAATTTAAATATATTTGATGAAAATAAAAATTATGAACTTATGAACCAATACTAATCAAACAGTAAAAATATTAGAAATAAATTAAAATTTAAGGATTTTAAGAAAATCATAAATAAATATTAAATAAAACTTACAGAACAGGGGCCAACTCCTACAGCATTATATGCGCAAAACTGATCTTTGTGAATTGCACGTGGAATAATTCTCGAACAAAAACTATTGTGAAAAATCGTCATTTGAATTGTTTTTAATTGATAAGGTGGAGTTTCATTTGGGAATGTTTTCATTCCCCAGCCGGCGAGGGTGCCTATGTCGTGATGGGCGATATCTCGGACCGGTAATGCGATCTTTTTTTGTAATTCATTAAATTCTATCCGACCTTTAATCTGTAAAAATAAAAATAATATTTACTAAAATGGAAATAAACACCATTTTATTTTAAAAACCCAATAAGCTTAGACTTTATTAACTAGTGACTTTCATTTTAATTTTTGTCTATTTATTACATATAAATTATATAAAATACATTGAAGCTGACAAATTATGTATTGTAATTACATTATTTTCATTTGTGATTGCTCCAATGTGTTTAAGCTTAATTGACTTCTTGACTATATGCGTATGCAGTCAAAAAATAAAAGTAATTTTCAAGAATATAATAATTCATATTCATGTCTTTATCAAAATTTTAAATACCTTAACAACCGCAATATCGTGGACATTCATGTCTCGAGTTACGTCTGGTTGTACTCCCACATAATCAGGATGATTAAAGACTCGAAGGATTTCATGTGTTGGTCCATCAGTACTGTATGTAACGGTTATTCCTGTGTATATTCTTATAATATGGAAACGTCTTTCATCCCCATGAAGGCAATGAGCCGCTGTAAGAATGTGAGCTTCACTAATAATCGCACCACCACAAAAAGTTAAATTTGGAATAGTGTATCTAAAGGCCGCCATGTATGGAAATTCCCTTATTTCTGCAGAACGACCACCAATGATTCTCCCTTTTTTTCCGAATGCAACTAAAAGTAATTTGGAGATTATATCTTATCTAATATTTTTCCATTATTTATTTAAAATTCTAAGATTATTGTATTTTTTACAGAATAAATTTACAAACATATAACTTAGATAATATTTGATTTTACAATGTATCTCTTAATCAAACATAAATGCATATCAATAACACTTGTTTATTTTTTATATAAAAAAAATTTTGTTAAGTAAAAGCTAATTTTTAAAATAAAAAATTTAAATTTGAATGTACATGTATTGTTAACTTAAAAAATACTATTTTAGCTAATAAAATTCTTTTACATTTGAAAATGAAAAAATAACGAATTATTCAATTGAAAATTTTCAAAACTTTTAAATATTTTGAATTTAATAATGTCATTTAAAATAAATGTATTCTAGGATTATAAAAAATGAATTTTTTTACCAGAAATTAATATTGAACATAAGAATATTACTACTAGGAACCTCATCTTGACTATGCACTTGCGCTAATAAGAATTCATTGTTATCAAATGCTTTATATATACACTTAATTAAAAATTATGATAATGAAAGAACCTTTACCTTTTAGCATATATTTTCATAATTTTAATAATTTGTATTACATTATTCCATAAACTATTCTTAATAAAGAAAAATCAAATATTTTAATAGAAGCAACATAAGTTAATATTTACTTTCACAAATATTATAGTTTCTGTACAAGAAAAAATTTATAGAAAATTTATTATTTGTCCTGAAAATTAGTGAACAACATGTATTTCATCTTAACAATTGTATGCAATAATTTGCATCATAATGATTTAAACGTTTGTATTTTCTTTTTTTCTTGCACAATATTTATAGAAAAATATATTATATTAATTTAATTCATATCTTAATAAATAGAATAATATATTCAAGCTGCTTATCTTATTTGTTCTCTTTCATTATTTAAAAATTGTAAACATATGGTTTTATCATTCAAATAAAAACCATAAATTAAAAGTGAATCGACAATAATTAAACAAAATATAATAAAACATTGCAAGTAAAATATATCGGAATGATAGCTAATCTTGAATAAATTAATAAACTGATTTTGTAATTTTGATACGTAATAATATACCATCTGTAATATTTCGTCATATTTTAATTATAAATTTATATCTTTATATCTTTAAGTAAATATAAATATCGAAATTTTCATTAATTACAATTTTTATTTCGTAATTAAAATATATTCGTTCAAAAAATAAAATAATGTAGTTTTGATTTTGTGACAATAAAAAACTCAGATTATATACATGATTGAATTTTATATTAACTAAATAAAAAAATAAACTTTAAAAAATAGTTATTTATAATAAAAGCAAAACAATTTTAACTAATTATTTTTAAATTTATTTTAAATAACATCTACAATTCATAATTTCAATTGCATTTTTCCAACATCGAACGACTACTTTTTTATATAAAATTATAAAAATTATTTAATTTAATAGCTCATCTAACATTAGAACTAAATTTATTATAAGTTTCGTTTTATCATATTTTTAGTTTTCTACAATTATTATTATATAATTTATCTTGAGTTATTAATTAATATTATTATATAATATAATGACGATATGACAATTAAACTATTAAAAAATTTCCTGTTACACTCAAAATTTAATAAATAACTGATCACGATTTACTATGCCTAGATACAATCAACAAAGAATTTGTAATTATTTATTAGCGACTATTTAAAAAAATATGATGTCATTCATATTTTTATATGGATTAAGAGATATAATTTAACTAAATCTGTTAAATTTGGTGGAAAATATGAAAATTAATTGTGCGGCAATAATATATTATTCTTGTTAGAAAGAAATGCTGCCAAATGTTTCAACCCAATATTTCAACTGGGTTGTCATGAAAAAAATGTTTTCATTTTATTTGGAGAAGTAATCTGTAGAAATGTGACATCTGGCTCTCGTAATATACGTAGCAGAGTATCGTTGTGTGGAATAAATGGTTACTCTCCAAAATCCAATGTCTTCGTCTTTTTATTGAAAAGTTATTCACATTAAATTTGTTCAGTTTTTATAATCAATTTATAAACAATTTATATTTTTAAATTATATTCAGTATAATTAAAATAATATTAAATTATAACGTTATATTATTAAAAATTCTTATGAATTGACAGAGTAAAAAAAAATTACCGGAAAAATTAAATTAAAATAGGATACTGTACTTGATAGAAAATAATCTGTTTATTTATATTAAACTAATATTAAAGCATTAAAACTCTATCTAAATAAATTACTACAACGTATTAAGAGGATCTACATATTTACCGAGCTATATTTTATCAATAATTTTTTTCAATACTAATGCTACTTTACAAGAACTAAATACGTTGTATATTTCTGATTCTTCTATAGTTTTAAAAATGATACAAAAAACGTAGTTTTACACGTAAATAAAGTTGTTTTGAAGTGATATAAAACTCAAAAGAAGATATCTTGTGGAAAAAATCGTAGCATGAAAAGTACTTTTTAAATGAAGATACATAGTATTTATAGTAATAAGCAAAAGCTATCAATAATTGAAACATTACAGCCTTGAACAACAATTATGTAAAAAATTTACAATTATTCTACCGGTTTTTGTACATTATCTTTTTAATTTTACTTTATGCAATGATATAGGTAGAAAAAATTTATATCTATATTTAATCTTTATATTTTTTAGCCAGATCTCACTTTTCGTATCACGTAAGTGAAACTGATATTAAGTCAATGCCGTTTTCCTTCTTCAATTGATTTTTGAAGATATGCTTTTTATTTTATGTTGAAATTATTTATGCAAAACTATTATACAATTTTTTTTTCATTTCGGTCACTATCGTATTCATATATCTAAAAATATTCTTTATAATAGCATTTTTTATACCCCAAATTTCGTAACGAATACTTGAATCTGCTACATTTTTAATAATTTTATTAGAAATTTTTGAACTTAGGTATAATAATTATTCTTTGATTATAATTATAAATACTTATTTAAAGGTTTTAAATAATTTTTTATCTTTTTTTAATTTAATGTTCAAGTCATTCAAACTGAATATATTTATATAGTAAAAGTCAAATAATGCTAATAAATTCTTCGAAGTATTTATAATATATAGATAGCCCTTATTAAAATAATACTAAAATTAATTAATCAATGACAAACTATAAATTTACATAAGATAATAAGAAACAAATTAAATAGACAAATATTTTATCGAAGGATAATTCTGAAAATCTAACCTATTATAATTTCTTAATGCATTTTTTAATAAATTCAATGATTAATCTACTTATTTTAATTATAGAGATGGATTTATTGTCATATTCGATATTTTTTATAACTTATATACTTAATATTTGCAATATGTACATATATAAATTAAGTTTTTTCTTAAATACACAAAATTGGAGCTATTTCGTCTGAGTTCAATAATATATATATTAAAGAGTAAAACAATATCAAAAATACATCTAGATAGGATTAAAAGTGAAAGATTTTACATTTATAATATATTTAACATAGATACATATCATATTATTATATCTCCAATCAATCAAAGTAAAACCTGACTGATAATTAAAGAATTGCTTAATCTCACTAAAATTTGTCTATTTGAATATTTTAATTTTTATATAATTGCAATAAATATAATTGTAACAGATAGAGTAATACGCATAGATTTATAATATATTATATATTATTATTATATGTTATGTTTCTATAATATATTTTTATATAAACTTAGCTAAAAAATAACATTTAGAAAATTTCATAGACATGTGATACTTTTAGAATATTTTAATAGTTTATATTTTATATTTATTTTCAAAATTACAGTAATTACAATTACAATTACAATTATCGAACGTATAAATAGCTCACTGAAATTTTATAATTTGCTCTATTTTGTGAATAATATATTTTTCAAAAATATTCATAAAATTAATATTTCAGTTAATTTTCTATATATCTATTAGCAATACTTACTAACTTGAAAGATATGCTCGAAAAAAATTCAACGTTAATGCTTCAATATTCAAATGATTTTAAATTATATGACTAAAAATCTCATTGATTATACAGGTGTAAAGATAAAGCTAAATGTAGTCAAATATAATAGTAATTATTAATGTAAGCTCCACAAAATTTTAATTTATAGTGTATCTGCCTGGAAAAAATAAAAATATACAGTGTATAATATATATATATATATATATAAATTACTCTTAATATATTTCATTTAATTAAATCAAGTTTTCTATTTAGGAATAATAAAATACGAATTAAAAAAAAAAATCTTGTATAGACTAAAAAGACTAGCTGATACTTTATAATCTGAGAAAATTACAACACTTATTTATTTTTTATCATCTATGGAATAGAAAATGAAATTATCTATAATTTAATAATAAATCTTTATGAAAATATCAATAAAGTACTCATAAAATATTAAAAGTAAAAGAAGCGCATATTTATTCTTTGAACTCAATAAAAAAAACTTATAAGAATGAGCATTTTATGGATTATATTTAATCTGCAATACTATTCAAATTAAAACAATATAATGACAATATTTATATTAATAAAAAAGAATAAAAATAAACTAAAAGGCAATAATAATAATAAGAAGTAAATTTTTAAAATAATTTATAGGAAAAAAAATTCTAAATATTAAATTTATACGTAAATGAAATCTAAAATTGTATAAATTTCCACTTTTGAATATTTATGTCAAGCGTATAGAATATCAAATTATTTCTTTTCTTTGACTTTTATACGTAATTATATATTCCTTGACTTTGTAATTTTATTTTTAACAAATAATTCAAGATAATGCAAGAGAATTTATTTGTTTAATAAAATTTTGTCGTTATATATAAACTCTACATATGAAGAACAAAATCGAACCAGTACGTAAGTATTACAGTTTTATAAATATTATTTTCCTAACATGTACACGAAAAAACTCTCTCTCATGTTCTCTGTCTTTTTCTCCCTCTCTCTCTTTCTCCTTTTCTCCTGATAAATTATATAAAAATATACATTTACTATTTATATAACTAGATATACTATATAACATAGATCAAAAGATGTTATCAAATATTACACCAGTAAATTTTAGAGTAGAAAAAAAATTATCGAATAAAATTAAAAATACTTATTTTCAAACATTAAAAAAAATAACAAATACTTTCTACAGTAGAGTAATAATAAGTATAAATATGATGTAAAATTGAAATTTCAAAAAGTATCACTCATCTATAAATAATGTATTAGAAATACTTGCAAGGCTGATGTTAAAAAAATGAAGTTATATAAAAGGGCTAAAATCTTCAATAATCCTTTATAAAAGAATAGTTTTTACAAAAATATTGTAATTTTAAATTTTTAATCTGTAATAAATACATAGTATAGTATATCGTTGCAGTACAAATAAGTTTTCATGACAAACTAATGTTTTCCTCATCACGTAACATTTGTTACTACATTTATCCCCTTTGTTATATACGAAAAAATATATGTACTATTATTATTGGTTTAGATGTTTTTTACATTTCGTCTATTAAAAAGAATCAGTCTAATGTGTATATATTTATATATATTTAAGATATTATGATGTTTTTTGTATTTTTGTAAATTTTTTCATTTTTATTTACTATCATATAAAGTAATTTTCAATATCATTATAATTGCAATGAACCAATAAAAATAATTTAAAGAAGCTTCTAATAAAGTTATTTAATTTTATAATATTGTTTTTTTTTTGTAACTTTAATTAATACAGATTTTAACTACAATTACTTTTTTGAATAATATGTAGATATTCTCTTGTATTTTTTTTATCATGGTAGTCACGAAGTACCAGTCGATAACAGTAGATTCACTGACAAATGCTGTCATCTTCTGGGCATTCGAACAAGTATTATCAGAAAGTTTAACATTTTCTACCATTTTCAAATATTAAAATATTTATTGAACATATAAAATTTTATTTAGATTGCCTTATGTACATGTTTAAAAGTTGAATGTGATTCACCATAAATATTTATTTTATATTTCAATTATATACATTATAATTAATATCTTTTACTTTGATTATTTGATTATTAATTTTTAAACTTTTGACTTATTTATATTTCCTAATGAACACTTTGTAATTTTTATTTAAAAAATTGTTTTCGTATTAATAATATACCATTATGATTATAATAATGAAGAGAGCAACATAAAATATTTAAAAAATAAACTGTATTCATAAAATGTAATTTAATTTATAAAAATATTTTAAGGAAAATAATAACACTTGGATAATTATTCATAAAAATTTTGCTTTAAATAAAAATCTTAATTAACTTATAAAAATAAATAAAAATAGAAATACATTATAAAAATAAATAAAAATAGAAATACATTTATAAAATAAATAAAAATAGAAATACATTATAAAATAAATAAATTTACAAACAATTTTATATAAAATAAAAAAACAAAAAATAAATATTTAACCAACATATGTTAATTATAAATTTTTAGTTTAAATATTAAATATTTTTATATATTTCAAATAGTCGTCGATAATTAAAAACAAATAACTTATTTTAGAAATAAATTTGTGTTAGGCTTCATGTGATTAATTGTTGTATCTTTTTTGACGTAAAATTGACTATTGAAACTCTGTGAAAAATAATGTTAATGTTCGTAAGCTTATGCATACACTTTTTGTAAATCTTTATAATTTTTAAAACCCAAAGTAACATCTAATCTTGGGAAATTGACTTTTTAAACTCGATTAGATACCTCAACATTTTTGAAAAATTTCTTGAACATCGAGGAACATCTCTAACATGAATATCACAAATATTATTAACGGAAATATGTAAATGACCATTTAGGTTGTACAATACGTTTGGTTTCTCAAACTAGAGCTCCAATTCTACATGATGTTTATTCTAAAACAAACGAAGTTAGTGTACTGTTAAACTTCTATATAGATACACGTCTCTATTCAGTGTATACCAAATCTCATGAATAAGAAATCAATGTTGGAACTATCTTTTAAGTCATCTTAGTTCTTCGTCACTCGAAATCCTGATTTTGCAAGTTAAAACTCTTATTTACTTATATATACAGAACAATATATTTATATATATATATATATATATATATATATATTCATTAGTCTAGCAATCTTCTAAGCATTATTCTATTCTCAATAGGAAATTCTAATTTTACAGACCGAAAATTTATATATATATATATATATATATATATATACATAGGTTTTCGTTTTGAGGATAGATTAATGCTTTATATTTGAAATTTCAATTTGTAAGATCTGGTAACAAATTATATTTGTTTTCAAAAAGAAACTTAATAAATTGTTTATAAGTATGTATAAAGTGTCAAGTTAATATTAAATAATTTTAAATAATAAATTAACAAAATTATTTTTAAAATACATATAACCTATTATTTAAAAAACGTTTATGGTATGTTAGTTATCAAAGTGTGTATTTATCAAATAAAAAAATCTTTAAATTTAATTTAAAAAATTTATTTGATTAAATTAATTTTTATTACTTGATAATAAATAAAAATTATATGCACAAAAAATATGTTTTTTTTTTTTGACAAGTGAGAATTTTCAATATTATGCATTTCTTAATAAGGAATTTTCCATAGCGATTCCGGGTACATATCAAAGAAGGACAATATTATCTGTTTAGCGCATATAAATAGAAGTAAAGTTATAATGTAATATGAATAATACGTTTACAGTAAATGTTTTAATAAAATTTATTTAATGCTTACTTATATATATTTTTTATTAATATATTTTAAACCTTTAAATATGAATCGTATAAATTAACTCGTAATCGCACATCATCACTGGTAAAAACTTTTAATAATATTAAAATGTGTATAGGTAAATTAAAAAATGAACAAAATGTTAATTTAATACTGTAAAACAAAAAATAATTCACCCAAAGAATAAGTTATAAAAATGACCAATGATACTAGCTCACATCTAACTAACAAATTTTCTTAAAATTTCATAATACATGTTAATGTATAAACTTATATGAATTTGTCAAATGTGGAATAGATATCCACTAATAAGGATAAAGCATTTTACTTGGATAATTTTAATACTATTTCCATGAACTTTACTTTACCATGTCTGGATGAAACTATATGTAGTTTATTTGATGCAAAAAATACGTAAATAATTCGTAATCAAGTACACTGTACTTATTTAGAAGGTAAAATATTTTTATCAATTCAATACTTTAATCTTAACATAATTATTTTATTTGTATTAATTTTAGAAGTTTTAAATTATAAAATTTTTTTCTCAGAACTCTTAACTCTTAACTCTTAATTATCAGTGTGAGTAACTTTTCACAGATTTTCCAGGATTTTTTTCTAGTAAAATGATTATAAAATAAACATAACAACATAAAAACCAATAAAACTCTACAATAGGAAAGTTTTTTTTGTTAAAAATATATTAAACCTAATTACATAAATTTTTTCAACATATTTAATTGGCAAAAGCTGTGGAATAAATATTTTAACAAAGAAAAAGTCATATATATAATTATTTAACTTGACTTTAGTCTTTTTTCTAGAAATAATTTATTATCACATACTCCGACTTTACTAAAAATTAAGGTTGAAAGATCAAATTGTAGATAACAGGTTTCATTTTTGAGTATCGTAAGCACCTTCTTAAGATTTATCAAAATCCATATCCAAGCAATAAGAGCTTCTTAATTTAAGTACAACATATATTCTCTAATATATCTAAAAAAACAAGAAACGTAAACTTTAATCTACTTTACATAACTCTGGCTTAATTGTACTTAAATATCTTCCTACACAAAATATAGAATTTCTAGAATAATATTACTTTTCTTGTACTTTTTAAAGCTTTAGATAAAAAAATATTTTTAAAGGAAAAATTTTTTATTTATTATATTATTTTAGATCTTTTTATTTTCTTATTTAAGTAAATATTATTTTTGAAATGACTCAAATAGTTATAAAAATTAGTTTAAAATACTAAACTCTCTTTAAAAATTCATAGATAGACATTTTATACAATTTCTGAAACATGAGTACAAATTGTTTCAATTTTACACAAAGAATAAATAATTATTTGATCTATGTAATTCCGTAAAAATATAAATTTTAAAAATACATGTTTTATTGAAGCTAATTTTGTTACCATAATTAAATATTTTTTAGTTTTGTTTCACGTCTATCAAAATTAATTTCTATTGAGTCCCGAAATAATCTTAAGCTGTTCTAAAAGAAAAAAATTAGATTATAATTTTGGTTGTCAAGTTTTCAAAATATTTTTTTTATCAAATTCTAACGTTGAATAATTATCTAATACCAATTGTAAAGATAATTGAAAGAGATAAAAGAACAATAGACATAAAAATATAACGCTAAAGTGGAGTGAGTCGACAGACGGCTTATAACCAAGTCAACGATTCTTATAACGTAAGATTATACTTTTTCTCTCCCCCCCTTTCTTCTCTTTACTGTAACTATATTGATTATGCCCATTTACGTTTTTTTTTTAACCAAATATATTTTTGCCTTCTTTTTTCCTCTATTTCTTTTTTTTGCTTTGTTTAATTCATTTATATTATTTAAATATATCTTTTAAATATTATAAGATTAAAATTTATCTTATACTTGGTAAATAAATTAAATCTAACTTTGGTATTTTAATACAAATTTTAATACTTAATCAAATATTGTAAAGAATAAGTGAACACATTAAAACTAAAATTATAGTTTATAATACCAATACTATAATAATAATTTGGTCATTTAGAAGATCTAATGATTAAACATAAGATATTTTGAAAAAATTGTTAAATTATATGAAAAGATATCATTTGGTAAGATTATTTATAAAAGTCTATTACAACGAGCCAGAAAGAAATGAAAAAACCAAGCATAATAATAAAAAAATTGGTTTAAAAAATTTATAAGTATTGTTTGCGTAGTTTGTTTTTTAATATAATAATATCAAATATTAGAAATTTTTTGATTAGGTATATCTAGGAAAATCTGTGACAATGTTCACAGTGCTTTCGCGGACTATAGAATTGCACAATTGTATCAGAACTTGCGAACAATTGTCTAAATATATCGAATAACAAAGACGTTCCGATGATAACAATTAACCATGTATTTTCATAAAATGATAATTTATGCTATATATAAAATAAATAGATGAATTTTTATGTTTATTTACAGCACATAACTTAAAATGACATAACTATTATCTGTTAACTATTAACATCATTATGATGCACTATTATACTAATAGATAAAGAAAAATTTTTTATCATTAACAGAATCGCTTATAATGTTAAGGTTAACATTCTATATGTATTTGGAAATTGAAAATTGAACCATTTATAAATATTTACTATATTCTTCAATGCGAGTTTTTAAATAGTTATAATATAAATTGTTGTAAATAATTTTATTTTGTTTCGTAATTTGCACACGCTATATTGTTTCATATATTCGTCCTAAAAAAATTCTTATTTTTATATTGAACCAATATTTGAATTTCTTACATAATTGTCAAACGTCATCGAATAAAAATCACTTACTCAATAAACTTAGGACGTCTTTGCAGCCGTAATCAACCAACTGATCATAAAAGAAAACAAAACACGCATAAAGCATCGATGTTCCTATCACACCTCGTCAAGCCGTGTATGTGCATTGGACATAATACGTATAAAACGCTCTTTCAGAGTGCGCAGAGTTCCAGGACGAGGTGAACGATCGACAACGTAGTGGGCCAAGAGGAGGCGGGTGGGTGTGCACGGGTACGTGACCTTTTGCAGGAAGGATATATAACGGCAGCAGCAGGGTGAGGTCGCTGCAGCCGGTGCGCAGCAGCCCCCGGGGTCGGAGTCCGCACCACCCCACTCTCCGGGGGTGAATGCACGTTCCTATCTCTCTCTCTCTCTCTCTCTGTCTCTCTCTCCCTCTCCAGACGACTTCCGCGCGCGCGCGACGTTTTCGGCTCGCTGCTTCCCTCGAAGTTGGCGCTTTTTTTCCAAGGAGATGCTTGGTGTTTTCAAAGCAGTGACTATGCGTGTATTTCTCAATGTATATTCGTGTATGCAAGTGAGTGTTGGGTGAAGGTATGTGGATCCGTAAACACGTGCACACATGCGCGCGCACAAATACGTATGTAGAGGAAAAGATTTGCGAAACCAAAATGCTCAAGTAATAACTTTAGAAAAGGGCTAAAACAAATATACAGAATCAAACTATTGCTAGATTTTTCTGGGATCTAGTGGATATGGTTCATTAGTTTCCACAAAAGCATGTTTCTTAGCCTTTTTATAATTCAAGCACCTGTTTGAAATAAATTTTAAATTAAAACGATCTTCAATGTAATAAAATAATATTTTAATGGTCTAAGCTTCGTACAAATATTGAGAAATAAATTGATAGCGTATACAATATTACAACTAAACGAAAGAATTTAAAAAATATTCTTAATGCATAGAAATTAAAAATTTCGACTTTTCAAATCGTTAATTATATTGCGTAAATCATAATAATATTATTATATTGCATAAAACTAGAACTTGAACGTTTTTAGCTGAAAAAGTACACATCAACTTTAAATATTCTACATTTAAAATTTACAAAAATTTAATTAATACGTGTGTGTAATAAATTTACTATAAATATAATAATATTTTGCAGAAAAAAATAAAAGTAAATTAATATTGGTAAAGAGCTTTGCGATACTCTAACGATTATTATTAAAATGGGTTTTGACATTATATATTTTTAAATTAACCGTATTCAAGTTGTATAATGGAAAAATAATTATATAAAATAATAATAAAATTATTGTATCCTGAATTAAAAGAAATAAGAATTTTATTGTAGCAATTGAGACTGTAGGATAAATTGGATCAAATCTGGATCAGCAAGACGTCTTCTAGCTGTGGCGACCATTGGTTTTCTGACATTATATTTCTTGGAATAAAGAAATATGTATGCGCATGTGTAAAAGCTTATAAGATCTTTCGCAAAAGTGCAGGGGTGACTTCAAAAGCCCCGACTACTAGCCTAAAAGACATGAAATAGGATTTTCAGTTTATTCAGTAGTAAACTAAAAATTAAACTTAAAATTTAATAAAGACTTTTTTATACTCTTTTTAACTATACAACGGGTAATCAAAACGTTTATAATTTGTAATATTATTTATAATGATCAAAAGAGTTAATATTTATTATACAATAAAAGTAAAAAAAATTATTTTTAATTCTTTATATTCTCTATCTTGTGCAATCACAAGAGTAATCGTTTATGCATAAAAGTTTAAATCAATATTTTATAGAAATCTACCCAATTTTAACTGCATGCATTGTTACAGATGAATAAAAAATTTTCCAGTGCATATTTTATTTGCATTTTGTGCAAACATTCGAGCCTGTAGAAATTATGGATCTATTTCAATCATTATTATATTAATTATTTAATTAATGTATCGCGAACAATATTCAGAAATATATATATATATATATATATATATATGTGTGTCTGTGTGTTTGAAGCAAATAAAATTTATTAATTTCATTCGAAACAAAAACACAATTGTAAACTTATATATTATTATTCTTCTAACGCTAAAATTCACTAGCTAGTGAAAAGCTTTTCTCCCGAACACAACTTTATTTGACATGACTGCCAAGACAGAATCATTGGATTTTATGATAGAAAGTCTATTTTCTAAAGACTAACTTCAATAACTTACCGAATAACTTTTCACCCCATACATAGTACCTATTTTCATACGTGAAGTTTAGCTTTTATCTTGTCACTGCGAGTTTGCTTACTTGTCAGTTGCTGTCATTATTTACGTTAAAATATAAAAATCCTCAAATAATCGCATATTAGCGTAAAGACATTTTAAATAATATTGAATAAAATTAGAGATTATGAAAAGCTCAAGAAAAAACTAAGTGATTATGTTATGTTCATATTGTATTCTTTATTTCATATAATAAAATAAAGATAAAAATTGTCATTAATTTTATATAGCAATGAATTATTTTCTACGAATAGCAATTTTAACAAAATATTTGTATTAAAATATTCATATACCGGTCATTATTAATTATATTTAAAAATATTGAACGCAGAATCTGTGTATTTTATCTTCGGATACTTGGAAGGAATAAATCGACAACAAAAGTGATAATTATTATTTCTTTTATGAGCGACCTAACATTCTGCTCAGGTTTGAAAAAGAAATTTATTAGTACACTTGAAAGCATTTTCTCTCTCATCATAGACATTCCATCTGCTTTCTCTCGTTCAACTAACCCCTCATAATAAATGTGAATGTACACGTGAAAGGGTGGCTTTGTTTTTTCAATAAACTCACGCACACGCCCTCGAAGAAAGCTTGTGCTCCGTCGAATGACACGCGGTGCGCTCTCACGCAATAGGAAAAGCACGCCGAAGGCTCAAAGAATGAATAGTGATGCGTAATGCAGAAACAGCCAGATGGACTCGAACTTGGAGAATTTATTGGTGGCTCTGTGTGCATTAATGTTTGTGCACAGGGATAAACGGACGTGCACGTTTGTATACGCGAGTGTCAGTTCCGAAGCGTAATTACTAAGCTTTCTGATCGTGTAGTTTAGAATGTTCCGTTGGCTTACGCGTGGTTCGCTCGTTCATTATATTTTAGAATAAATTGCAATACACACTGGGCTAATTTGGTTAATTAAACCAAAAAAAGATAAAAATTTCAATTTTTCAATTAAAACATGCATATAAAAACACCAGCATTCAGAAATTGAACATTTCTTTTTAATATATAAAAATATCGAATGTAACATATATTTAGAACAAAAAGTAATGTCCGGTGAAAACTTAGGAAATCATTACAAGCTTTTAATACAGTGGTTTATAAGATCATTGGTAACCTTTCCTAAGAATTTTACTTTTTATAATTATCGATGAGATTCTTAAAACTACTTGTTAAGAGAATATATTAAACTTCGAAACTTGTTAAAATAATGAAATGATCAATCTGGTTTTTATAAATTAATCCTTGTTTTTAACAGCATTAAGCATATCATAAAAATTATTAGCTACAATAAATTATATAACCTTAGTAAATAAAATTATAAATTTTTATTATTAATTAATAAATATTAAGTAATAAAATAGAGATATGATACTGCTTTTTAATCAATTTTTTTAAAGTATAGTTTTCAAAATCTTTTGATAGAAAACCAAAAACGCGCATCCAAACAAGTCCATCAAACAGCATTAAAATGAAAATTATTAAATTATCAAATACTACAATATTTATTCACTATATATTAATACGACATGAATATAGAATAAAATACGTGATATTTATAGTACACAGAAGATATATAATGGCAGACAGTGTGAACCAAAGATAGAGATGTCTGTTGTCATCACTTGCGTCTAGCAGCATTTTCCATTCATAGTACTTCAATTGTTGGACCGGAGATTCAATTAAAACTCTCCCGACGAAACTGGCTAATCTATTCTCTCTCTTTTTCTCCCTCACTTTTACTGTCTCTTTATCTCTTTCCTCTATCATACTCCACCTCTTCCTCTACTAACTTTATTCTAACTGATACAGTATTGATTCTGTTTATTTATGATTTAATACTATATAACTAAATATTTGTCTATTATATTACATGTAAATAAATTCTGAAACCTATTACATATATGCATATTATATACTTAAGCTTTAAATCTTCTTTTGTTAAGCATTAAATTTAAGCTTTAAATATTTTTTTGTAAAACAATATTCTTAATACTTTCAAGAACGACGAATTTAATAAAAACATTAACATTTAAAAATACTATCATAGCATGAAAATTTGTAATTCTTTATTTTTAAAATAATGAAATATATTGCACGAACAACGTCATCTGATTAATTTAAAAATGAAAAATTCTTCTAAATTTTATCCACATTAAATGTTATTTTTTTTTTTAATTTCTAATTCACGCTGCCATATCGTTCGAATAAATCAATTCTGCGCAATACAACTTTCATGCTGGTTGGCTGTATGAGCGCTCGTTTTGAACTGTCGACTAAAGTAGCGTACAAGCGCATGACAACAAACAAGCCGATACGAACTATACTGCGCAAAATCGTTGTATTCGCACAATATTGTATACTGTTACTAGATACCTATTTCTAGCTACAATTAGCATCACTAATACAACAATATTTCAATTCGCTTAACATTATCGAGAAACAAGACATTTTTATCAAATTATTAGAAATTTATCGATCGCTAAAAACGGAGCTTAAAATATAAATACTTCCTGTCAAACGTAACATACTCACCATTATTCTCTTTTATGACTGCATATAGTGGTATAAAAGACTTTATAACTATAAGTAGTTTTATCAACTAACACGAGGCCTACATAAAGTCGCAAGTCGACTTTTTGCTTTGCTTACGCACGCCAAGCGCTTCATTATCTTAATACGAGGGTCCTACCAAAGGCGCGTCACCTGCGCGCCACGACGAAAACTGCTTAACGATAGTTGGCAACTCTATTTACGTGTTTATTTTGCAAATATTTATCAGTGGTGTAGAAAATAATTATCGATATATTTTATTCCTCGAATTTATTGAAATAAATTATATGTCACAACAGTATGTCACAATTTAGTATTAAAAAAAAAACAAATAGAAATTTTGCAAGTTATTTCAGAATCAAGTAATCATCAGTTTCGTGCAATAAAATAAAAAAACTATTGGAGCTATTCATGATAATTCCAAAATTATTACTTACTAATAAAAAAATAAAAAATTACTTGTAAAATTTAAGTGTTAACATTTTTGCTACATGTTAATACATAAAATGTATTGTAATATAAAATATTCATGGCGTAAAATTAGAAATTCTAACTTAAATTTTACCCTAAAACTGTTAGGACTTTATCACAGTATACGTATACATGGACTCATCTATATATAAGTAAGTAATATAAAAGATGGGCGAACCTTTTCACTTTATATTTTAAAATATTGCCAAAAATACTGGTTTTGAATTTTAGACTCAACATAATAATTTACTATTCTCAAGCTTTATTATTCATATAAATCTGTTGTCGAATTGCTTCAATTCGAATTAAAGCAAATGGCTTCATAAATTTAATTTCTAATTTATTAAATTATAAATATATATCTTATGAATACCTTCTGTTCAATAACTTTAAGCAATCCTTTTGAAACCAAAGACTTTCGATGCAATAATCGTGTAAACTTTTAAATAGAAATTTCTTGCTTCTACCTTGTTTTACTTAAATTATATTTTATCAAAACGTTAAATATAAATTAAATTACCATAATCGCAGTATTTTCAATTTACATAGATTGTATAACTTACGCACACTTTTTCAAAATTAAATTATCCTTATAGTTTTTTTGTAAAAAAACATATACTTTTCGATTCTTCGAAATTATACGATAAAATAGATTGCACGTAACTAAGCAAATTCCTCAAATTTGTCAAATTAATATAAGAATATCAAGTTATTTTTAATTTTCAAAAACTTTTATTCTTCAAATGCAAAAAACTATCAATTTTTTACATTATAAATTATTAATGTGGATAAGGTTTGGATTTTTAAAGTTGACGTACGAAACTGTCTGGCCGTTCCCTTTTATTCCACTTCATCTTCAGACTCTCGTATTTTTCTTTTTCATATATTTACTTATCTGATTGCTATTCAAAATAAAGTAAGGAAAGGAAAAAGATTTATTCTAGAACTCAAAATAAATTTAATTGATAACAATTTGATTCATGAAATAAACAATTTATATAATATATAATAAACTAGACATATTTTTAATTTACAAAAAATTTACAAATAAAATGCTTTAGTTACGAAGCATGGTGAACATAATTATTTATAAATACATAGTAAAATTAAAAAAATATTTTTAAATAATTGACTAAAACTTCTAATCAATATCTTAAAATTAAACAAATAACCATGTTTCATTTAAAAATAAAAATTTTAAATTAAGGTGGATAAGAAATATCAACAGTATACTTATAAAATTAAATATTAAGATGAATAAAGAATAAATTTAATTTTTTTTTTTAACAACTTCTTGTAAATATTTAATAAATTTATACTTAAAAAAATATTTTACATGTATTTATTTTGTAATAAAATTAATGAAGCTTGTTACATACGTATCAAAATGAAATTTATCTTTACTTAATAAGCAAACACTCACATTATAAAAGTCACAGCTGCAATAAAGCAGAGCGGTTGCCTAAATATTTCAACCTAAAACCAATATACATAAGAATCACTTACGTGCTTGCACATACGCCTCCTAAATAACTGAAATGGCTCTACATACTACCTAACTCAATAAAATAACAATAAAATGACTATAAACCATGCAATTAAATATAGAGTCGAGAAGAGGTATTGCGCGTTAATCGGGCTGTACAGCGTATACAATTGGAGCGCAACCACCTTACAGTCGAATAACCCTTGCAACTTCGTTAACGACATTCCTCGATGCCGCTTAAGTGTATACATAGAAACCTAGGTGCCGACGTATAAAATGCATGCGATTATGGACGCAAATTTAAAAATTTTTGAGGTTACCGAAGGAAGCACTGCTCGGCTTTCGTCGTCGCGGTGACTTCTTTCACTGAAAAAATTAAGAGGAAAGGAAAGAGAGTGAAAGAGGAAAGTGGACGTAAAAGGGTGACGGCGACGGCAGCGTTAGCGGTGACTCTCTCTCTCTCTTTCTATGCATGTCGCGGCGAGGAAAAGGGGTTTAGGTTGGAGGGGGTGTAACGCGAATGGAGATCGATTCAGAGTCTGGGTCAGCCGAGGACGTTCACCCCTTGCCGCGCGGGTTTGCAGCCCGGGAGCAGCATGCGAAAGCGGAGAATCGCAGTGTCAGCAGCAACAGCAGCAATCGATGTGGAGGTGAGCTCTTTGCGCGTCTGTGTGTATGCAGCAGGGAAAATGAGAGGGGTGAGGGACACTCCCTGGCTGGTGGTGCGCGCGCGAGCGCTCAACCGCGTGATCGCCAGCGCAGCCCGAAATACGCGTGCACACGCTTCTGCATGTATACGTAGCGATGACGTCGAGCTCATAAAGTCGATGCGATGTCGTGCGCAGAGGAGGATATCGCTGAAACGGACTACACCGAGGCTGCCAGGTAGCCAAGTAGCTTGTGTTGTGCGATGCAGCCCGTCGATTAGGCACCAGTATTGCCTGTATGCTGTCTCTCTTCAAACCCGGCGCTGTTCCTGCCTGCAATCACGTGTATCGTAGCCTCGCGGTGAGACCCTTTCTACGCTTGCGACTTGCAGATGGATGGCTTTTTTCGATTTCTCTTGCTCATTCACAAATCAGTCATGCTAACTTTTATCGCTTGCGCAGCTTTTGTCTCTGATGCGCGACAGGGAAGGAAGGAGTCGTCCATCGTAAATAAGAAGCGTTTCAAAGACACGCTGTCACTCGTGAACGTGTACTTCGTTCGATTGCTTCTTCATGAGTTGATTCACTGCTAAATTTGCATTATCAGAAGTATATACTTTCGATTCTAATTCATTAACTTAGGGTACACTGTTTTATAAGATTTTCAAGGAAATTTCATTTCAAAATTGTCGATGCAGAAGTCACAATGGAAATATCTGCGAATAAAGGAAATTAATTTTAAAACGCGATAAAATTGAAAGTTTTTAATTTTTTAATAATCCAGGATGTTAAAATATACTTTTAAATCTTTATTGTTTGTATAGTTTTATCGTTAAAACTTTGGCAAGGCAATTTTCTTCAATAAATTTAAATTATCTACGCATATACAATAAACCTAAAATTTTTAATTTTCTAAAATAAATTTATTTTATAATTTTATTACAATTTAAATAAACATCAATAAGGATCTTAAATGTCTTAAACGAAAAGATGTTTTGTTTAAAAAATTTCACTCTGAGATAATACTTCTTTTTCAAAATTATACATTTCATATAAATCCGGTATAATTGCATCTTAATTTGCAAAAGATTTTATAGCTAAAAATAAAATTATAAGTTTAAAAAAAGTTTAATCAGTGCCATATTTTTTACTGCATCATCGACATGTACATGCGTGCATAAATATACAACAATAAACATCCTTTTTACGTTTATATTTATGCAAATATTAAAAATGCACATAGAATATTTACATCAAAAAATTTTTTTTATTCTACTAGTTTTTTATATTTATAAAGGATATATATTTTACTTGTTAAATACTTAATTTAGTTAAATTTTTTTTTTAATTGTAAAATATTTATTTTTTATACTATTTTATAATGTTTTAAAGCTTTTTCATTTTGAAAAATAATTAAACATATATCTCACTGAACAAAAATTCTTTTATATCGTTATTTTACACATTTTATTAATTTTTAATTGTGTTTGCATAAATTCTTCCTTAGGTGAGAATAAACTTTATTCTTATAAAGTAATTTTTTCAACTATAGTATATACTATGTCGTGATTACTTTTAATAAAAAATGTATGAATGTTTTAGTATGCAAATATCTTTCTTTATTTTAATACACCTGAATAAATATTCTTTCAAAACCGTAGAAAATACGTTACTTTCATTAGATCACATACTGAGTTCATATTATGCGATAATACGATGTAAGTATGTGATGGTTTTTATGAATCATATACTTGAAAAAACTTTAAAAGAAAGAGAAGTAAAAAAAATAATTACATCATTTTTTGAAAGAGATGAAAAAATTCAATTCAAATTTAGTTTCAAACAGAAAAGATGTCTCGTTATACATCATGTGTCTGACCATACCTTCCTTTTTTCTACTTATAACTAGTAATCTAAAACGAAGTGTGTGCTTGTTTTCTCTGTTTCATTAATTAATAAATATAACGAATTTTTTTTAATAATAATTTAAAAAAAAATATCCATATGTTGAAAAAACTTTTGTGCAAAAAATATATTAATTTATTAAAATTGTATTCAAACAGAACTTTACGGTTCCTTTACTAAGTGCATTTAAATTTAATAATTTGTACATCATATATATATTTTTCACAAATATTCTTATTATATATAAATAGATCTATGTGTGTAAGTATATATATATATATATAAACAAATATTTTATAAACGATCTTCGAAATTAAATATATAATCTTGCATTTAACAAAAATTATATGATTTTGGTTCTCGAACCCAAGAATTCAATTATGCTCCGTTCCAATGGCTTATCCAGCAGTGTCTGATTGTTATCCGAAAGATCTGTGCTATCCTTAAAGGAATTACTTGAACGCCTAGTATTAATGGAACAAGAATTTTATCATTGTTTTCGAAGACTAAGATCTCAGGTATTACTCTATTTCTAGTTATTTGTACTTTTTACTATTGAGATAATAATAACCATTGTATCTCATTCATAATTAGTTTTATACATGAGATCAACTTTATTTATAATTTTGTATTCATTGTTAATTCTGTGAAAATGAAGACATTTTTTTTTAATACCGTGGAAACAACGACTACCTTAAAGGGCAGTTATATAAACATTTAAAAATCTAGACTATTTACCATAGCTGAAGAATTACAAATTTTATCGTATGGTAATATATTTTAAATAAATAATTTTATTAATACTCTGAAACTCATGAAAATACCATTGTATTCCAAATGTAATAATCGACGTATTGAAATATAAATACTAAAACAAATTATAGGTTTAAAATTATGAAATCTGGTAATCATCTGATTATGGAAATCTGATTTCAAGAGTATAAAATATCTTATGATAATTATATTATTATTAAATATCTGCTTTTATAAATGGGTTTATAACGATTAAAAATTCTTTTTTTAAGTATTTATTTTTAAATGGTTATATAATTAATAAAAAAATAATTATACGTAATTTTTTTAAATATAATTTTAAAAAAATTTTGAATACATTTTTATAAGATTATGCAATATTTTTGTATAAAAAGTTTTGTACAGAAAATACATATGTAATTATACTCTTTGTGAACTTTACTACAAGTTTTATATTAAACTGTAAGAGAAGTCACAACGGTATTAAAATGAATGAAAATTATATTTTATTAATATCTTTTGGTTCGTCCACTTTTTTACAATTTCTATTTTAACTAAACAAGTTATTGTTGTTATGGCTTATTGTTATTATTATTTTTAGTTTCATTCGTCGTTAAAAGATAGTATCTCATTCAATACAATGCTTAAGATACATGCTTAAGATAATTTCATTAAATTTTAAAAGTTATTCTTAATTACTCTTAAAACCCATAATTTACAAAGAAACAATATTGAAGAAAGAAAATTTCATTATTTCGTATTAAAGAAATGAAACGGGTCACATAAAAATCTAAAGAGCTTCAACCCTGTGAAGTCGAATCGTTAAAAGGCCATAGAATATTAAAGTCTGTGATTCCTCGTTTGTACATCTGACAAACAAATCCTTTTCTACATCCAAAAAAATTCTCATTTCAATGTATCGAAAAAGTTTTCTTGGCTTAAACAAGAAAACGTAACGCATCGTGCAATTTTATATTTTATTATTTTCCTAAAATGTACTTGTATCATTATTCAAAATGCACCAAAACTTGAATTTAAAATAAAGAACATAGATGCCCGTATATACATATATATATATAGTATATATATAGTTGTCTCTGACTTAAAACCATTAAAATCTACCGTATTTTGTAGAGATCACGAGGATCTTTTATTTAAAAACAAATTTACGTTTATCAGTGACACAAAAATTGAAAAAAAAATCAAAATTCACTGATTAATTTAGCCAAAATATCTATCTGTAAGTTGATGAGTTATAAATACATTCCTTAAATATAAAATCAATAGGAAGATATATTACAAATTTTATTTTAGAAGCGTTTAAAATAGTTTTCTTAACTTTTATATTGTTTATGTGTATAAGAAATTTATTTTATTTTATAGTAAATTTAATGGTGCATTAGCAGCCTTGCATACAAATTATGTACTGTAATAGTTTGAATGCTTTAAATGGAAATAACATGAAAGTTACACAATGAATCTCTAAAAAGTATTATGTAGCAATAATATTTAAAGACAAATTTTTCATTTTGGTACATATATTTTTCTATTGAACTTTATATTCACTTATTGAATATAATATTTATTTGAACTTATAAATTCTTAATAAGGAAAACTAAAAAATTTAATTTAGTACTTAATTTAGCTTTAATAAAGGTATTCACGTATTTCAAGTAACATTTTTCGATCAGAAAATATTAATGTACTAAAAATTATCAGAATTCTTACTACAAATAGACATAAATTTTATTTAATATTATGATAAATAAATATTTCATAATACAGTATGCATTAAGAAAACATTTGGTTAAAGTAAAAAAGGTAAAATTTGTATTACCTTTTTCATTGTAAATATTTTAAACTATCAACTTTACAAAGTGCAAGAAAAGAGTGAAGAATAAAAGCGTTTCGAAAATATTCAACTTTGTGACAGAGAAATGAAAAACGTTTAGCAGAATTGTTGAGAAAGTTGATGCAAGCTGCTTTAAAACTGCATACTTTTATGTTCGTATTGGAGTGGTATAAATTAAATTTAAATATCGATAGTCAGCCTTCATGTGTATTAAAATTTTTGTTTGCGCATTATCGATTGCCCTTCAGGTATTATTAAAGATAACATAAAATTAAAAAAATATTTTGTACATCCACTAAAATATTTAGAAAAATATTACACACCGAAATAATATGATCTTCTTTGACTTGACTAAATATTTATACTAAATTTTTTTATGATTCGAAGATTTATTAAAAAACTGCCTCATTCATCTTTTATCAAATTAAATTAAAAGTTTATTACCTTTTTAGAATTATTTTTTAATAATAATTATTTAATAATACAGTGCAAGTGAATCAATCGCAATGTACTTTCATAAACAAATACTTAAATAACCTTCCCATTAAGATGTTAAAAAGTAAAAAAAAGCTTTTCCAAATTTTTGTAAAATTCCTCTATTATACATATTTTTAAACTTATTATCAGAGTACTTCACTATACTTAAGAACATAATAATTAAAATTTTTTATATTTTAATTATTTATAACTCCTTAAGTATAACGTGGTAAAAAAAAGTTTGCTTGCAGTACCAACTAGCAGTTTAAATTGAATAATCTGAAAAAAGTAAATACGAAATATTAGTTAAATTAAAAAATTTAAAAAACGTCAGAGATATATTTATTTTATCTAAAATAAGTGTATTAAATTTAAAAATTCTTTGTTTAATATATTTAGAATGATTTATAGGACTGTTTTTGAAGATCCAGTTTGAAAAACACGTTTAAATGTGCATTAAAATTTAAGTTTTAATAAAAAGTATATTTTTTAATTTGCACAGAGTCTTCTATTTTAGGTTCAGAAAGTAAGCCTTCCTTTTCCATTTATACCTTTAAAATATTAATTTATTGTTCGTCACAAAGGATTTTGTCCTTGAACGTCGCTTATTGCGTATGCGTGTCACAAGTCTTCTATTTTAGAGACGCTTCTCTTATAAACGTATGTATAGATATCGAGATCATTACTTATTCTCATGATATTTGAAATAGATATTAATTAATTCATATCTTCAGCGAAAATACGAGCACTCAATTATACAGCTGTTTTTAAATTATTATATTATAGGATCACGTTTTTGCACTCTGTTCACGAGTGCAACTACCTATTTGCTTTTAGATAGTAGTTTTTTCAGCTTACAGAAATATTTAAAAATATTTTGATAAGTTTTTAAGTTATTGCTATTAAAGCATTCCATTTTTAAATACTTGAAATGTAACAGTAAAGCATTCCATTGTTAAATGCTTGAAATGTAACAGTAATTACATCCTATTCCATTTTCAGGAATATCCTTTGCACCAATTTTTCCGTTCTTTTTTGAATCGCAATAATTAAATTACTTCTATATAAAAATTAAATTCTATTTAAATACATGGACAACAGAACATCAAAACAGATGTCTATGTGCGCTTTTTACACCTACCTTCAACTGAAACATGTTGTACTATATTTTAACGGATTTTATCATTATTTCTCGCTTAATTGTCTTTTACAAAAATCATACGAATAAATATTTTACAACTAACAATAATTTTAACAATAATAAAAACTGTAGTGATAATTTTTTAATTTTAAAAACTGAGCTTTGTATTCATTCGATTTCAATGTGTAATAAAAAATTCGTGATATTTTAGCTTTAGAAAATACAAAGAAAAAATTCAATTTTGTAAAAAATGCCGAGTGTACTTAACCCATTAAACAAAATTCATTTTGCAAAGCGGTTCGATCAAAAAAATATAGATTAAAATTCCAAGACAGCAATCACTCGAGTAAAACCCCAGAAATTTCAACGAGCGAAGTCGGTCGCAGAAAAAATAAAGCTCTTGAAATGAGGCCATCAACTCTTCTCTTCTCTGTCACTACGTTTCATTACTCCTTTCTTCCGGATCTTGTAAGAGACACCCTTAACGTTGAGTCATCGTTACTGCTATACTCGATTTTTTTCATCTAAACTGCTTCTTTTTCGAGACGCGCACGACATCATTGCTGGAGAGTCGCTTCAATGTCGCTGTTCAAGAGATTCTTCGATCGTACGTGAACATCGAGGTGCGCCGTAAATAAACCAAAATGCGAGTACCGTATTGGGAGTGATTATCAATTCACATTGCAACACCTGTATATCGATAACTTCCGAGCGTTGCACTTTACCAGTTTGGTCTTGCTGCCACTGATTTCCTTCGTATTTTTTTTAACAAAAGCGAATTTTTTTCTGCAATTCATAAATCGACGATACTTTACAAGTGATACGATACATTTGAAAGAATTTCCACTACTCTTATATATTGTTCTGCGACTTATATTAAAATAAAAAATGTACCTATATATGACTTCATTTGTTATACATATTTTATTACAATTTTAATTTTATGAAACATGTAATTATTATAAATACAAAGATGTTGTAAACGTACAATATAAAAATTAAATAAACCTGTACAAATCCATTAATATAAAAAAATAGAAATATAGCAATTGCACTATCAACCAATACACGAATCATTGTATTTTTTTTTATAATAGAAGAGATCGCATTTAGTATATTTGGCCCTATATTAATGATACATTGGAGGAAAAGTAAAAATTTATATAATTTTGAAAAAATGATCTCATTGATCAATTGCCATCAAAGCAGAATTATTATAATTTTTATTATATTAAGTAACCTAACAATTTTTTATACAATTTACTTTTATGTATGATGTAGTATGTAATTTACCTACATTATCGTGAAAAATATACGATAAGTGTTTTATAAAATAAATATCATTAATTTAAATCCTAATTTAAAGCGTAATTTATTGTTTTAATGTAACTATTTACTTTACTTTATTTCAAAAACTTATCAGTAAAAATTCAATTATAATATATATATTTTTAATTCTAATTAATTCCTTTGTAATTTTTTACAATGCTAATAAATATTTTAATTAAAATTTTAATCTTTTTATTGTACAAATATAGTTATATCTAAAATTCACTGAATATTTACACAAAATTGTTACTATATAATAAATACGAAAAATTAATTTAAATAATATAAATAAAACAATAAAAAACTTTAAATGTATCAAACATTATTATGACAACAAATATTTCAAAAACGAAACAAAGTTATTCTATTCATAAAAAAGTAAAATAACTACGGTATAAAATCCATTTAATTTACAGTACAATCTTATGAAATATGTTCCATTAAAAGTAAAAAAAATTTGAACTTCTAAAAACTTATTAATCCTTCTATTAAAAGAGAATAGTTTAAAAAGATTAATTAATTTTATTGAAAACAATGCTATTTTCTATAAATATTTTAAATGGATTTATTGATTAATTGTTAACTGTATGTTCAATAATTCAATCAGAGTTAATATACAGTATCAATATAGCAAGTTGATGCAATCATTAATATTAAAAATTATAGCTAAATTTTTACCTTCATACAAAAATAATATCTATTTCTTATTTTATTCAATAATTTTTAGTATATTTATTTGTTATCATGTTAAACTAAAATAATAAAATAGAATATGTATTATTTATTATAAGCTTTAGAAAAGTAAAAATTAACAAAATTTGAACTTATAAAATTTATTTGTTTATAATATTTTTACTTATGAATTTATTATAAATGCATAAAAGAGACATGAATACAAAAAATATATGCAAGTGCTGAATTAGGTATAATTATTTCATTATTTTACAAATATTTACTGATAGAAAATAAATATTAAAATGAATTAAATTATGTATCATTTAGTAATCGAATATGAGCAATAAGATCATATATGTCTGTCACATATGTATCATCATATATGAAGTTCTAAAAACTAAGAATTTATCTGTTATGACTATAATATAATTAAATAATTAAATTTTTTTAATCACTAATATTTACTTCTGTAATTTTTATTCAATTCAAACATTAATCGACGTATATAAATATTTTTGTGACATTTTATTTATTTTTCTTTAAAATTTTAATTAAAACTTGAATTTATTTATCACTACGTATGTAATGTCTACTATTATTAATACAATACTTAAAGTATCTTGAAAATTGATCGATATTTTTCACTTTTCAAGCATAAGGACTACTATGTTGCAAAAGTAATTGAACTAATTCATAAATTTTTGTCAAAAAGTTTCATTCATATTAAAACAAAATTATTTATTTGATTCCTTTTTAAATTAATGTAAATTAAAAAAGTTTTATGAATACTATTGAATATATTTCTCAAACAATTAAATAAAATTTTTTCAATAGAATAATCTTTATCTTTTAAATTTTGTTAATTTATATAAGTAACATCTAGTAAATAATACGACGATCGACTACAATCGTAAATAAATGTTTGAAACTCAATGTTTCCCGTAATATTAATATTTAATTATCAAATCACAGTTAATATGATACTTATTTAGTTTAAATTAATTTAATCCTAAATCCCTTTTCGTAATAAGAATTATATAAAGTATTCTTTAAAAATGAGGAAACGAAATCGTCTGGTATTTATCAATTTTTTATATTAAAGTTTAAAAATATTTAATTTTGGCTCATACAATCTATCTTTTTAATATTGGGTATTTAGTATATATTTAGTATATATTTAGTAATAATAGTAATATCTTATTTATTTATTATTTCAAGTTGGTTTATTTTACTTTTTATCTTAAATTACTTTAATTAACCTGTGTTACGAAAATAAATATTTTTTTAAATTAATTATTAAGGAATACTATAATAGCCAAATCAATGCATATCATAATTTAAGAAAATAATGTATAAATTTATTATTTTTTGCGTAGAAAACATATTTGGAAACTACTCTTTAAAGAAAATTAATGATTAAGACTTGTAGCTTTTTTCTTATAACAGAATTGGATTTTAAATTAAGAATTACGGATAATCACGTATAAAACATAAAAAGTATAATAAATTACGTTATAATGATAATATCGAGCAAGAATTGGAGAGAAAAATGTCATATATCGTATTCTAATTTCAATTTAATAATTCCAGTGCAACAATGTGAAAATGAGGTGTGGTAAACGATAATATCTCGAGTGCTCGATAATCTTCGTAAATTGCACCGTATAAAGTCGGAAAGGTGATGACCGTCTAAGAAAATGGAGCACTGCATAAGCTAAGTGATTGCCATATAGAATGATTTTGAAAATATATTTTCTCAATCCAGCCGCGCCTCTTATTAAGCGTAAACCTCTAGTTCTTCCAATTTATCATTTCGTATATCTCTTTTTTAAACTCTTATTTACTTTGTCAAGTTACTTTCATCATTTTTAATAAATAAATAAATATATATACATATATGCTGTATTATAAATTTGTTTTTAGGTTTTCCTTTTAACTTATAAAATATTTTGATAAGTTTTTTATATTATAATCGAACATCATTTAAAGAATTTAAATAAATTCTTAATGTTAAAATTTTATTGAAACGAATTGAGATAATTAATATTTAATTCAAACTGATTAAAAGATAGTTTCAAATTTTTATCAAAAACCTTACATAGAACATTACAAATAAATATTTTCACGATGATCTAAATACTGAAATTAGTAAAAATCAATTTGTAAAATTTACTTGTTTAAGAATTACATTTTTCAACTTGAATGAAAACTAATTTCTAATGTAAAATGTAGGAAACTGAATATTTAATAACCTTAAAACTAACGAATTCCTTTTCTACCCGAAACATTTTCTTAAATCTTTTTACAATTACCTCGTACTCACTTTTTATCATTCTCTTCTCTTTATGTTTCTCCAGCTTCGTCTTGCTCGCCTTATGAAAGTCGTATATTTTCGATCGGAGGAAAAAAAGAAGAAAAAAGACAAAGAAGTGCTTTTTAAAATTACAGAGTGAAGACACCTTCTGGGCAAGTTACTCGTATGCAAAATAAGCTCTGCTTATTAGCACCTACAAAGAAGGTTCACTGTCAGCGTGAACTTCAGCCAGTCATTTATGATGCGAAATACCTTATTGAAAAGTGAATTATTTTACGACCAGAAAAATGCTTTCAAATTTGTAATGAAAATTTCAACTTATAGGTACCTATAATATATTTATCAAACTGCGCTCAATTCGCATAAATTTGTAATCTTTCATTACAAAATGTTTTTTAGTAGAGTTATTAAAAATGCAACTATTACACTTACCTTTCACAAGCTGATTTATAACTTTAAAATTCGAAAATTTGCATAAGAAAATTGTATTTTTTTCGATTTACTTTTATATAAAATTATACGTCAATTAATTAGTAATTATATTGTAACATTATTAGATTTTATTTATAAATAAATAGCAAACATATAATTTAAATGTTACAAATATTTAATAAATATTTGATTATACAAAAGTTCCAATTAAATACTATATATTTACTGAATATTAATAAAATTTGTATCTTATTTTAATAATATATAACACACAGATATTTATAAATTTATATAAAAATAAAATTACATATAGCTATATAGAATTAAATATTAATTATATAAAATTAAAATTTGTTTCATAAACGAGGAAAAACGTAAAATAATTTAGAATGAGGAATATAATTATATAATTTTAGTCTCATTATAAAGAAAAAATAAAATGAATCTCTATTCATAAAATCACATATTATACGTAATAAACAGTAATTATTAGAATAACGTATAAAAAAATTTAATATTCAATAACATTTTATAATAATATATTATATAATTCTATATTAAAATAATACCGTTTTTATCACTACAAATGTCTATTACAAAATTAACTATTGCAAAATTACATATTTTAATATATTGTATTAAAACTAAAATCTTCTGATATTTTATTTATTTGTAAAATATTTAAATTTAATACAAAGAAATGTTATAATATAAATTTATCATAATCTTACCTTTAAGACAATACAAAATCTACATAATTAACAATTAAATACGTTTTGAACTTTAAAAATTTGAAAATATTTTCATAAAATCAGAAAATTTACATAATAAACTTTTGATACTTATTTTGATCTCCTGTTTTATTGTATTTAAAATTAATATCACTTTTAATATCACTTGATGATAAATATTTACAAAAAACCCGTCAAATTTAATATTTATTTTAATATAAATTAATTAATTAATCTTATTAAATTCTGTAACAAATGAATGTTAAAAGAATAAAATTTGTTCATCAATACTGGAAAATTAATAAATTTTCAGTTAAAAATTTTTTAAAGGTGTTTCATGAAAATTATTATATAAAAATACCTGATATTTACCCGTAAAATTCTATATAAAAAGAAAATAAAAAACTTTATATTACAAAAAAAAGTAACCTTATTTTTTCTACGATAAAGTTACTATAGAATCATCAGCATATTAAATATTTATACTCCACTAACTTATAATAAAAATATAAAAATGAAAAAAAATCTAATGCCCGAGGTATTTTATACAATCGAGAATTTTGCAAATTATCCCAACATACTACCACAAAGTTATGAAAAAATTACTCATTTAAAAAGCAGATCAAGAAAAAATTCCATAAATTGTTCAATTATATTTCAGCCCACAAACCACAAATCTTTTAACGTACTAAGCCTTAAAGGCCTTCCAAACGATAAAGGAGGCCGCACTGCAACGCTGCTCGAGCTCAAGGTGGAAGTCGTCGGTAATAAGTAGAAAAAACCGAGGTGCGGTGAAACTGAGCTTATCTCTTTCTTTTCACTCTTTCTCTTTTTATCTCTCTCTCTCTCTTTCTCTTCCTTTCTTTTTATCTTTTTCTTCGATTTAAAATGTACAAACAAGGATCAAAATATTCTTACCTTTGAAATATTGCGAAAAAGAGAATTATCTCTTCAAATTACCTGCCTTATTCGTTTATTGTTATATTTCGAATTTTCATTCATGCTTTGCATTTTTAGTAAAAAAATATATCGACCAAATTAAACGACAATCTGACTAATAATCTTAGAGGAACAAATAAGATCTAATTTACAATGAAATATCTACATGATTTAAATAAGATCAATCTATCTTAATTCTCTTCACAAATGATATTAGCCTTCGAGTCTATATAAGAGACATTACTTCTTATCTCTTCTGTTTATTTTCCTTTTTTCTTTACAATTTTGTCTATATAAGTTTCTACAATACTTTTTTTATTTTGTATCACTTTTTCTATTTCGCTTGAATTCCCAATTACGATTTGCAACTTCTCTTACAGATTTTATTTGTCAATCGTGTCAACGATTTATTTCTTTCGATTTTATACTGCTGATATCTAAAATTAATTAAGTCTGATTAATAATAAATAATTTTATTGTTTTATTTATTTTTATCATCCAGCTTAGACTTTTAATATATTATCTGTCACTGATATTTATATTTCTTTTTTAAATTCAAAACTTTTTTTAACTTTAAAAATATTCTTATCTCACAAAAATATTTCTCGTTACACTAATAATACTTTTTAATAATACTTACTAATATTATAACTCGTCATATTTCAATATATTTTAATATTTTATTCGCACGCATGTATATACATGCGTGACATTATGTTAAAAAAGTTTCTTCTTTAACTATGTGTTAGTGATCTTTGTATTCTTGTAACGGTTTATTTTAATCCTTATACATCTCCCTCTCTTACTCTCATGCTTTTGCAGAAGCTGGTAACCCTGGCATCTTAGTTACTCTGTCTTAAAAATTGTACACCGTCCTTTGATTAAAACTAACGTAATTTTTCACTCTCCCTTTCTCCCTCTTTAAAGTTTCAATTTCTCGACTTTTCCTAGTAAACTACACAAAAATATACTTGCTAATCTTCTTTTTCGCTTTTATCCTTGGAATTATTAATTTCTTTTTTATGTGCGAAGTTTGAAATTTCTGTGTAACTATTAATTCTGGTACTGCTTACACATATAAACATACTTATATGGCGCACATGCAAGTATATCTAAATAATCAAATACTTGCACCTTGATTATTTACAAGAACATACATGGGCTTATGCAGGTATATATTCGTAAATATAAATTAAGTATAAACACACATAAATAGCTAAATAAACGGACCTCACACATACCCACCTACGCAGTGGCTCTTTCTTCGTGGAATGGGAAGAGATCGAGGGATGGGGCAGTCAAGGAGGAGGATATGTACAGCAAGGGGAACACTCGGGCGCGGTGGTGCAGGACGCATGCGCCCGAGACTCGTCCGTGACTGCACAGTTGGGGTGGTTCAATGTTACGGAAGGGCACTGACCCGAACGTTTGCTTGCTAAAGAGAGAGAGAGAGACAGCGGACCGATAGGCAGAATCCAGCAGCTATCACCCTAGCGTCGGTACACTTCGCGAAGCCGGAGAACCCTGCTCGAGCTCTCTCTCTCTCTCTCCCCCATCGCTCTCTCTATCTCGCCTTCTCTTCGCACTGTCGGAGAGATATCCCGGGCTGCGAAGCTCCGCGCGCTTGCAGCGCGAGAAAGAGAGGGAGAAAGTGTAAGGGTGAAAGGCCCTAGTCCGGATGGAGTTTCACCGCTCCGTGCATGTACCGTGTAAACGAGATAGACGATGAGCGGGAGGACGAGAGACTCTTATAAATTACCTGGACCCGACATTACGATTGCTGATTCCCATCGTTTAAGCCCTCGCTTTCAAAGCGAGAGCGAGTCCTTGCCCGTGCACGCACACGCACAACCTTCCCTCGAAGCTGCTCGCCCACTCCCGCGACTCAACTCCGAAGGGTTGTGTGTGTGCACTTCCGCGGCGATCGCGTGATTTTACCCACTTTCTGATCGGCTCTTCCCTTTTATTTATTATTTCTACGCTCGCCATTCTCCTCGGCTCCAAGGAATGGCTTTGCTTTCCTTGCATGAAATCGCGGACCTGTTATAACAGTCGTACGTTTACTTTTTATCAAGGATAAACGTCTGAAAAAAGTACGCGTATCTATGGAGCGCTGAGTGTGCGGTACAAATATCGCTTCCAGTCTTTCATTATGTTAAGCTCGTTATTGTATGCTATTTTTTGCGCCAGAATTGTCAATCTCATTGAAGAGGTATATTTTATTTTTCCTTGCACCCACAATTTTATTTTGACTCTTTAAAATTATGTATATTGTGTGCACTGTATCCAATGCATTAGTACTCGCTTCACTTTGTCGCGTTTCAGCGATCGATATAATAATAATAATAATAATAATAATAATAATAATAATAATAATAATAATAATAATAATAATAATAATAATAATAATAATAATAATAATAATAATAATAATAATAATAATAATAATAATATTGATCGATTAGATGATGTTGATACGTGCACAAAATATGCCACCGAAACGTTATTGTATTATTCATGAAATATATGTTATTGGATATTTGAAAGCAACATGTATAATTGATGTTATTTTCCGAGTCATATACATAATTACTGATGAAGTAATAAGGGCATTTTTAATAAATGCGTATTTACATATTTCCATTCGTTCGAGACTAAGATAATACAAATTAACAATAAACAATATTTTTTATTCGAACATTGTTGTTGCGTTTTATATTTTTATCGTTTAATTTCAATTCACGGGTTTACTTTAAAAATTAATTTAACTGCATAACGTACAAAAATATACAATTATTATTCTTACTTATAAACTTTTGATTAAAATAAAGTAACTTCAGGATGATAATGAAATTATCATCTGTAATATTTCAGGAGCGTTAGAATATATGTTTCTTAAGAGACAAAGAAGTTTATTAAAAAATATTTACATATTCATATTAATATTAAGACAAAAATAATTTTTATTTAAATAACATGTTTTAAAAAACAAATAAAACTTAAAATGCAATTTCATCGTTCTTTTAGAGTCAATGACTTATAATTTAAATATCTGTGAAAATAAAAATGTATTATTAAGTTAAAATTTTCTTCTAAATTCTTTTAAATTTATTACATTTGTTTTTATATGATTAAAATGAATAATAATTTTTTTATATCATTACTTTTATACTTAACAAATTATTAACATTAATTAAAAATCAGCTTTCGAACTATTTGTAAAAAGTTAACTAAATATATGTTATATTTATTCAAAATAAATATCACAAAATAGAACAAAAAATTATTCTATCGATTAAATTACTAATTTATTTATGAATTATTACTAAATTATAAATTTATTTCTTTAATTCTGTTCTCAATATTTATTAGTTATTTTTATTTATTAAGTTTTATAAATGAAAAACGTTAATTCAACAAATTAAAATCAACTATTAAAGTAAAGGATTTTTCTTGCAATTTATTTTATAAAACTACATAGCAATTAAAATAGTTCGTAGTTATTTGAAATTTAATAAAAATGCCTTAAATATTTATTGCATTTAATGATTTATAAATCTTTCATTTTCTTTTTCGTTCTAAATATCCACAACTATTCAAATGTAAATGAAATTTGGCAATTCTTTTTTCTTTATCGAATATCTACCAAATAAGTTGGCCTTTGATACATTTATAAAAATTAAAGGTACTATTCATAAATTGTATAAAAAAAAAAAAAAACCTGTAATGGAAAAATTTCCAGGCACAATAAGAGCTATTAAAGTTCGATGTCACGAATGAATTTTTGCTTGGATGTTCAATGATAAGGAAACTGTCTTCTACCGAGGGAATACCAAGTATTTTCGTTTATCCCCAGTAAGTGACGCCACCCTGCACCGAACTTTAATGCAGTGACCTGCGGCATTTCTATTTAAGTATCTTATAAATTATTCACACTACAAATCAGTAAACGCAAAAGACGCTCTCATTAATTTGTGTGTCGCAATATATGAATTTTCACAGGCTATAGATAGATTTTCAATTTTTCTTTCTATTTTATTTCACTTTATCTTTCTGTTTATCTTTATAAATACATTGTGATCTTCGTTTTATTTTTCACACATCACGCCACTTATAATCCTGGAATAACACTTTGGTCATATCGGCATTAGCTAAATTCACAAAATCTTTTATTGGGTAGTATAAGATCCCCATATTTAATCTACATATATTAGGTTGTATGCCACATATTTCATTTTATGACGCTTCCAACTTTTTCCATATAGTTATCATTTTCTTTTTCATATTAATGATATTTTCGCATTATATAAACTATGCAAATATAGTTATATTCAATATACGTACGCGACTAAAAGATTTGGTTTATCTTTTCGAATACATTAATTAACAACATAAAGATATACTTTATAGTTATGATAAAAAAATACTTCTTATAAAAAATGATAATAAAGGAAATCCAGTGCTAACATTTTGTAGATCATGAGACTTTTGAACATGAAAAAGAAGGTAATGGATCATATGTTAGTGATGAAAAAGTGACTAACGGAATAGATAACCATCTTATTCTGTAAAAATGTTTGGAAATTTAAATAGAGTACAGACTTTACATAATTAACGATCAAAAATTAAGATAAAAACCAGTATAAAAGTCACATACTTATAAATATATAATAAAAAATTTTAAGAACACCTGAAAGAAAATTCCAATTTAATAATTTTAACCATTAAAATAAAAATAATGTTAATATTACTAATTATAAATAAAAAACATAAATTCTCCTAGTAAGTTTTTAAATAATAAAACATACAAAATAAAAAAAATTAATATTATTACCATAATAATAATAATCTTATTAGTTTTATTACTATGCTCATTATATTACAACAATGAATTTATCAATATTAATGTATAACAGCTTTATAGTATTACAATAAAATTTATAATATTATGTTAAAAATATATATTAATAAATTAAAAATTTTACATGTTAATAAAGTAATAATTTATACAACAAAATATTTAATTTAAAAATGAATTAAAAATTTGTTTATTGTTCTAATCAAAGTATTTCAAAACGTTAAAAACCAAAATTCATGAACATTTTAATCTCTGTAATAGTCTACTCAATTTATTTATAATTACAAAATTCAAGATTATATATAACACCTTAAATATTAATTATATTGCTTATAACTATTACTATAAATCCTACGCATTATTTTCTTACATTTTATATGATATATCAAATTCGTGTAAGGCTTTTACATTGTTCATGGAGAAGATTTACTTTCATAATTGAAATATTAGATGTTTTCTTGTAAAATTTAAATGATTCGTATGTACACAATAGTAAAATGGTTGATTATTACCTAAAAATTCGAAGTGTTAGACGTAAATATATTAAACGAGCGACATTTGTTTATAATCATACAAAATAGTGTTTCAACTTCAGTACTTGATGATAACTCAGGGTATTTATCACATTCTACTTTGAAGCAATAAAATGTATTCTATTTGATTGGCTGCAATAAATATTTACAAATAATTTTATTTAAATTTACAAGCTTATAACACAATAAATTTATTCTGCTCGATTAATAAAGAGAATAATTAAATGAAAAAATATCTTTATTATTTTTTGATATTTAAAACATGAAAAATGTCTGTTTCACTATAGATCTAAAGAAAAACATATATTACAATATATGCTTTTACTAAAAACTGCCTTTTATACCACTATAGAAATGACCTGAAAACACCATTGAGTATACATAATATATCCAAACATAACGAAGCTTAACCATACACACATATATGACTCATCGTATCCGTTAATTTCATTTCTTTATTCTCTTCTTTAATTTTTTTCGTATTCTGCGTCCCTTATTTTTTACTCTTTACGTTGTATAAAAGGGTTACTTCTTACTTGTCCCTACTCAAAGCGTAAATGAAAAATATATTCTTGGTACGTGTAGTAGTCGTTGTAATTCGCTTTCATTGCAAAGAGGGTCTTTGTTCTTACTAATAAACTGGTTTAATGAGTCAGTCCATGCATAAAGATGATGTATATGTACTTGAAAAAGTTTACGTGAAGAAATTTGAAAGAACAAATTTAAGCGAACAAAAATAACAATTAAAATTCATACTCTGATTTTTTTTCTTCGTCGTACTTCACGACGAAGACTAAAATTTATGTTTTGGTTTCTTGGTTCTGCTATAGAATCGAAGGAATATGGGAAAGAGCAAGTTCCTTTTCCATTCTTGCTTTTGAAAAAGAAGCACAGAGAGAAGAACGAGTAAAAAGACGTCAAATCAAAAGTTGGATTGAATTAGCTCTTGAAGCGACGTACTTATGGATAACGAAGGCTATTTAAAGGACTGAATCGACGAGGCTTTCAGATTTCTTATTTAGTCTTAATTTTACTTTACTCAGCTTATTTGAAAAGTTTTATTGTACTGCTACATCTGTTGAATTAACTTTATAAATTTATCTTAGATAAATTGTACTATATAATATTAAAGTAAAAAATATTGCATGGAAAGATCTTAAAAAACTAAGTACGGCTTTACATGGCTAGGAATCGTATCAAGAGATTTTCGTTTTCGCATTGGATTCCCGTTCAGCTAAGCTACTCATACCTATACGCTTGCTTTTTTTGAGTCTTCCTCCTCTCATAATCGTATGGCGAAATCCGACACTTTTTGCAACATCATAAATTTTTTACAAAATCAAAAGTAAGTGTAGAAAAATTTTTTTATTAATTACGGTAAAAGTTTAAGAAATATTCCCTTGATCATTTACTTAAAATTAACGAATCAATTAGCTAATCACATTTACAAGTACAGAATAAACGAATAAACATGGTATTTTCTTAATTTATTTTCTTGTAAAAATTTATTTTTTGTAATATTTAATTCAATTTTAATGAGAATGTCATTAATTTAAAATGATTTAATTTTTATTTTGAAATAAATATTTTTAAGTCTCGTAAAAAATTTATATTTTGAAGCACTAAATTCTAAAATTTGTACATTTAGTAAAAAGTTGCTTTTCATCAGTATTGTTTGCAACTTTGGATAAACGATCATAAAAATATTATAAATAATATGCCCACATACGTATATACATAAAAATATCTATAAAGCTAGTTATTTATATACATATGCAGTATTACCTTAGATATTTCATAGAGTTATGAATATGAATTTCTAAACGGATAATGTATTATTATTTTATGGTAAATCCCCTAGTATTTATATTTTAATATGCGACAACTGATTGATTATTTCTACAATCCATTAAAACAAGAAAATTAATTATATAGAAACATGTATGCTGGAAAAGGAATCGCTAGATTATACAAGTACAATGAAATTTAGATTTTGAAATTTTGACTGAAAGGGAACGAAGTTTATAAAAGGTAAACTTGTTCCATCCAGTTCAATAACACAAAGAGGGTATTGCAATAACAAAATAGATCGAATAACTGAAGCGTGTAATAGATGATATATCATTTCCTGATAGTTTTATTTCGTAAAAAATAGCATGTAATCTCACACTAAGAAATCATTATACAAGCTGCTACTTCAAAACTACGCCTTTCTAACAAATGAAAAGTGAATATCCCTCTCAATTTATCGCTGTCAAATTTATCAGGCTCTAGGTTAGCCCAGTAAGGCTTGATAGTGTTGCTATAACAATGGCGTTTTCACTTTGTCCCTACAAGAGAATACAGAGGGTGGTAAAGACGCGCGTATCGATGCCTGACTGACACTCGAGACGTCGTGGGGGTAAAACGGCCCTTTGAGTGCCGCAAGAAGCGACGTCTGTTAGGTCGATTCTCTCCTTGTTATGCTAAATTGTCAACCGTCGCTTACGCGCTCCAGAATATGTAGTTATGTTCTAACAGGGTGAGAGAGAAAGAGAGAGAGAGAGAGAGAGAGAGATGATGCATGCATTATAATTACTTCCTTTTGGCCTAATTAAATATCTAGTTTGGCATTCACCAAAATGCAATAATCACGTTTAAAGAGGAAAGGAGAAAACCGATTGTAATAAACCTGTGCAAATGCAACAAATATTATATTTCAGCATTTATCAAGTGCTAAATTTAACCACATCTTATAATTTTCTACAATAATTCAAAGTCCATCAAAGTTAAATAATAAAATCAAACTTTCTAAATCAGCTTTTTTAACATTTCATTTTAGCCATTCAAAATTATTATATTATTAATTGTTGCCAATACTGGCAACATAGTACAATTTTTATAATATCTTCAATTAAATCCGGAGCGCTATAACGAACTTCGTTAATATTTGAAATACTTTTTCTTCGTATCACCGTTCTCTATTTTTCTCCCCCTCTCACACATACACACGCGCGCGCGCGCGCGCATACACGTATTATGTAACTTTTACAATCATCTGTCTCTTAATCACATAATTTGATATTCGAGTTTTTTTTAATACATTTTCACGCCAATTACATGTTTTCAATGAAATTATAAGTTAATTCACGATCAGGAATATTAAACACATTCATAAATATATGTAAATAAACATTTTTTAATTCCTATCCTCTTTAAATTATGAATTTCAGGGTTTTTCTGTAGCATCTAAGCATACACTGTAAACGTAGCGTAATTAAATTTGGTATCCGCAAGTAAAAAAATTGCAAAAACGTAAACATCAGTGTTGATACGTAAAATCTTTATATAAACGATTCAAGGAACCAATTTACAAACTCGAAATACATACTATACCAAACTACATTCACCCTGGACGAAATGTCTAAAAACTTGATCCACATATGCTGTGATGTGCATGAATCCCCTTCAAAACTCATAAAACCGACTCAATGTTCCCTGCATCCTACGTCGCACGTCTCAACGTCCGAAAATTCAAGAATTGCCATCGGGCCTTCCCTATTGAAAAAAAACGACAAAAATTTCGAACCCCTATATTCTGAGGATTCGTTGCTACTACTTCGATTATATGTGCAGCCTTTCTCTTTCTATCCCACTGGGCACGTACATAAATGTTCATGCGCCTCGAGCAGCTAAACTTCTCGCCTCCCTTTGCCTATGATGATTCCTCCGGAAAGTCTTCTACGAGTTTTTCCAACTTGTTTCCCCTCGCTTAAGCAGAAGCAACGGCCACCCCATGATGTCCAAGTACACGCATCGAGGGGAGGTGAAGCGGCTGATCGACTAAGCAGGAGCACGGCAAAACCGACACGAAGCCGTTTTAACAATACTGTACGTATCAAAAATGCTCAGCCATTCGAGAAATACGTAAATTAGTAATTCCGATGAAACTGTTACTCGTGTTAATATACCCTCGCAAAAACTTGTATGAATATTTAACTTAATTCGTTTCCCTATTACACTTTTTACAAGCAATACTTAAATTTATAGATGTAAAATTTTAAGCGTGTTATGTAAAAGAGCGCAGCCAGTGTAAGTACAAAAATGTAGATAAAGTAAAAAATAGTTTCCTTGATTTGAAGGATTTAATGAAAAAAAATTTCGAATTTAAACGAATTTATAGAAATTTGATACTAAAATTAACTCCTTAACGTGCTTTTTTAAAAATTATTGAGTAATTTTACAGATGCAACTTTAAAAATAGAATCAAGATAATATTTATATCAAATGGAATGTTTCAGCTGAATAAACATATCTATATTATCTGTTATATGTTTTTAAACCTACACAGCTAACTATTTTAATCGCTTTAATAGCATGCTATCTTAAATTAAAAATGAATATTACGGTACAACCAGTAGTTTTAACTTCCTTTATTGTTCGTTCTCCCGCTGAGATATTTCACGCCTAACTCTTGCATTGATCGTTGAAGCAATTCCTTGATAACGTCCACTTTCATTTTTCTGTAGATTCCTCGTGATTTATGTTGCTTTATCTTCGAGGTTTTCTCAACACTCTTCAAAATCATCTAAATTTCAGACATTTTTGAATCTTCATAATTGTTTATATGTAGTTTTAAAAAATCGCAGTATAACATTCTTGTTGTTTACTTTCGTACGTTAAATGATAAAAGTATTTCATTTTTCCAAACATAATAACTCAATGTAGAAAAGCAACGCTACATTTGCTGACTAAATCACACGATTATCAAAATTTTTTACAAGAAGGTTTAATTTCTGTTTCAATGTTGAAGCGTAAAAAATTTTAATAATAAAGTGGATAAATAAAAAAAATTTACAATTTATTTCATATATGTTTATAATTATTTAATAATAATGTTGTACGAAAATGTACAAACACATATCAAGAGTCATAAACAAAAAATTTAAATATTATTTTTCACACACTTTTTTTAACCTTGAATAACTCAGTTAATACCTAAAAAAACTCTTGTATAATCCGCTGTACACACTTAATGACTTAATTAAAACTTTAAAGTATTAACAACTTGAAAGTTACTACTCAATATATATTTGTAGACATGGCTGTGTATATGTTTGTCTACATAGTACGAATACGAATATCTGTGTGCATACTTTTTGCACGAATTGGTTTATTTAAATATAAAAGCAAAGAAATTAGATAAAAGCTAAAAACTAACTGTTCATAACATTATTTATAATAAAATAACTTAATTGAAATTAAGAAATACAATTTTAATAATAAAATAAAGACTAATTTTTCTACATGGTAGAAAAGAAAATCTTGTTTTAAGTCATTCGTTAAAAATATACTATCGATACTCTATGTATATTTCAAACTATTCTACGAATCTAAGTAAAGAAGAAACATTATAATATGAATTGGTGCCTTTAAGTAGTTCAAGATCATAAATTTATGGAAGGAGGGTGAGGAAGCATTCGACACTCCCTACAACAGAAACGAAAAATACGTTTTTACGGACTCCGTCGGAAAACTTTGACTATTTGGACGAAAGCTCAACTTACTCTTACAATTATGGTTGACCCGTTACTATGAATCAAAACATATTCCATTCGCGCGTATGCGTGTGCGTGTGTGTTTTCGTGTAACGTTACAGCAGTACAGTTAAACAATGTAACGAAAGAAACTTGCCATCTTAGGAGAAGTTCGCGACACGCCCTACTTGTGGAAATTTTGAAATGTAAATTTAAATGCAAGGATGTACATTGAGGTGGTGAGGATTTATATATTTCTAATAAACTTTTCGGATTCTTTTTAAATATATGCGTTAATACGTAGACGTGTAGATTTACCTGTAGGACCCATTTTTTTTTTTTATTTAATTTTAAAGATTACTTTAAATACACTTTGAAATTTGAAATTTATTTCGTAGTTTGTTAATTATTTAAATATAATCGACAATAGATTTTTAATGATCTGTTAATTATGGAATCAGACTAGTGTAAATATTAAACAAATTACGTTATTTCACAACATCATATAGTGTTACTTTTGAATTAATTTTGATATTTATTAAAAACATACGTATTGAGATAAAAGAAAAAACTTAAAATAGTTACTATAAAATACTTCCTAACTTTTTAATTATAAAAATTTAAATAATTAAATAAAAGTGATTTATAAGATAATTCGAAATTTTCTATTCAAACACGTACATTTATCAAATTAAAATCATTGGTACGAGTAATATTAAATTAAATTATTAATAAATTTAATTAAATATATTGTATGTTAAATTAGTTTAAAATATTATCAAACATAGATAATAAGACCGTCTATCGTTATTTAATTATTTTTATGAAGAGAATGTAGACAATTCAATATTCACTATGCACAAATATATGTACAAAAATATTCATACAAATTATTCACTTTTAGTAAATTTAATAAAATTTCATTTCAAATAATTGTTTAAATTTCCGCAAAAATGTTTTCATGAAATCAATTCTATTATATTATCGAATTTAGAAATCGAATAAAATATAAGGCAAAAATAAAAGTTTATTTCTCTAATTAATCTTTGGTTTTGTAAATACTGTAAAAAATTAATAAAAAAAATTTAGTTTATCAGAGAATATATATTTTATTTAAATGCAGAAATTGTACAATATTCATCGAAAATAAATTACTGCTATAAAACAATTCTTGCAATTCCAATAAGTATAGTGAGAGCCAAAAACCAATCTCTAAAATGTCTCGTACGCACGCATCTATGGAATTTTCATTTCATCGAGGATCAATCAACTCCATCGTCCCCATCAAAAGTACCCTAGACAAGGAGGGAGAGAATCAGAGAGGTAGACGGAAAGAAACAGACTCATAAACTGTCGAATAAAAATAGATGAAAAGAACTGCACTATTTAAAATTGCAAAACACTTTCCAGCATACCCACATATTCGAATAATCATGAAAAGTGTATAATAATTAATAGTAAAAATGTATTGGATATTTGTGAAATATTTTTAATAATGCAAAAAGATTATGTTTATAAGCGATATAGGATAATGAATAAAAAATAGGTTTCATACTTTTAAGATACTAGCAACTTTATTACGAAAAAAAATATATCGCATAAATATCATAGGAAAATTGAAACTATAGCTAGAAATCAAATTAAACGCAATTTGAAATTGATTTACTTTTACAATAAGGTTTTTTATGGTGTATGTATAAAATAAATGATACAGATAAAATTTCATTTAGTAAATTATATTTTGCCAAAAAGCACTATTTTGATAAAGTTACACATGATTAAGTTAATTTTTTATATTATTGTTAATAAAAGAACTTTTTCATTTCTTGTTTACCTATTGATTTTGTAATCCTGAAAATTGATAACTCGATGTAACAGCAGCTGTGGTTACCTTTATGACAACACGTCATGGTAATACAATTATAAGTTACTCGATCAAAATAACATTCGCTATTTTATAATAAACTGAAAGTAAAATTAGAACATGTATCTATCTATTTAATGTATAAATTACTAGTAGATATCTTTTTCTAAATCACTACTGCCTAGTATTATTAATGTAATTTTATTCAGTTGCTACTGCGTTTTTCTAATGTAATACAAAGCAATCTAGAAGATACAATCTAGTTTAAGCAGCAACAAAAACACGCTTCCTAGGGACTCCATTGATACAAAATTTTAAAAAACAATCATAAAAACATATTATATTTTAAGAATTTTAACTTGGAAACAAATCTTTAAATTAAAATAAATAAACATACTGGTTGGAAACTGAAACCATACCATTTAAGTCTGTCCAATCACTTAGTAGCCCAAATTCTGCAAAAAATAAATTTTGCATAAAATGAAAGATCCTTTTTTCTTCAGTAGTATTTATCTATAATTATAAATTATATTCTTAGGTTATCATGCAGTTTGATTATATTAAATTATCAAAATTGTAGAGAAGGCATTAGTTTTTTTTAAATGTCTAATCAAAGTATTTTAATTTAATTATTTATTAAATATTATTAAAAATAATAATAATAATAATAATAATAATAATAATTTATTCTACCTAAGAAACTTATCTTTAAAGAATTCAAATCACAAGTTAAAAAAAAAACTAGCTAATTATATAAGTTTACTAAGTTATCTACGATTAGTTATAAATATAATACAAAAAAATTTTAATAAATATTAACTCGACCATTATGTTAGTAGTTGACATTAAATTATAGCCATACGTTAAATTGTAACTATATTATATTATCTATAGTATAAAATGATATAGATTTAATATAGATTTGCCATTATAAATAAATTAATAGTACATTTGCTAAAACGGAAAAAATTTATAATTTAAACGATATTAATAAAATTATGTTGAGAGACAGCTAAAATATTTTCTGGTTATACAGGCTTCGATATTGCCTACCATATACAGATATCTATTATCGTATCCTTGTATTTTAAACACTCGATTTATAATAAAGACATTTTTTTATAAAGTACGATGGAAATTTTATTGTCGGATCTGAGGCCATAAATAAGAAAATCTCAACGATAAAAAAAGGTAAGGGGACGTTTTTATTGTTCATGGGAATGGAACGGATTTTTCTAGACACATCGAATCGTAGTCTAAGCAGAGGTTGGCAAATGAAGAGAATGCCTTCTTCTCACGTGTAAAACCGTAGACAAGCCCAATGAGTGCGAGGGCTTTTCGAGACCTTTTGCCACGTATAAAACTATAAGCAAGCCTTCGAAAGAGTTTGTTAGAATGGAGCTGTCAGAAATGAGCTGCCGTGCGTCATGGCGGCTCGGCTTATACAGAAAATTGAAAATTTAAAGGTTAAATCTACCCCGTGCTATTTGCGGGGGGCCGAATCGCACAGAAAAAATTGCCAGTGCCACCTGTAACCCTGATAAGGTAGTCCAATTTATGAAAATAATTTGAAAAACAGATTAAATAAAAAATTGTTAATTCCTTCCTAATTATCTTCTGTCATGCACGGAAAGTAATGCAGTTTGTAAAAGTGCGTTTAAAAGTGTTGGTAACGAGAGATACTTTGTAATTAATGATGTAGGAGCTCTGTAACGTCGATCCAAGTATTTGATTGGAATTATGTCAGTGTCTACGTAAATACTCGATCCTATTATGAAATATTGAACTTACGTGTATAGAACTTTAATTCATTCCTGAGGGAATACTAATAATCTTTTCCTTTATTAAGCCTCTTAGTCATCGTCGACTAAGGTCACAGTTTTTCCTATGTCGTTTCTATAACAGAAATTAAATGACGCGCTGCTTCTCCTATTATCTTCTTACGATTCTTTACAGAAATTTTTGAACATATCATAAGTTCATGATTTTATCAAACGATTTATCGACTTAAGCCTCTTCTCTTTCGTTTAGAATCACATGGACATTTTTCTACGTATGAAATACTGGTTTTATTGCCAAACAATTATTAGACTATAGCGACTAATACAAATTAAATATTTAACTTTATACATTATTATTTAAAAACCATCTTCGACGCGAAAAATTCAAGATTGATATTCTCTGTAAAAATTTACAAAGCCTACCTCGGGTATTACGAAACATTTAAATCTGATTTCTTATTAATAAAACATAAACATTTGCTCGTAAATTGAATATTATGAACCATCTACTAAGCGGATAATTATTTTCGAAAGATTAAAAGTACGGACTGCTTTAAGCTCTCCTGCTGTGCATTTGATTGTCAACTCGATGTATTGTTTTACAGAGGGTTGAAACTTAAGCGAAATGTTTTTAAAAAAATTTATCATCTTAAAAGTTTCATAAGGTAATTTATTATTAGAGGAGGACGTTATGACATCGTTTTAAAAATTGAGCTTTTTAGCTTTATAAGTCGGTTTTCCGATGACATAGAGGTGAGCAAACATTTTGACGCAAAAACTCGTCTGAAGCGTCTATATGCAACGATTGAAAACAGCTTTGGCATATACATAATTACTTCACCCTTCAGTTTTGTACTTACGCGTACAGGGCACGTGGCTTCAAATCGCGCCAACTTCGTATTTGCTCGTACGCGGCTTGATTAAGCTACGTCTACAAAGGAACCCTTTTGTGTCCTGGGTATGCCTAAAGTCGCTTGCTTTACTTCAAATGCAGGCCATTGAGCAATTTGGCACTTTTTCAAGGCCGAGGCCTAAAACTGACCTTTGAGTTCATTGCGGTATACACATATGTAGCGTGAGATCGCATTAAGCAGCCACAGAAGGAGAAAAAATGAGCGGTAATGTTGCAGGGCTGCAATGACAAGGGGAAGTCGAGGGTGGCTGACGCTACTTCCCCGGTTTGATCCAGCAAAAAATTAGAGAGCATGAAAAACGAATAGCGAAACAGAGAGAGAGAGAGAGAGAGAGGGAGAGAGAGAGAAAGTGGACGAGATAAAAAGAAAATAGAAAAAATGTATTTATACTGCAAAGGTCGTAAAGACTAAAAAACTTAGAAGGGCACATCGCATTCTAATACAATAAATGAAATTATTAATAAAAAACCTAATTTTCCATTTTACTTAATAGCGCATTCGAGCTGAAATAATTAAAATTTATCTCTTTATTTCAAAATTAAAGAAGATACCGTTTAACAGTATTTAAAATATTTATAAAATCTTAAAGAGAAGTCTAGTTATTAATTTAATTTCCTTTGGTGCGCCTTATTATATTCCTTCAATTCAGTGCTTCATTATATTATAATAAAATATTGCTCTAATATTTTATTCAAAATAAGAATCGACGTTCAAAAAAATCAATAAATTCAATATATTGTAAAGTATTCTTACTTTGTTTCTACCAATAAAATGTTCCAAGATCCACAAAGTAAATTCACGATTTTATGGATATATTATAATTATGAATATTTTTCATAATGACTATATCAGTACGAAAACAAAAACAAAATTTATTTTTCGTGCGTTTTATTTTCGTGTAAAATATAAAATAACAATGTTAAAAAAAAGTAAAAATTTGCGTGTAAATCTCATAAAGAGAGGTCATTTAACAAATTTATTACCAGTGGGCACTTACTACATTATATACAGCAACGACTACAAAATATTTATTAATGATTAATCAATAAATCGATAATAAATGTATGCAAGTATACTATTAATATTAACTTAAAAATATAATAATAAACGCAGGATAATTCAAGAATTTTTTAAAATTACCGTTTTATCATTAGTTAAATATTGATTTTGATTTTAGCCTGAAATAAAAAAATATTTGAAAAACTTATTAATTCTGAATAAGAAAAGATTCATAGATAACACGTGAAACTAAATCATTATTAGTGTTTAATAACGTTATAGGAATAAATTTACTGTTTTCAAATACGTTATGAATAACTTTGATCTTTGCGGTTGTAATGTTCACTAACTTCTTGCAGGATTATTATTTACAGCTAACAAGTTATACTAATGCAAACGTTGTGGCCAATAGATAGCACCGACAAAAAATTCCTATTACAGTAACAGCAAAATTGCAATAATTTGTAATACAGTATTAATAATTTTATGTTATATATACAGACAATGTTTGATTGATCAGTAATAGCAATTACTGGCAAGAAATCGTTTCATTTGACGATTAAAATGTTACATTTTTGCACTGCTTAGTAATAGAAAGAAACAGTCAGGTATTCAATTCAAATAACTTCTCAAGTAATTACAAGTTCACACTAATGACTGCTTGCGATATCTGCTCGACAAACGTGTACAAACATTACAATTAAGGGTCAGCAGCCAATGCTCAGCATTGCGCAATCGATGCTTCGCAGAGTCCAGCTTATTACCAAGAAAAGCGGGCGCATCGAGCGCTAATTACTGCTTGAAAACTGATTGACATTGAGTAAGCAGCGCGTGTCCAGAGCACCACGAAGGATATGGTATTCCGGCACGAGTGTAACTCCTGATCCATCGGTTCAAAACCACATTCCGACGGAGGCGTAGCCCACCTCCATTATCGCGAGCCCCTCCGAGGTCTTCGCAATTAAAAGCCAGCATCCCGTTACCGACCGAGTCGTGCTGCAGTCGCACTGGAAGGGAAGACGACGGATTTCAGAGACACTGTCGCTTCTGCAGCTCCTGCTTCGTTCTCAACGCGAGTGTCTATCCTTACAGGCAAGCAGGCAGGCAGGGGCGTACATCGTTATTTCGCGGTGGATGCTGCGATCAATAGCGTGGAGAGCTCAAGAGCCAGAGAGAGAGAAAGATTACAAGAGAGACGCAGGACAAATGAGGAGGGAAGAAAGCAGAGAGAGAGAGAGAGAGGAGGCAGGGCGAAGGGGATCCTCCTAGTTCCGGAAGCCCGGCTGCTTTCCCTCTCTCTTTACCACCCTACACTCGACATCAGTCGCCCTCTTTTTTACCGTGATAGCTACGTGCATGAATGCCTGTGGGTGTGCAACTACGTTTCTTTCACTTTTAACTCCCTCTCTCGCTCTGACTCTCATCATTTCACCGGTTTATTTTTCATTTTCCCGCTCTCCCCGTCTCCCCTCCTTGATCCCCACGATGTTACATCTCTCTCCCTCTCTCTTTTTCTCTCACACCCCACGCGACTGCCTCGCTTAGCTGCTGCTGCTACTGCCAGTGCTGCTACCCTTGCCACGCCAAGCAACCCCGGAGTCGATGCATCCCAGGGTCGTTGCTACCGACAGCGAACGACCCGAGCCTACATTCCCGGCATTTCTCGTTATGTGTACATACATACATTGGCATGCACGTAGAGCACACATATACGCCCACTCTCGCTTCAATCCTCCCCAGTGTACACGCGCACATTGATACTCATTCACTTTGAATATGTGCAATTTTTAAGTCCAGCTGTGCACAAATGTACCTACGGATAAGCTCTTATTACAGTACTTACTAAGTTTCACCCGCTTATTATTTGTCCGAGAGGCTCGATTTACATGTATTTGTGCGCATAAGTACGCAGGTTTTTCTGCATATTCATGTGTGCCTGCGCGAGTCAGTGTAGGTGTGCGTGCGAGTGAATGTAACTCTCTGTGTTAATGCGTCTGTACATGCCAACGAAAGCAAAAGAATATCTATTATACGAACGATATATGCCTATGCAACATACACGCGAACAATGATAGAAATATAACGAGATAATATAATGCGCACGTGTCATTATGTATTTAAGTGCATGCATGAAAGAGAAAACGTCGTGGTATGTGTGCTACTGAAAGCTACGTATTACAATCTGCCATTCACTACGTACACGCGTATTTTAGGGTCCAAATTTTTCAGCCCATACTTTAGATCTTGTCAAATTCTTTACAAAAATCTTGACTATAAATTTCCAAATCAAATAGTGTCGGAATAGATGTTTGCACAGACATTCCTGTGAATACGCACGCGCATGTGAATGCCCTTGCGCGTGTGTATATTCGCAAGATTAAAGGAAGAAATTTTACGTTGAATAAAATACATATGCATTGAAATTTCAGATGCTGAAATAGAGAAGAATATTCTATAATAATCATTCAATACTTGAATATTCAGAGAGCAGACGTTATTAGTCGGATAGCAAGTCTTCAATAGTTACGTATTTGTTCATTGAATGTATTAGTATTAGCTTTGCAATTTTGGTTATGCAAGCTTTCATGCCATTTTCACTTTAATAACTAATAATTTCTATTTATCTATCTCTCGTAGGCTGTACCTTTAATTTTGATATTTTGATTTCAATAAACCTTCTAGATAATGTAATTGAGTAAAGTAAAATATCAAATAATATAAAATATACTCCGATTGTGCTTGTCAACTTCTGAACATACTGAAATTTTATAATATAAATATTTAATGTAGTTTGCATAATCTAGCGATTTCATAAATTGAATTTTAATAATTTAAAAATTGGTATTCTCACGTTTACACATGAGCTTATTAAAATGCCTTAAGATCGACAATAATTGTTTTTGATTATAATAATAATATTAATAATATCAATTATTATTAATATAAAAATGATAAAATTTTAAACATTCATTTCCTAATAATTACATTTCTAAGTTAACCTTCTTTTTCGTATAATATTAATTTTTTTTTCATAAAGCATTAATTTTTTAATATTTCTGTTGTATAAAATTCATCTCGAATTGATGCTTCAAAAGTTAAATTTATGAGTAATTACAAACATGTTTTTAATATTTCTGAAAAAAAATTAGTTTAGTAAAATATTTGCTCCTAGAGAAATAATTTACTATAAAATTAATTGTTATAATAATAAATCCTAATTTTATTCTCAATTGAATAGCTTACATATTTATAAGCAATTATAGTACATTTAAAATAGATCGAATTAAATAAATCGAAAAAAATATAAAATAAAGAAATTCTCCCTGCAATGTTGGTTGTATATTGTTCTTGAATATTCGTTTGAATGCAATATATTTTTAATGATAAGTTGTATTATAATTTAAAAATAAGTTAAAAATATAAAATAAACATATTTTATGTGTAATTCTATAAATATAATTAATGATGCCCTTAAGCAAAATTAAGCACAAGATGGGTGCCAATTATCGATATCCGCTTGTATATAAAGAGTAGATTACAGTGTATTAAATAATTGACTGTATTCTATTTTATTTATTGTATTTCCCAAGTAGTAATTTTTATTACAACAATAATTAAAATTAAAAAAAATAAAATAAATAACAATAATAAGAAAATGTAACTTATTTATTACTGCTTTTTTTTAAATTTAAAATAGATTCATCAAAAAATTTAATTAAATACAAGCCTTTGTTATTACTTTATATTTCCCCAAGTGAATAATGTTTAAAATATCTTGGGTAGAAGAAAATTTACTTGTTATTATGCATAAAGTAAAATATACATCGATATATGTTAAATTTAACTGCTGTTTATTATAATTTATTAGATTATATATAATTTAATAGTTTTATACATACATAATATATTGTATCATTATCATGATGTATATTCTCATTTTTATCAAAACCGGATCAACCTTCATTGAATTACTTCCAAGGTTAATCCTTAATAATAAAAGAACGTTATCTCAAACATCTTATTTTATTTTTTAGCAGTAGTAGTACTAAAAAAATGTTAATCTCGGATCTCGTAATGCAACTCACTTCTGCAAGCATTTGTTTTCGAGAGAAAATTACTATTTAATGTTAGCAACTTAATACACGATGTAAATAAAAAAACTAGGAACGAATATTGGACGAGAAATTAATTCCATTAAAATAAATTCATATATTTGCACCATTATTTTTGCTTCATTTGCAGCATTTCACGTATATAACATAAATTTTAATTACTATTGCAATCTTCGCCCTTATCTCTCGTGTTATTATGTTGAAAGTAAAGTCCATATACTAAACTAAGCTCTTAAAGATATTTTAGAGTGTCATTAAAAGTAAAATGTTGTACCCGTAATATGTTGTGTTCTATGCAAAAGCTCCATTGCTCGAGATGTGAATTCTATTTTAAATTTTTAAACAAAATGCAGCTTGGGTATTATTTTACAAGACAAACAAGATATTCTAGTGGATAAAAAATAAGCAGCGTCTACGACTGCTTAAAGCGCTTTTAAATTCGTTTGCCTGCCGTGGTCCTGACGGAGACTGCACGGCTTCCTGTGTAAAGCAAATTATTTTCCAGAATTCGTTATCGAGCCATAATTAAAATATTTATCTGCCGTTCGTGCAATATTCAAATGTCGAGTAAACGCTCGTATCGTGGGAAACAAAAGTCGCGCATTCCCCCCGAAGGTTTGTCAAGGAGCGCGGGAATTCTAACCGCGACGGCGATGGCTGCTCAAGGATTCCGAAAATTAGCGACGAACGCCGGGCGAATTTTCGCACGCACTATTACGCGACACGCGACAAACTTCAGCGCTCGCCGAGCGATAATTTCCTCCGGTGAATCCGAGTCGAATGCACTGCGAAAGACGATCTGGTCGACGACAGCCGCCGCGGAACAAAAGCCCACAAGGATGAGAGGAAGAGAGGCGAATCTCAAGGACGGCCACACGCAGGCTCCGAATGCGGCGAGGCCGATCGACCCTGAAAACTTTCATGTGTGCAAGAGAGGCGCGCGCTACCACTCGCTTTTACCTGAATGGGCGGCCCGCTCTCCTTCTAAATTCGCCGTCCGCGAGGCGCTTTGTCTCGCGCTTTGTCTCCCGCCTCCTCGCTATAAATAAATTGCTCAGGATACGCGCCGCCTAGCCAATCGTCCTGCTCACGGGATCCGCGGCTCTTTTTCGATCAACCGACATTCTCTGCCGCTTTCGTATTCCCTCTGGCAACGGAATTTTGCAAGTTCACGTTCGCTCGCCTTGACATTCATCGACATTTGCGCCTTAAACATACTCGTTTTTCTCTCCCGGTCCTTCCCGGTATTTTTCGCTTTTACAACACTGCCGAACGCAAGCTGCGCTTCCACCTCGAGCAATCGTCCTTGTCATCTAGGATAGGTCATCGGTAATAGGCAAATATTTCGCAGATGATTATTGCACACCAGATAGCGGCTATCTGAAAGAAACAAAATAAGTCCGCTCCTGGTAACAAAAAGCATCGACATTCCATTATTTTTTATACTCTCTATTACGTTAAATTAATTTGGGTGTCGTAAATTTTATTTAATTTAATATTTGTGCAGTAATTTAAAAATACCAAGCTTCTTGCGAGATTAGAATTTCGCGGTTATTGTAAATTGATTTCTAATAATGTGTAAACAGCAAGGTATTTTAAATTTCAATCTATTATTGATAAATTTAACTCAATTCTTTTAATAATTAATCTCTATTTTTAAATAATGCACGATATGCGGTGAAAAAGTTTTTTACCATTTTTACAAATGCAAATCGATCGTGCAAAAAGTTAACCTTTAGCTTGATACATGGAAATGCTGTTTACCCGCAAAAAAGTATTTATTAATAAAAGTTTACTAATGAATAAGGTAATGTCGAAGGTAAAATTGTTATTAGACATTGGACATGCTACGTAATCAGGTTTCGCTCGTTTAAACACTTTTTTTTAGGGATAACTACTTTCTCCGAATGATAAATTACGTAATTTTTTTTAACTATAAGAAGAAAAAATATAAAATTTATATATTTATATATTTAATTACTAGCGTATTATAAAAGTGATAGCACGGAAGCATATATTACAACCGGATTCTTAGTATTATAGATCATCCATTCACAGACCTTTTTTTACCATTCTGCAGCTATAAATGCATTAATTAGCTCTATACGTTTGTAAAGCAATAAATTACTTTTTTACATAACTTTCGAGTGTTTTAACAGATAACTCATTATTCATGTAGAGGCTGAAATTTTCAAAAAACTTTAAATTATTTATATAATATTGCAAAATTATCATTCTAAATTAGTAATATTTGATTGCTTCACAGGTAATCTGTTGAATTAAATGAGATTTTCCGCTTGATTTGATAGAGCTAATAAAGCACAATACGTTTCAGAAATCGATAAGTAAACATGTGCAATGCATCCATTAATATCCAGAAAACCTTATATGTTGCCGTAAATGTTACGTACTCTAGTTAATTGTACTCTTGCGATTGTTTTTCGCATTAAAGAAGACGCCGAATAAGTTCCCACATTAATTATAGATTAATTATTTTCTTAAATAATTGCATGCTATAAGGTCGTCTAATTGCGAAATTGTTATTTCCAAAATCTCTTGCCTGGTTATTTTATGTGATAAATGGTAATTGACTCCGAATTTTAACGCAAAAAATTCTCACACTAGTATATATATTCTACGAATGAAAAATGTAAATCATGTAAATTGTGCCCCTTAATTTTCCCAAAAAAGCTGTTTACCAAAAAGAATACAAGTAAAAAACATGAACAAACTAATTTTGAAATTCTAAGACAGTCTAAATACCTTCCTAGAAACACCAGAAGATATGATTTTAACCGATTATCTCGTCGATTACACTACTACAATAGCCTTCTCTCCTACGTTCAATTTCGGCGGCTCTTCTATCTCCGTAGCAGCAGGTCATCATTATACTTCTTTTTTCTTCCTCGTCATCGCGGCACTTTTTAACTCGTCGTCATCGCGGTAGTCGCGTGTACATCGTTCAGCCATCGACTGAATATCGAATGAGTCGGTCGCACGCTGAGCCGAAAAAGCAGGTGGAATAAGAAAATAGAAGATGAAGGGAGCGAGTTCACGAGTCCGAATATGTTAATTTACGGCTACGCGGATGCCGATACTTCATCAGTATACATTGTACAGCGTCTGATAAAATGATCACGGTAAACTTTCCTGTCCAATACTTGGGATCATTGAAACAATAATTTACGTATAATTGTGTACCACTGCTTACGAGCATTGAAAACAGGTGAATTTCATAATCAATTCTTACGTAATCGCAAGAATTTTTTAAGTACTATCGTTTATGCCCAATTTTTATGCTATAAAAAAGTCTTCGGATAATTTCACTAATAATGATATATTTTTTTCTTATATTAAACTTTAATACTTCACTGCAACCTTTAAGACCAATCATTGTTTTTTGTGCATTACATATATTTAAGCCGATTTCTCTTTTCAGATTTACGAGTATATTTAAAGCATTAGACTTTGGTTTAGCTGTGTTTCTTTTATTTATATCGAGAATATACATTAAGTTTATGATTTATGCATCTGCATTTATCTATATTGATTTTTCAGAATGTAGCCGAAATGAAGTCGTGAGATGATTGAATTTACTTCGGAATGATAACTAAAGAGAGAGTGACAATATTTGTTCACAGAGATAGCAGAAGAAAATAACAAAAAATGATTTTAGTATTTATGAAAAAATGCTGTGTACATTTTTAATTAAAAATAATTTTATATAACGCGTGTTAAAAGTTCGATGTTCGTTCAAAGAATAAAAATGTTATGAAACAAGGCAGACATTTAAATAGTTTAATATAACTAGCAACAAAATCTTTGCAACGAACTTTTTATAACATGTAGTTTAGCCTTACTTTTTCATGCATAAATAAAAAAATTGTACTTAAAGTAATGTCTTTATTCAATTTAAACAACATTATCCAATAAATAAATCAATCATCAAATGAATTAATTAACCTTAATTTTAGAAATACGTATTTCTTTATAGGTTAACGATAAATTATGAATTGTTTGTGCAATATTTTATTCGCGTAAAATTTTAAGGAATTATTACTTAATATACAGGTTATTTTTAAAAATTTTAACCGTAACCATATCATTATTATTATTATCAACTTTAAAAAAAAAAAAATTACTTCGCCTGCTTTTGCAACACAAATCGTAAAAGACTTGTGAATTTTTGATATGAAAATCGATCTCTTTTTAATATCATTCAACACGTTACGACATTAAGTGTTATGTAGATGGAAGTTATATTTTATATAATACTCATGCCAATATCTCATTAAATTGACATTATTTTATATATTCTCGCCAACGTAAGAATATTTTGATGAATTTAACATTCTCGTAAGACTTCAACAATTTTTCAATTTATTGTATCATCATACGACTGCACTTTTATGTGATAGATTGAAAATATGGAAATTATAGCCTCTGAAAATTAAATGCTCAAAAATGTTAAAATATTGAAGGGAAATTATTGGAATATGGTGTCATGATTCATAGAAAGAACAATTGGATGGAATACGCTACAATTAAGACGAGAGATGAAACATGAAATAACGAATTGCGTACAGGAAAGAAAATATACTTTTATTTTATTTATGCTGCCTTTACTATTTAATTAAAACATTTATAAATAAACTTAATATATATTATTCATTTTTTAATTTTTCATATAAACTTATAATCAAAATTCAACTCAAAATTACTAGGATTTTTAATTGTACTTGAAGATTAAGTATCTATTAAACTATTTACTTAATAAATATATCGAAAAATCCTTTTTCAATGTATTTATAAAGAAACTAAATCAAAGTTTTATTTCTGAGCAGTAAAATTCTATGTTTCAAAAAAATTCATTTGTCATCTTAAGCCATATATTTTGTAGTTAATTATTATAAATATTTTAATAGCATAGCATAAAGAGAAATAAATAGAATTTTCGTATATGCATATAAACTTTCCATATTTTTCAACAATTTTCATATTAAAAATACTAAATATTTTTAGTAATATGCTTAATTAATTTAATTAATATGACACTTATAAGTTTGAGATAACAAAATTAATTTTTTGTTATTAGCATGATCTGGTGCAGGTGCGAATTTTCCCCCACTTAGGCGCCATACATGAATGAAACGCTGACACGTTGTGGAATTACTTTCCTACCACTGTAATTACATAACTTTTTACAGAAAATTTCAAAACCCGCTTTAAATGAAGTAAAATTTTCAATTAAAAATTTTTAATAGTTTTTGAGTTACTATTATTTTTTGAAATAATACTGCGGAATTTCTTTATCCTATATATACATTTGTTTTGAAAATAATTTTTAATAATTAGTATTCACCAATCCTCAACATATTTAACTACTTTCTTAAAATAATATCGGAACGAATATTTCACGTGATTATTTGATGAAAATAGACATTTTATAAATATATTATTTTTATTTTTTACTTTACACTTCTTACTCAAAATGTAACTCAAAATCATATTGCTTAAATAGTTTTTATAATTATTGATTACTAAATTCTAGTTGTGTTGTTAAAATAATTTAACTACCAATCTATTTTTCTTAGGATTATATTAAAATATAAATTTTTTTCCTGAACACTCAAGAAAATATTTTAAACGCATTTATTTAATAATGCTAGTGATTCAAAATGAAAATAAAATTAAATAATCTATGGTGTATACCTGCCATTATAAATTGACACTACTTTTCAAGAATGTCAATTAATATCATTTTTATAATGTATATTAATTTTATTAACGAAGCTCTTTGACAGTTATAATAATGATTGTAACACTTTAATAAATGTAAATCGAGGAAGCATATCAATTTAAAAACTTACATAAGTATATCGATGATCAGAATTGATAAAAATTTTTGAAAGTAAAATAATAAATTTTTCTTGCACTCACATGAATAATAATTTTATACTCAGTAAAGTATTATATAATATTTCAGGCTAAAAAACTTTCTCATTTCCATTAGAACAGCAAACTATATTTTTGCATAGCAAGAAGAAAATCTGGTGAATCTAAATATATATTTATTCAAATGTTTCTATACGAGTACTTGATTCTAAATTGTATTGTCGAAAATTAAGTGCAAAGTATTGGAAAATCTTAACTTACGTTGATTTCTATACTGTAAATCTTTCAGTGCATGAAATAAATTTAGAAATGCGCTTTCCTAAGTACTTATTTAAAATTACTTTTTTTACACGAATTATCACTAACACTTTATAATATGCCTTGCAAAAGTAGATGAAAATTATCATTAAATACTTGACGCTACTAAATAGCCGATTTGCGTCTGCGAAATAATGACAAAACGAAGCGATGCAGGGCTCTAATTCACAGTCAAACGCTGCAATCGGTCGTCTGGACGATCAATAGATTAAGCATTAAAGTGTGCCGATAAGAAAACCGTTCCACTCTCCAGGTCGATCCAGATTCGCGGAATTAGTGCCTTCCAAAAACCGAGCAAAAAGAATCCACGACGACGAAGATGACGACGACGAGGAAGAGAAAGAAGCGGTGGTGGAGGAGGAGGAGGAGGAGGAGGAGGAGGAGGCTGCGGGAGGGAGCCGAAAAAAGAAAGTTGACGACGGAGGGGCCGGCATGTGTGTGCACCGACTAGCACAGCCCGGCAGGTTGTATACCTGGCTAGCCACGCTCCCGAACAAAGGCCAGGCCAGACGGAGACGAAGGTCTCTCTCAGTCGGCCGGGATACGTGCAGGGGGGAGGGGAATTTCGGGGGCCACTCAATTGACCGACCGTGGAAGAGAGCAACAAGAGAGCTGCTGGTCTCGTGCGCGGCAACCTGCAATTTCCGAATCATCTCCTCTCTCTTTCTCGTTCTGGCTCGGCACTCACAGGCAGCCCAAGGGAGCTAGAGTATAAGAGCCGAAGGGGCAGCGGTCGACTTGCAGAAGGTTCTGGATCGGCCGATTAGGTCCTCGTCTCGGTTCTCCTTCGAACGGAGCCAAGGACCCGCTAGGATTCCGATGCTCACTCGATCAGTCGTACGACCAGAATTAATGTCGCTGCCTAAGGTGTTGAAGTTGGTAGCGGACTCGCACTTTGACGACGTTGTCGAATTCAGTTAATAAAGAGAAATCGATATTTTGAAAGGTTATTGGGTTACCGCCTCTCGCGCCCGAGATTATTTTTAATGCGCACTCGTAATATTTTTTCAAGATATTTTGTGTGCTCTTTTTAATCGCGATGTAGTAAGGAAATTGGAATGCAAAGAGGCAGGTTTCACTCGCTCGATGACATGATGCAACCGTAATGTGGTATTGCACGCATTTAGTCGAGTAAACCTGAAATATTTTAGGTATAATGCTTGCTTGTAACTAGGATTTAATTATAAGATTCGTGCCGCAGAAAATGTGTAGAGTCCCGCAGATTGACAACATACTTCGCTGCATAAAACGCAAAAATCAATCTCCTTCTCGATTTAGCCGATACGAGCCTCGCATTCCAATCGAATAAATATGGATGTCATTTTACATCAAGATGTAATTGATAAATGTTTAATCGCTTGTACGATTTGCATCTAATAATATGATTTATAATTTATCTAGCAGTTTTCTGCTCCTGCTGTAACATTTCGCAGTCCTTGTTCTTTTCTTAACTTTATTCTAACGGCCTCACAACTTTAAAATAAGAAACTCAGTCCTTCATTTACCTCCTTCCACAGCTGATGAAATTATATTTCCCAAAAAAAGACTTAGTCACTTTAGAATTAATGTGCTTTTATTCGAGCCGTAATTGTTAATTAACTTAATAAATTTCATAATTCATATTCCTCGTTTCAAGATTTTTATTAAGATTAAAATTAAAATGAATGGCTTAAAATTGAAGTATTTTAGCCTTGGGAATTCCACGATGAACGCTTTAAGTCGAATGAAAACACCGAGAATATATTTTCTTAAAAATTTCTTTTAAATTGCGTTTAATACGACTGCAGTAAATTAGGAAGCCGTATAACGAAGCCTCCTTGTAAATCCATTTTCAATAAGCGCTAATCTCCGAAACTATTCGTGGTCTCGAAATCTGCTCGAACCAAAACACAAGCATCCCCCGCAAGAACTCACATTGTCATCAACACAAAGCTGAGGCGCGCACGTACACATTCGAGTCCAAAGGTCAGGAGCAGCCAAGCGTTTGATGCGAGTCCAGTGCACTTCACGGTGCAATAGCCAGGTTCGTCGCTCGTATAATATTTAGTAGCCGCACGGATAAATAAATATTCATGTTCGAGCAAAACGGCAAAGAAGTGCTTATACATATTCGTCGGACTCATGGGATGCGCGAGTATTTTCGCCCTCGCATACCTCCATCGCGATCTGTTACTCGTTTGCTCTCAAGCTCCTTTTCACTTTCTAGCTTTTTGTCTTCAGCGAAAAGACAAATCATTCGAACGACGTGAATGCTATAGTAGCCAATCCTCCTGCTTTCACCATTTGAAAAATTCAGACAGTGACGCTTGTGGTTAACTCAAACGCTACTTTTTGTACACAGAGTAGTATAAGAAAGATGTACTCGTATAGTTTTCTTTATGGTTATGCTTGATGCTCTGATTCTTCTGTTTTTATTCAAAAACGGGTAATTGTAGTTGGTATAATATTTCTGACATCGAAATAGAAAAAATAATTTTTAAACGTTTGTAAACATTTGACGCGAACTAGCTGACTATATTTATAAGATTAGGAATTTCAACCCGAAGATGAATTTGATTGCTTCTCAATTATGAAAAATGAAGAACCCCTCTAATCATTTTTTACAAAAAATTAAATGCAATTTTCCAAAAGTGCGAAACAAATAACTTCGTTAGCATACTGTTCACCTCGAAATGAACGTAAACATAAAACAAAAATCCATACTTTAATAAGTGTTAATGTAAAGAGTAAAGAGAATTTAGTTTGCAAATTACTCTGGTTTTACATTCACTTACTTTACTTTATGGTGCAAAACAAGAACTTAGTAGAATTCATAACAAATTAAACGTAAAAAAACGCTAACTTCGTTCAAAATTCAGGCTTCAACGCTCAAGCTTCATATAAGCTTAAACAAAAAGCATTTAATTTATCTATTAAAATTCATCTTTAAGCATTTTAAAACCAAAAAATTAATAATTTCTATACTTTATAAATATTTATTATTATTATTTACAATATCATATTTTATAAAAATTTGAGTCAATTTTAAAAAAAGTATAATTAACAAATATTGTAAATTATATTTATAAGAGTATGGGTGTATTTTATAAGTATTATAATTTTCTCTAGCTCATATAATTTTTATATTCTATAATATGAACTAAAATATAAATAATTTGTAAATTTGTATATCGGAAAAAAATTTGAATTACGAAATTAAAAATTTAATTATACTCGTAGTTAAAAATAATTTTATTAAACGTAATAATCTACTACATAACAAGTTAAAGAACATATTTTCCGTATTTGTACCTAATAGAATTTTATTCATTTTTTAATGAATAAATTGACTCAATTTTATTATAAGTAATAATACTTTACTTAAAACAAAACATATTTCTTTTAATAAATATATCAAATAATGATGCCCGTTTTCCTGAATTTCATGAACAAAATTACAGATCAGTTTGAATTCATTTAAAAATTTTACCTAAATAATTAATTATATATGTTGCTATTTTGATAAATGATTTTTGTAATTTTTTCTAATATACGCATTATTTAAAGTTTGATTCTATCTTAATTCTAAAAAAATACAAAATTAATATTCGAAAGAATTCAAAAGTATATATAAAAAATAAAATCATTGAAAATTTTAAATATATATAGATATATATATATATTTAAAAAAATATTTTTAAATAAAACAGATAATATACAAGTAAATTACTGAAGCTTGAAAATTAACTTGCATCAACTGTATTTATCATAAAAGTTCGTATGTATTTCGTTTTCATACGAACTTTTTAGAAAAATTAAATAATAATAGTAGTTTTAAAATACAAATTTTACAAGTTTATTCGTACATAAATATAACTTGCATTAATCTAAAGTGTATTAATCAGTAAAAATTTTCATTTTTTAGATGGTAAATGAAATCTAATTCTAAAAAATAGATTTTATTATCAAAGAATGAAATATATTATCAGAAGTTTAATGTTATAAGCTATGATTTAAAATATACTAACTTTTCTAAATATATATATATTATAATACTGAAAAATTACACATTCAAATCCAATTATTAAACGATAATTATTTATATCGCACCATTTATTCGAAACAAAAAAATATTATTTACTCTTTAATATTAAAGTTATCGAAAGTCAATAATAACGGTAATAAAGTATATTTTTCATCTGTCTGGGCGCTATAATATACGTATTAAATTGTGTAAAAATAATTGTAGATTAACAATCAACTTATAAGCATTACTTATTACAAGAATAATCTGCATTCTTTTAAAGCTACCCTCTTATAAGAATAAAGTTTTATTCCCTCGCGTTGCAGATATTTGATTTCACCTTCAGATATCAGAAAAAAAGTTTCTGAGTTTCATTTGAGTCTATAACTAGAGAGTTAAAACGTAATTTAGAAATTTATCGACCCCTTTTTAAACTTATCCTTTAACAAGAAAGATGCTATTTAATGTATTAAATAGTATTAACACTAAATACTATTATTTATTTGTGCATGATAACTCTTCGTAATTTAGTAGTATTGTTTTATTCATGCAACTAACTTTTAATCTTTATTCAATAATGAAAGAAAAATAGAATTATATCATATCATTGTCTCATTATTTATATTCTTCAATTATTTTTCTTTATTTTTCTTTTGTAGAATTAATAATTTTTTATTAATTTTTTTCAATTTTTCTATTGACTGAAATATTTGTTGCAGTAGTTACAAATAAGTTATTCAAACAACGGAATTTGAATTTTAGAATCATTTTTAACATACAGTTTATGAATTCTACAATTTATGATCTATCTTCGCCACAATTATTGCATCAATCGAGCACCAACCTTATCCATATCACAATATTTATATAAAACATGTCTTAGCTAATACGATGTAATAATAATATTTCGTTTAATAACAAATCTGTTTATATATTAATACCATATATATTTATAAACGATGTATTATATTTTCTTACATATCAAATTATTTTATCTTTTGCGATTATCAGAGGTTCACTTCCTCGCAATTTTTGCAAGGCTTTTAAGGTTTTTAACAAAATTTTCAAATTTATATACTCAGTACGTAAAATTTAAATTCCTTACAAGTTACTCCGAATTATAAAACAATACGCTAATAATTAATTTTATGTTGGACAATATTACGTATCAGGCTCGAAGTTTTTAAAGTAATTATTACAAATCTCGACCGTTAACTGGCAATAGTGGATTTTAAACAAAGCACAACAACAAAAGAATCGACAACCGTGCAGCCGTATTTTTAATTTACAGCGATGGTAAAGAAAAGATATTCAATGTCTTTAAGTGCTCCCTTGCACATTAGTAAGCCTTGAAACATATTCCCGAGTTGCAATACGAAACAGAGGCATATCGCAGATGGTACATCGTACATTTTTTCACTCCTCCATTTCTTCCACTTCTGTGCGTCTCGCTCGGGAGCGGCCGATTATAATGCACTCCTGTTCACATCGCGCGACGTAATAAAAGGGCAGTACTCGAACGAACGACTAGCGGCATTAATTATGGTGGCACGCATAACAGCTGCCGACAGTTGACGCCAATACGAACGTCAAGGACGCGAAGTGCGACGCTAGGATTCCGCAAGGGAGAAGAAAGTTTGGAATTCATTTTTATGTATTATTAGGATGAAGCTATTGATCGGCGCATAAATCAAATTAAAATGAGATTAAGGGTGCAATAAATATCTTGCTACGATTACATACTAAACACTGATACAGATATTCATGATGCCTCGTAAATAAAACTTTCTTCTCTACTATTAATGAGCGTTTTAGACAAATTTATTCAATTTTTGTAATGCGATTATGATGATTTAGTTATCATTTCTGTGGGTTTTATCAGGAATTTTTTTTACGATGTTTGAGTTGTCGAGTGACTTTTAGTATCCTAAAATTAAATTTATTTCATATATTTCCATCGATTTATAGTTCTGAACTGTTTGCAATTTTTATTTTACGTTCCACTCAAAACTTATTCTGATCATTCATAATTTAATAAATAAATATGAATGAACATTTTATTTATTTAATCGTCAACAAGTAGATTCAAAACATTAAATTAGTGATCATGTGATATTATACTATTTATGAAAAATAACAACCACGTGGAAAAAGACTAGTTATACGCCTCTTTAACTATTGATATATACTCAAAAGACAATTTTACGTTTCTGCTCTACATTGTTTTTGAAAATTATTCTATATCTATCTAAATACAATGTCATCCTTATGCAATACTACGAATTATAAATCCAGCAATTTCAGCGTTATAAATTAATCACTTTACATTAGCCGTATAAGATTAATATTCCTTTAATAAATACTATAGTCGTAATTCTGGGATTACTAAATAGAATTTTTAACTTATTTCAACTATTAATTACCGATTAATACATTAGAATATCTGCATTATCCTAAAAAATTTACCGGATTTTTTAAAATTATTTGTAGTTCTAACATAGGACCGTCATAAAAGATCCATTTTATTATTTTAAACACTTTCGTTATTAATGTAAACTTTTCGACCAATGGCTTGACGTCACAGAAAAATGATTGCTGAAGATATTAAACTACATCTTAATTTTTTTCATTATCGAATACGAAAATTACAATTAAAAAAAAGTAACCATCATTGAAGTATTAGCAATTTTCAGAAAAATTCGCTCCTTAATAAAATATGGTAGTCGATTAAAAAAATTATCTTTTTTTATAATTCTCGTATCATCTGATTAAAAATTTGGAATTACATTTTCAAAAAGAAATTATAAATATTAATTAAAATTAAGACAGAAAACATTTTTCAAAATCGTTCGATATTTTGATGATATTTTGATACCATCGTAATGGTATTTTTATTACATAATATATTTAATTAAAATATAATTTATAAATAATTCTATAAAATTTAAAAATTCCTAGAATTTCATATGCTTACATATATTTTTAACTTTAATTTTCTTTGACTTTATTTTAAAATAGTTTCAGTTCTGCATTAAAGTTCTAGTTAAATTTTGCAGATTATTTTCGACCTTCTTTTAGTTTAACATTCATAAAATTCGACATACAACTCGTATGCAACGGAAAAACAACTATTTAAAGGCATTCGTTTTCTTAACTGTCAATATAATTTTTTTTTATTTTTACTCTCGTGTGAAAGATAAAAGTAGCCAATACAATAACGCTTAAGTAAATTGAATATTAAATGGATAACGTAATTAAGATACTTTGGCAATTTTGTTAATGTTAAAACCAAGTAACGACTACAATCTGTGTACGTAGTCAAGGAATCCGTATTAATTAAAATCTCTGGCGAGCGCACCATAGTGGAATTAATGAGTGAATCGATACTCGGTCGAATTGATCCTTTGTGAGTCGAGATTCGCGGGATCATTTACTAGTGATTTTGCGGTGCAATGAATTAGCAAACGACCCCAACACATCTATGAATTAGACTATTACCGTTTATGACAGCTCTGCTATTATTAAATTATATATCAAAGAGAATCTGCTTTCGATTATAACCACTGCGTTACTTTTTGTATGATTTTGCGCACATTCCAAATGTTGTGTTGCATAACTAATAATGGAATTACAGTTTATCTTGTTATGATGATATTTGGTTTATTTTAAATATTGCTTCAACTTCAATTCCATTAAAAATGCTTTAATACTTTCACCTATTATAATTCAAATAGCAGTGTGATTTTACAGCAATATAAGCATGGACGCTTTTCAATTTCGTCTACGAATGCACGTGATTTGCATAACTAAAAAAAATCCTAACTCAACAATTTAATAAACAATACATATATAACGATAAAAACTTTATCTGATAAATACTATTTAATTAATTTTTATTTTGTAAAATTTAATTCTCAGTCGGTTAAAACACAGATTAAAAGAGTCGATTGCATAATTTCTTAAAAAGCTCTATTAGAAGTATTGCCAAATTTTGTTATAGAAAGAAAATAAAAATTGTACATTATCAAAATTAATTGTACACCACCAGCTGTAAACTCGAGAAAAAGACTATTTGAATCAATATTGCAGCACGTGAACACGCTTTAACTAACGATTTACAAACTAAAAGGTGTTAAGCGTCAAAGTCCCTGGTGAGAAAAAAAAATGACTACCTTCCGAAGCTTTCACGGTACACCACTGACACAAAACAATTTAACCTTTACTAATGCAGCCTCCATACATATATATATATATATATGTATATTTTTACCAGCTCATGTAATAAATACAATTTCAGTCAGCTTTATTATGTATTTCATTGTAACCCCAAAGTAGGATAAACTATTATTTAATTATAAAGTATTCTTACCACATAATCAAACCATATATTAAAAGAATAAAACTTGATTGTTTTAATTAAAATATGCATAATTTATTTTATATATTAAATGCATTTCATTAAGCAAATACGGTTATAAATTATAAAATTAATGAAAGTGGTAATAACTTCAATAATATTTATTAAGTTTACGCAGATAAACATGTTATTTTTATTATTGTTTATCGAGTAGACTCGATGGCGATGGCTATTAATAGAAATCTGTGCTTATGTAGGGTATGAATGCGCAGAGAATAGTATCGCCATAACTTAGGTCTGGTTGCGGACCTCGAATTTAATTTCTCAAAAATTTTTTGGTTATCGAAATACAAAGCACTGCCACGTAATAAAATATTGGGCGAAATTATGGCAACCTAACGTAAACACATTTTTTTCTTAAATAATATATCAAAGGGAGTGATAAGCCTGGGAAATGAGAAATTTTTTAAAAAAAGACCGAACAATTACAATTTACTTCTAAATTAGTTTATAGGATCCTAGTATATTCTTACAGCCTCTCGCTTCATTCCGGGGGATGATCTCAAAGGGCCGATATGGAAAAAGACTAGTGCTTTAGTGCTAGAAAAATAAGTAAACATATTTCGAACTCGAAATTAAGTCCATTTTATAATTACGTGTAGAAATATCCATATTCGACCCTTTGCACGGTGCTCTTCTCTTCTCTCTCACTCTTTCGTGCATACACTCATCAAGCTTCACCTTAGTCGCTCTTAATATCATTGCACTACATCAATTTACATGAATGTTAAAATAGTAAAACGTAATCCTTCAAGCATGAACTGAAGAGAAAATTCACTTGTTAAATTATTTCAATTTAACAGGTTAATTTTTTATTATTTACGATTTTCGATTATTTGAAAATAAATCATAACATTAAAATTAAAATAATCCAGTGCTCCGAATTTATTACGTTTATAACAAACATATTTATTATTTTTTTCAATTTACATTCACTTTGTGTAGTCAAAGAAAAGTCAAAGATAAATTTGGAGCACTGGATCATTTTGATTTTAATGTTATGATTTTTTCTTCAAATAATCAAAAATCCTAAATGATAAAAATCATAAACGTAATTTAAAATATAAATAAAAGAATAATTATAAAAGAAAGTCATAACATACATACATGCAAATATATTCTGAAATTCCAATCATATTTAATAAAATTACATTAAACATTCTCTAAAATGGGAATTTATATTTAAAAACATAATGCGGTTATTAACAAATTATTAAAAAGATTTAAACATTATTTTAAAAGGAATGTTTATTTCAGCATATTTATATGTATAAAACAAATGTTCTATATATTTTATTCCATCTTTTTTTCAACCTTAATTCTTTTAAATATTTTAAATTAAAAGTTTAAAAGCATATTTAGCTAAATATATTTAATTTTAAATATGAAAAAAATTAATTATTTGAAGTTTATATATTGTACTAGAAAAATAATCTAAAAACATTAATGTTAGCTAATAATATATTTATAATATAATCTGACAATAATATAATTTTTTAAATAGCAAGATTTTTTCAAATATTAAATTAACTTCATCTAGTTTTTAAAAATTAATCAATTCCAATCAGAGTGAGAAATATAAAGCCATATAATATTACTGATGAATTATAGCTAATTCCTTAAAGTCTTTTTTCTTCAAGTCATTATTTATTTTACCTTAAATTCATTGTATAAAGTATACATAACTTTATAATGATGTATTATTATATTTATATATTTTAACTAACATAATATAATTGAAACATTTAATCAATGTATAAAAATGATTTAATAAAATATACAAGTGTAAATATTATATAAAAATTCATCAAAATTTTAAATCAGGTAAAAACATGTATTCATTGAATAAGTTAGATAAACTGATAGAAAATTCAGAGTAAGCAAAAAAATATATTAAAAATGTTAATTTAATAAATATGGAATATAAAAAAACTCGAATGAAAGTCTAAATATTTAATTCACACAATAAAGTGTAAGTGAAATTGAAAAAAGATTTAAGAGGAAAAAATACCCAAGTGCAACATAACTTTGCTTATAAGTAAATATATATTTTGTTTGCCATCTACAATTACATTTTGAAATGAAAAGACAAGCAACAGAACATATTTCAATATACTCGTGTACATGACGATCCTCACATGAACATGTGATTACACACATATGTACAACAATATTTACGCTATAGAACATACGATACAGTGTCAGTCGTCCACATACCTGATATTTAAAACGTAAAAGAAACTAAGATAAATATTGTGTTAAAATTTAATTTAAAAATTATTTTTTCAAACACACATAGAAATTATTGTTCATAACGTTCAAAATGAAGAAATGATTAAATTCTATTGAAACTATTTATTAAACATTATAATTTTCATCTAATGTATACATTTTTTACCTGACTTTTAATACAGTAATAATATCAACTTGAAATTTTTCGCTGTGTATATTTTATTGTGTGTGGTTATCATACCTTTTTATTAAATATTATACATAAATATTTGTACAATAATTTAATATTATTATTATTCATTGAAATTATACAAGCTTCAACTTTTTTGTTAACTCTTTCGTTTTCTGTAAGATTATTTATTTTTTAGTCTGAAAAAAATTTTAAATTAACGAAATAAAGTTTGAAATTAAAAAAAATTAATGCTATTTTCACCTTGATATATTCTCTAATCTAACACAAAGAATAAATTTACAAATTCACTACTAATTAATAACCAAAAATCTGTGGAAAATGACTCGAGAAATCCAATGCATGCATGTTACTTCAGCTGAGATTATTAATGCAAGTCTTGAACATTACAGATGAGATATTGTAGCTTAAAGCCCTCAAAGATCGTAACTGAATATAGATTGATACCAGCATTGCAATTGTAACAGTATAAATGACGACTGCAGCCCCGTAGAGAAACAATTGTAACATTGCAAGTCATGAATCATATTAAGAATAAAATGCTAATATCGATAACGCTATAAGAATAAAGAAGACTTTTAAACATTTTAATTAATGTATGCTCTCTAATTAATTACACTCTCTTTTCATAAAATAAAATATAAATTATTGTACGATAAAATGTGTAATTATGAAACTCAATTTGTAATAATTAGCAGTATAATTTAAGCGTTACGGCGGCGATTGATTACATATTATTAAAACACAATAACTTTGTAGAGCATTGAAAAAATATACCTTTTTTAGAACTGTTGTTTAATTATTATCGAATTGACATATTATCTACGATTATGGTATTTCACGAACCATTTTCAACAAATTTAATTTGATGAAAATATAATTTTAATTAAAATAAGTTCTCAGCATTTATTATGTCACATGTAAAATCAAAGATGCTCACAAATATTCTTGAGTCAATTTACTGGCATGACTTACAGTTTGTGTAGAAAATTTTGTTTAAATGAATAATGATATTCGATAGCTTTACATAATATATATTTATCGATAATGAAGTTCATTAATTTACTGCTGCGCCACAGCGACTGATCAAAAATGAAATTCAATATTGAACCTCCTGATTTAACACAGGATTATAATAAATTTTAGGAATTAAGCCAAACTAATATCGGAACTTGATTAACTTTTACAAGACCAAATTGCAAAAAATGTAATACATGTATTATTTATATACAGAAATTATAAATTTAATAATATATTAATCATTGTTAAAGCATAGTTATTAATTCGTTTATAAATCAACTTTGATTTTATTTTAAATTACTGTACTGTTATAAATTATCAACAATTTTTAATAATTTAAAAGTTGTATTCAACATTCATAGACAGGTTTCTAAGTCATACATTGATTTCAGCACAAAATGTATTTTATTTATTTATAAATAATTCAAATTTCGTTAATTCTTTGTCATTGTTGTCGTCATCGTCATTCTTATCATTATCATTATTATCATTACTGTTATTGAATTGATAAAACTTTTTTAAAGAAGTTTAAAAAAGACAAAGGATCCCGATCGCCTTTTACTTTTTTTGATTTTTAAATTCTATACAAGCATTACCTTATTATAAACTTTAAAAATAATTAACACAAACGTTTCATTGTAAAAATATTTAGCTGTTTATTGTTGTAATCCTCTGGTATAGAATCATAGAAATCAAAATACATTTTAACACGAATTTTTAAAATGGATAATAATTCCTTACTGAAAGTTGAACTTGTTAACCTAACTTTATAAAAATCATTCAAGAAATATTATTAAGTTTGTTAAAAAATAAATGTCAAATATATTGATTTCTGAAAGTAATATAGACATTATTATTAACAAGTAGAAAACCTCCAACAAGTTTCATCAATTGTAACGATTAATGCTAATTTAGTTTGTAAAAAATGTATTATTAAACTTAATACTTTAGTTGTGTAAACAATATTTCACTAATAAAAACATCTTGACAGTATTATTTTTACTTAGTTAACAATCGAAGAATAATAATTACTTTTTAGAAAACTTATTCCAAAATTTAATAAATGATGCATCTTGAATTTATTTATCGTAGCTCTACTTTTTGTGACGAATTTTTTTTTAGTAAAAGATCTTTACTTAAGCCTGACGATCATTCAGTATGTAAACGCCTGAAATTAGGAAAGAAAACAATGTGGCAAAGCGAATTCCACGTAAAAAAGAGCTGAAACTCGTATCCAGGATGTCTTTTACACTTTGCATTGTGAGTAATTACAATCGTAATCGCTCCATACAACTCTCAACATATCGCGTCACGCAACGCAACTAAAAGTCTGCTTTCATAAAAGTCACCGACATCTTCTGCACTCAACGTACAAATAAAGCGAATGCTCGTGGTTAGCTCGAAACGCTTTCGGGCGAAAACAAGCTTTTAGAGCAGATTTACCCTGCTCGTTGCTTTTCTTTTAACATCAGCAGAGGTTTTTGTCGCCACGGAGCAAATTTCGTCGGCGTTCGAGGGAATTTCCAGATCTGTATCGCACGGATAAAGAAAGCAATTTTATAAGTTTACTCGAACTTTTGTGTACTTGCACATGTATCTATCGAAGTGGACTGCATTCGTCACGGAAAATTGATGCGCGTAATTTCGTAAAATGTACGTATTCGTACAGCCAGGTGCTGGGTTGCAAGAGCTCCCTTAAACTGTTACAAATTTAAATTCAAAGACTAACTTTGGAAACCCTTTTTCACAATGTAATAATGTATCTGTATGGTAAGACTGTTCAGAGCGCCTACACATTTTCGGAATCCTCTTTGTAAGAGTTTTTAAGATTTTATCAATTTATGCATTTATCGAGAGATCGTTACTTAACTCTAGTGTGTAATTCATTCGTACATTTTTCTGTGTATGAGTGCTTCAAGTAACATTAAAAATAGTTTAAAACCGTACGACCATTATTTGTCGCGCTAGAAAATTAATAGCCTTCGAATCGTTTTGAAATCTGTGATAATTACGAAATAGATAATAGAAAGAAAGTAGCGCTTCCTTCCAACGAATATAAAGCGGATCTCTGGAAGAGCGCGAGAAATAAGTCACGGGAGAAGAAAGGAGCGACAAGCGACGTAATGTCACGTGCGAAGTCGCTCGTAAGGTGCTAATCAGCGGCTAGAATCAGGTGTAGCTGGAAGTGCCTCGACTGCCGACACGCAACGGGCCAAATCCAAAAGGTATCAAGGAATTCGTCGGAAAAGTGCGCGTCTCCTCGTGCCTCGAGGTTCCTCAAATGCATTAACACTATCAGGCGTAGGTACGTGATGCAGGCAGTGCAGCCAGCACAGCAGACAGTCGACGCGCGGTACGAAAGCACGCGAGCAATGCCAATAACAACCCGACCGAGACTGAGGGTCAGAGTGGCACAGGGAGGGGAGACGAGGAGAGCGAGTAGGAGGAGGAGGTGGCGGAGGAGGACGAGAGGGGAGGGATATAGGATATTCGGCTTCGGACGTCCCAGGTGGGAGGCAGCTGCTAGGCGGCTGCAACACCTGCCCTTCTTCCTTCCTCCTCTTCTTCTCGTGTGCCTTCTTCGTGAATGTACGTACGTTCTTCGTTGCTCCTCTTTCCTTTTTTATTCTGCCGCCTCTCTCTCTCTCGCGCTTCTCTTTTGTCTTGTGGATTAAGTATACGTTCGCAGTGCCTCTGCTCGCAACTAAATGTCGTATCCTGGGCTACGGCTGGATTAGCTTGTGGCTTCGATAAGGATAATCAGCTTTATCTATGTGGCCCTGCGTGTGTAAAATACAATTTACCACCGTATCACGTGTATGCTTAGACAGATATCCTCCGAAATATCTATATCCAAGATATTTGAAGCACGAGATTAAAGTCACAAACTTGAGATGTTTTATTTACTCTCTCGGTTAGTTTAAAGAATAAAATCAAGATCCACAATCAGCTATTTAAATTATTATTTTCGCATTGCAAAGTGATAAATTTGATACAAAGATCCCAAAGATGTTTACATAGTCATATGCGTATATTTTTAAGTTCATATATTAACTTTGATATAAATATCCTTAGCAAAGATGCTTATAGGTTGCATCTTCTACATTTTTGTAGTGCGAAAAAATTATAAATGTGAAATTCCCACAAAAATTAAAATTTTGTAAGCGACACTTTAAGTATTGAATAGTTTTTTTACTCGTGTTACTTAAATAGCATATATTTTCCAAATAATTATCATCTTTTTTCAATAGACAAGAATACTCCCATACATATTTTCAAAATATAGAATTTCATTTCTTAGCTCACCATTAGTTCTGCGAAAAAACTGATTACTCTAATACCAAGAAAATAATGATTGTATTGGATTATACTATGAAAAGTAAGATGCAACATATATATTAAATATGTTTCTACTATATACTTAAAATACCTAGATAATGCAACCGTTCTTCTTAAAATTAATACGATTCAGCGAAACTGATCAATTTTCAATATTGGATGGTAGTTAACGCTTAGATAGCAAGTTCAACTTGTTTCTGCAATTGTACAAATACTATGAAAGAGATATGCCATAATTGGAGAGCAAAATTTCTTTGTAATAACTGAATAATACTATGTTGATATTCTGTTATATAATACAAATAAATTTTGATGAAATAATTCAAAATTCATTATATGTATAAATTATGATCCTTAATTGATAATACTTGATATTTATAGTAAATTTAATTATATATTAATTATTATTATTAATTATAATATTATTATTATATATATATTATTATTATTATTAGTTAATTATATTAATATATTAATTATATATATTATTAATAGTAAATTTAATTATTTATTAATTCTCACTACATAAAAATTAGTTCAAGCATTTTGTTTATGAATTAGTAATATCCTGAATAATTAATTCGTTCAAATAATTTATCTGTAAATTAATTTGGGTTATTTTTTTTTAATCCGATTAATTTTTTAAATTAATTATGTAATAAAAATAACATGTTAGCATTCAAATCGGATTTATAGTAAATCTTGATGACTCCTGGCACGGATAGTATTTCAAAACACTGGAAACTTGAGAAGAGATTGAAGAGCTCGAAAAAATCGCTTAATATATTTTTAGTGCGCTTACGTATATTATCACAGAATAAACTAATAAATAATTTACAAACTTTTTCCTGTTTATTATTTAATGATAACAAACTTTACTTTTGAGTAGATCAAACTTCTCAAAGCTCTCCAAAATCCAGTTTCTTCAGCCTATATTTTTGTATGGTTCTTCTTTTTCAAACCCTCTTTGTCCCAAACTTGTTTTGTCTTCTTTGATTATCTATTCGTGCACTGCTCGTCTAAAATTTACATGTTGTAGAAGATACCACCGTATAATGACTAAATCGTACATGGAAATTTTTCCAACCTTTTCATCTAACCCTTTTCGTGTCATAGATTTATTTTTTGCGATGACTCAAAGATTTTTGTCTGATAAATGGCCTATTTTCTGCTTTCAGAAGCTCAAGACTTGTTTTAAGAATAATTATATAGCTTAATGTCTGACTGTATGAATACTGAAATGAGTGACCTGAAAAAATGTTATTTGTCTTCGAAAACTTAGTCAAATATGTCTAAATTTCAAGAAGAGGGTGCGATTCCTTTGAATAGTCTTTTTGCATCCAAATTTTTACTTCATACAAATTATTTCATAGTTAAAAAAAAAAGAAATCATTTTTAATATTTGCAATATAACGCAGTACAAAATAAGAGCGCAACATCACAACAGAATCACAAGGTAACAAGGATTGATTATTTGCGGATTTAGTTAAAAAGATAACTGTAAAGGAAGCGCATCGATTGATTAACCAATATATAAATTAGGAACTTTTTCTTCCTCCTTCAAATCTGAATAATATTAATCTGCAACGAAAAAATATCGGATGAAAAGAGAAACGATGAAACTATGAACGAATGTATTCACTTTTCAAGTATTATCGTATCATCTCCGCTTACAAGACTATTTATCTATTCGATGACACGGATTTATGGCCGAAAAATCCTTCAAGCTTTAATAATTCGATAACGCGTATATTACTATAAAACGAGAAAAGAATTTCAAATTTTATTGAGTTTCCCAATGTCACAGCCTTAATAGTACTGCCAGGAATAAGAAAATCGCGAAATAAGGTGGTAGAAAAACGGTGAAGCCTAAGAAGCGCTCGTAGCCGGAGACGGAATAAATTGCGCAGAAAAATGCTGGTAGTTAGTTAGCCGCAGTAAGCAACGGATATTTTTCAAACTTTATCAGCTGCGAGTGGGTTAACCTGAAGACGCTCGTCTTGGAAGACGGTACGCGTGCACGCATGCGGGCGCACGCGCGCCAGGCAGGTGCTGAAGCGCGTTATCTCCTTTCTCTTTTCTCTCTCGCCTTATCCCCGAGAGCCACCTTCGCCCATCCCTTGCGTCCGCTCGCGTCATTACTATTATTAGCTGACCGCTGCCGGCACTTACTTTTCCGCTTTCCCGTCAATACCCGTACCTACCTGCGCTTTTTCCTGTGCCTTTGCTTGATATCTTTAGATGTTTCGTTGCTGCTATCGCTTATCGTTATGTATTAGAGAAGCGTGCAACTGACTTTGAGCTCGCGATTCTTTTCCTAAAGGCGGACAGCCGTAAATATACCTCATCGTAGTTATTTATTTATTTACTTTTAAAGCTTATCGCTATACGTATAATTGAGAGTTTGTTTGACACGTGGATAGCATATTGTCGATAAGGATACATACTGTGGATGATTTAACATTCATCTTTCTCTAATTTGGCATCGTCCGGGGCATTGAAATTTTTTTTCGTGAAGTAAACCGAAGTACTCGTCTCGTGAGCGATAATTACTTCTTCGCGTTAATATAAAAAACGGAATGAAAATAATCTTGGCTTACATTTTGTTGTTACAGCTTTTCTAAAAAGACAATGATAAATTAATTTTATTATATTTAATGATACTCGATTTTACAACTTGTAACTATTATTCAATCGTTTTAATGATCGGCAGGTCGTTTTAATTTAAGAAATAGTTTTTAAAATCCACATGATTATAAGGTTATAACGCAACCATGAAGAAATATTATTTGGAGCTAAAACGTATTACCAATCTATTAACTGAAAACAAACAACTACATTTTGCATCTTTGCGTGAAACGTCTTACTATATTTTACATTATATTTTAGTTGAAATAATAAATTATGGCAAATATTTCTACTATTCTTCTGATATTAAATACGGATGAAAATGAAATTGGAAAATTATTAAGTTTTAAAAGTCACATTTTGAAATTGATTAAACATTTTATCTTCGATAAATAAAAAAATGCTAAAAACATAAACATATATTTAATTATAATATTAAAATTCATCTATTCTTTTCTTCTGAATTAAAATTGATTATCTTATCGCCATGTTTCAATCACAATATAACTGAACTGTAACTACCGAAGCATTACAGAATATTAAAATATACGTTAAAAAATAAGCAATTTAAAACCTTAAAGAAGTTTCGAGTGCAAAAATTGTTTTAATTATTTTTATTATTGACTATGTTTAACCAGAATGAGGAAAAAACTAAATAATTTTCGTAAGTACGTGAAACTTCGACTGTAAATGGGGAAAATTTATGTATTCGTAGAACAAACAAGTGTCTATGCCGATATCTTCCTCTCTCCGTTCCTCTATATCGTACTCTCGCCTCGTTCTCGCAATATAAAAAGAAAAATTTCCCCTAAACTATCAGTCGAATACTTGAATTTTCAGCAACGCGCGCTCGGCTAGACTTCTTTGAAAAGGCGCTAGAAAAAACCTTTGCTTGTTGTACAAAAATACTTCCGTAGGGTAGAAAACAGATTCAAAGTACTCTAAGAAATTGGCAGATGAGGAATATCCTTGAGGAAGGGAAACCTCATGAATAGAGCACATATATGCCAGTCAGAGTTTGACCTCTCAAATTTTCAACAACTTTTATTAAAAAAAAATTTCCGCTCCTTGTAAATGTGGCAATTCATCGAAAGTGCTCTGAAAATTGGTAATTTAATCCGGGAATGATTTCTGTACAATTTTGCACAACCGTAAATGTTAATTCATCTCAATTAAAAATATTTAGATAAAAATAAGATTCTGTGATTTTAAAAAATTATAACACTGTGGTAGATAAAATACATTCTTTTCTATTATCGTATTTCTCTAAATTTAAAATCGCCTTTATATCAATTTTTCTATTTCAATTAATGCAGGTCAAAAATAAGATTTTGATATAATAAAATACATTCGGATAATAAGATAAAATATAGCTTATAAAGATTCCAATTTAAAATTCGATTTTTATTTCTGCTTAGAAATACAGACCAATACACTTAGTCTTAATTGGCAATAAAGTTTCATCGAATATTTCCTTTGCTACGTTACTTCGTTTGTTAATACTAATTTTAATAAAAATTCATTCCAATACATTTAACGCAATTTTTTAGATAATAATGACATTTGTAATTTAATATGTTCGAAAAAATTTATCGACTTGTTATTTCTACAACTTCAAAATTGGAATTTTTAAATAAAGAAATGCAGAGCACAAATTATTGGTTATTTTGTAAAACTAATGCAAAAAGTTATATTTTAATCACTTCATTATAAATACTAAAATCTTGGAAGAGATGTTAATGACGCTATATAAAAAGTAGATGAATAAGCGTTTTTATAGCTCGTAAAAATATGAGTATCTTTATCCTTTTTTAAGCGTTCCCACCAGCTTAGCAGTCTCAAACGTAAAATATGGAGAAAATTGCTCTTCACCCTTTTTTGTCAAAAAAGCTAAAATAGACGAATCTTTGTCGAAGAAGTTAAATTGAGACTCGAGTGCACATGAAAACGAAACGTTTCTCAGCCTCGAAATCCGTGTATCTCGCAAATCGCATTCCATCGGCAATCCCTTTTTGATTCGTTCAAGCCGTCGGGGAAAGGAGGCGTAGACGCGCAGTCGGAGAACCGCCTCTGTCGTCTGCTTCTTTGTCCGCGTCTGCCTCGGCTACCATCCCCGCAATTTTCGCGCTCGTTGCTCTTATGTGATACCCCTGCCATCATTTTTTTCCCTCGAATAAAGGAGCCTCTCCATTTACCCAGGCTTAGCAATTATTATGGGATTAGGAATAAATTTGCATTTTCAATGCACTTGTTTCAGTGAATAATCTTCTCTAGGATATTGCGTGTATGATTGACTCCCGGAGCTCATATCGCTGCTTCATTGTCTAGGGCAATAAGTGAACGTGAAAAATGGCGATTACGTCGACGAAGATATTAGTCTGTCTCTATATGCGTCTCCAAATGCAATTCTTTAATTTTTGCCGACCGAGACAAAAGCCAAAAAATATCTCACTTTTTTTAATCTTCGGTAAAAATGTCCTGGAAAAGCAAATAAATTTTATAACTGGGCGGACACCAGCTGACCCGTTGCCAGGAAATATAAATCGAAACTCCGCATTGGGCCTAATGTAGCAGACGACAGCCAAAACAATGAAGCCCACGAATAGCGTGTGTGTGTGTGTGCATCAATAAACCTCATTATTTAACGAAAGTACTGGAGTGATCGGGCAATCGAAACGAAGGCACCAAGACCTCGAGCGACCGCAGGAGGAGTCGACAGCCGCTCGTCTTATCGCCTTTTCTATCTCCATAAAAACGTATTCATCGCATATAATGCATCTCGACGCGGACCCGGAGAAATCCGGAGTTATTTTCAGCTGCTTGCGCACGTCTTCGACTCGAGCACGTGGTCGAATTCACGCGCCAACATCTGCTCCCTGGAATCCTCGTTATCCTTGCGGTTTCTTCGAGGCCACTCCAGGACCTCTCAGAATCAGAAAGATATTTTTCCGTTTCGTTCAGTTTCGCTTTGGTTGTTGGTCGGTGTTGTTTTATTAGCGATTTCTGACAATGATAATGCCGAGGAATGCAACGCCAAATGACCATTATAACCTTTTTGCGTAAGGCGATGTTACGATTTCTTATGGCATATCATATTTCTACGTGTGTGCAGCGAGTGTTGATGCCTTTTAATCTCTCGTATGTACATGTGAGGATTTCTAAATTAGCGACTCGTAATATTTAAATTTCGTGCGAGTCTCCATAAGCTTTGAATATTCTAAGCAACTGACGCTGAAAGAAAGATTGTAAAAATACTTTTGGAGGATTCAATTGTCGGTTTCGTATTCGTATAATTTACCCAGAGTCTCAATATTAATTAATTTTTGACTAGTTTAAACACGCAGTTAGAATAAGTGGTTTATAATATATTATATACAATTCAATTTTTACGTATAAATAAATACATAGCATTCAAAGTTAAAGAAATTATAAGAATTTAATATATCAGTGTCAAACTTTTTATACATCTTTGGGTAACTTATCGAAAACAAATCAATAACAATATTAATATTATTATAAAATTAAAAAATATTATTTGTAATGCTGGATTAGCTTCGACATTTTTTCATTTAATCGGTAAAGTTCAAATAACATGGTAGTTGTTTAAACATTCGATTAAAAAAACTATTGCCAGAGAAATTACATTTTAAAATATTTAATAAATAACATTATTTATATCGTATTTAATAAAGTAATTCTTAAATATTTTTTAAGAGCATGAAAGTTTTTAATTATAAATAATAGTTTTTATAAATATTACAATATTTGAGCATGAATTATTTTTAATATACATTCAAATATAAATATATATGCTTATATTTGAAAAAAATTTGGTTTAGTATAAGGTTATATACTTAAATGCAAAATTTAAGATATATGATTAAAATATTTGAATAAAAGACACTTAATTATGTAAGAAAATCACTGTAATTATAATTAATATAGCCCATCTAATTATTTTTTATTGCATTTAAACGGTGTAATTTGTTGTGCAGTTTAAAATCATGATTAAAGTAATAAATTTATATAAATGAGACTTGATGGTTGTTGAATCTTATTTTATTTCATGTTAAAAGAGATGACTTAATCATTTAAGGTGTATAATTTAATCATGATCCTTTTCAAGGCGAGCTATTTAAATCAACATATAATCCTTATCACCAACAAGAAATGGTTTGTCACATGTTTCGTCAGTGCCGTAATAAATTTACATGTGCGAGAAATCATTTCTTTATGTTGACTATTTCTTATGCTGACTAAAACAATTTGTCTTAAAAAGAATTATGGGTATATTATACAGAATGAGTGACCAAAAGGTCAACTAAATTAATTTTTATATATACCACAATTCCTTAATGTTTTGTTGAACTATGCATTAGATAACGAAAACTCTTAATCTAAATATTTGTCGAGGCAGAATTTCTTTCTTTCTTTTGCATTTGAATCTTTAATTCAATAGTTATAAATTATAAAAAAAAAAACGTGAAAATTAAAGATTCCTATGGAAAAAAACTTACCACGAAATATTTGATTTAGATTTGTTTTTAAACTACCAAAAATGTGAAATCATTCATCATGTAAATGTTGAAAAACTGCATTCAACAAAAAATATTTTACAAAGCAAATACATCAATACATAATCGAGATACGCGTGGAAACTTCGCGAAGCGTGAAAAGGAAAGGAACACAAGGTGAAATCAATCCGAAACAGCTGTAGAACATTGCAGTGAACAGGCGCCATCAGAAACTCCTATTACGACGAGGGTGTAATTTGAATTTCTAGGGGAATTCAGAAGTTATTAAAGACATTTTCACTATCCACGAAACTGTAATTTCAAAACAAAAAAATAAACTTGTATAGATAGCACGAGCTTCGAATAAATTCGGTATAAACAATTTAGAACTCTTTGTCTGCATAATTAATTATCTGGCATATAACTAGATTATGCGCTCGCATACATAGATTTGCGTGTGCGTATACAAACTGTTTAGTGTGCTCATTATTACACGAGGATATTCACATGCGTGTAAGAAGGTGTTTGGCCGGCTGTGTGTTTGCGTGGATACCGTCGATACGCGGCAACATTGTGACAATAACGTGCGGGGGAGCGACCGAGGGCACCCATTAATTTCGTTGTCTGTCTCTCGGAAAGTACGAGCCAGTCGAATGAAGGAAGAGTGAAACAAACAGAGTGGATTAGCAGTGGACGCGAACGCGACAGCCTCATAGAATAACGAAAGGGGTTCTGCTGGGGGAGGGATGAAATTGCACCCTAAAATATTCAGCAGACGAGGCTGCCTCGAGGGTTAGTGCCGAACTGTATTTCATGTGCCCGCGAATTCTGAGACAAAAGGCGGAAAAGAGAGAGAGAGAGAGAGAGAGAGAGAGAAACTGAATGCGAAACGAGGAGAACGGAAAGGACGAGACATAAAAAGCGTGGAAGAGATACCAAACGAAAATCGGAGCGGAAGATTGCGAGCGATAGAAAGTTCGTTCGCATTCAAACTTTAAGTTCATCTCGTTTTAACTTTTGCCATTGATCTTAAGATATTTATGTTAATAACGAAAAGCCACTCGCTATTTATCAATGTTTTTCAAAGTATATCAGTATTTACTAAAGAAGCCTAGTCCATTCATCACTAATGAAAAATAAAAGTGAATGAGACTTTTCTTCACAGTGCGGCTTATTATCGTCGCGTGAATGCTAAAGACTTTTCCGTCTTTGAATTTCGTGAAATAATGCACGATTTTATTTATGAACTTCGTATATTTTGGTATACACACGCATAACGCATAAACACCCATGCGTGAACATCCAAACGCACACGTACATTAAAAATGTATGTATCTAAAAATCAATCGTTACATTCGTGTTAATTAATTAATTAATATCGGAATATTACAAACGTAATAAGTGAAAAAACAAAAGATTTTCAAGCAATCAGAGTAACATGGAAGAATTAATCAATTTGAATATTCAATAACAATAACAACCTATCGTTAAAAATACCTTTCAATTAAATTAATTACAGAACCATTCTAACAAATAGTTGAACTTTTAATTCGTCTTTTATCACGTAAAATTTTGAATAAATTCTATTATTAACATATTAATATTTTAATGGTTAAAGTCTTGCAAAAAATTCAGAAAAACTTTGTAAAGCGATTGCAAGGCTAAAATAAAAAGATGTCAATGGCCCTTGTGCTATGCTCTCATTATTATTATAATCATTATTATTCGCCATTTTTACGCTCGACGTACCAACTGAGCCGATCAAGAACAAGGGGAGAACGAGTAGGAAAGATATGTATACATGCAGTAAAGGAAACGGCATTGTACTTTCATTCTAAAGTTGCATCTATTATACAATAAAATACTAAAGTACATTTTAAAAAATTATTCCATCGTATGAATAGCGCGTGATACTATAAAATTTTTAATTTTTTATCAATGTCTATGCTCAAAAGTAGCTTTATAGTAAAACGAATGGGCTTAAAGTATTTTCTTTTATTTTGCTTTATTGATGAACGAAACCTTACCTTCTTAATACCGCATAGTCTTATAAAAAATGTTTTGAAATTTAACGTTAATTAATTATAAAAATTTTTTATTATAAAAGTAAATAACTGTGTGTGGTCAATGCCTGAACTAGCCTTTAATAAATTTCACCGACTGCATACACGTATTTTGAAATATAAACTGCTTCATGTGTACATTATTATAAGTAAAAAATAATGTAATTATAAATAGTTGTAAATTTATTATTTTGTATCTCATATTGAAACCTGATACTAGAAAAGAATGCTAAAGCTTGAAAATACATTGTCATAAAAATTGTTCCAAAATTAAAGGATAAATGTTTTAATTATAATAATATTAAATTAGTTAGTAGTTTATTCGATAATTTCGCTTATGCACACATACGTACATTCATAAACATTCGTAGATATGCAGAAGTATGTGAATTACTCAGAAAAAATTAAATCATGTTTAAAATTGTACAAAATTAAGTTTAAAATTTCTAATGCACATTCTAAGTTAGCTCAAAATGTAGAGAAAAATATAATCAAAATATTTATTTATGAAGTTAATTACAACTACATTTTTACAATTTACAATAAAAGAAAACGCGGTATTTGACAATTGATAATAGTGACAAGTTTCTAAAAAGTAATTGTTACATATTTAATCAAGTAAATATCGTACTTAAATTTAAAAGAAAGATGATAATTCCAATTTTCATGTTATAATTAACAAAAACAATGTTTTATTATTATTTATACATACACATGTGTACAATCAAAAATTACTACCGCAATGTATTTATTTTTAATTTTTAACTTTTAATGTATATTTTTAGGTATATGATGTACTATAATATTTACAACCGCTTCTAGTTAATTAATATTGGCAATTGAGTATTTTATTTTTTAAAAATGAAATTTCAAGCAAATGAAAACGATGAACATACAAATACTGTTTCTGATATTGACACTTAGAATGCATGATTTCACAACTTTGCGTTAGTATAATAATTCGTTATTACTTCTAAAAAAAATTTATTTCCATGATAATAATTTTGTTTCGTCTATTTTTTTAATTAAACAATAAATATTCGAAAATTATAAACATATATCAATTATGTTCTACATAAATTGAATTAATTCCATTTCTCTTGGACCAAAAAAAGAAATTCTCTAAAATGTAAAGAAATAAATGAATTTAAAATAAAAAAAATTGTACTTTGTAGTAACTGTGTGTATACATATGCACTATATTTATTAATGTATTATTACTGTAATTTTTTTATTTTGTATATTATTTTATTGAATTATATTTGTAATAATATATATTCATTATTATTATATGTATAATAATTGAATTACATATATGTGAAGAGAAACTCATAAATTATTTCAATTTCAATAAGTTAATTTTAATGTTATTTATTACAATTTAAAATGTTACATAAAATTTTTCATATGACATATCGTAAGAAACATTCGTTTGATAAATATTGATCTTGTATGCACAATGGACGTCTACAAAATAAATAATAAATAGTTATTTACCAAATATTGAAAGTATCATTTATTTTAAGAGAAAAGCTCAATTCCAGTTTTATATTGATCTGTAAACAATAATAAATACATATAATATTAATATTTGCTAATATTTTAAAATTTATTCCCAAAGGCTTATTCTTAAGGTTTTTTTTTAAAAATGACTGTATTAAACTTTGCAACAAGCATTACGTCAAAAGTGCACATTCAATCTAAATGTCAAAGAATCATTTAAAATATGCCTTTTTATCAAAAACACGATGTACAACCATATTTTGTCCATAAATGCAAACAGCAAGATTTATTTCCTTCCCACACAAAACATACGTACAACAGACTGGCGCATCAATAGACGTCCACCTCTCGTTCTCTCTTTTCTATATCAGTACGTACTCGATGTCTGACAAATACACACACTGTTACAATCCCAATACAAATCCCACTATTTTATTTTCGCCTGTATAATTACAACTACGTGACGGTAGAGCTTCTAACGAGAAAATTAAACGCGATTCCTCCACAATGACAATTTAATCTATCCATTCGTCTACCTGCGCTCCTTAAAAAGTCCTATGCACGCGCGTGCAGATGTAAATACGATATCGCATACAGCGGAGGGACAGTTTAACCAGAGATACCGAAACTTCGATCAGGCGACAGCTGCCTTGTGGTCATGCGGAGCCACGCGGATAAAGCCAGACTCGCTTTCAGGTGCGCTGATGACTTTCAATGCAGGTGCGTCGATGAAAACAGCCCGTACACTCCTACCGAGATACGACGTAAGTGTTTTTGTTTGCGAGCTTGTGTGCACACGCGTGTTTGTGTATGCGCGTGGTTCTGTGGTATCGCAACTACAACTCAAAATCTATAGTTTCGCTCCCTCGAGAACTTCTGGAAGTATAACTTGTGGGAAGGAACCTCTTGGCGACGATCCGTTATTTACCCTATAATCTCTAAAATATATATGCCAATAATTATAATAATCACATGCCCGAGGAATAATAAATTTGTATCCTTATGAATTTTCTAACAAAAATTTGTTTGGCAACTTTAGTAAATTGTACTCCAACTTTTTCATTACACGTGTTCGGATTGGGTTAGAAACTCACCATTGTAATTGAATAAAATTTGCACGCGGCTTTTCCGTTATTAAAGACTCGGATCGATACTTTTACAATTGACGAGGACAGTTAATTTTAAATGATAAAGTATTATTTAAAATATATTATGATTATAATAATCGTATGTTTATAATATACATATACATTACAGAAGTAGATGTAATTTACGTTTCTGATTTTTTTCTGAACGCTAGCTACATTCTATTATTCGTTTGTTCAATTGTTTTACTCACGCCATAAATAATTCAGCATTCGTTAAAAAATTAATGTTATAAATATTTGACTCATTTTTAAAATTAAAAACGTAAAAATATCGAATATTTGTTAAAAGGACAATAATTAATCGGAGAGAATTATAGTTAGTAAGTAACTGCTTAGATTATTTAGGTACAAAATTTATGCAATTATATTTAATATAGAATAATAGTTAAATAATAATAAAGTTTGAAGTTTTATATAAAAATTTATCCTTTGTAATACTTTCCGAAGTTTTCACCGCCTGAAAAATAAAAATCAATTCAATTGATATTTGAAAAACCAAATTCTTAAACATATAAAATTTATAATTCACAGCGGTATTTTTATTTCTTAAATAATTAATTTAGCAACTAAAACTCGTTAAAAAAATTTAGTTGATATGCGAGAACAAATTTTTACTGACTTTTAAACTAAATGTATCATATTCTTATAAATAAATATGCGCTTTCTTAACTTTACTATCACGATAAATTGACCTTTTATTTTATGGTAAAGTCAAACAGGTGTTATTTAAGTAAACTTACGTAAATTTCGACTGCAATAATCTCCGTCTCCCTCTCTCTAATCAATCAAAAGAAGAATCAAGCTAACATATATATCGAAAATAAAATTCTGACTTTTTATCAAATCTTGATTTTGTCCAATGCCAACACTAACACGCATCACGCGCCCGAATCCAGACGGCGACCTGTGCAGATACGAGGAATAACGAAAACAAGAACATCGATCGATCGCGGCGAACTGAAATAGGTATAAATATGTATAGTAAATATAAGCTGGTCGTCACTAATAACAAAAGAGTCCGTAAATCGTAAAAGCAACCCTTCCTCGTACGCAGAGCCCGAGCGAAATTTCTCGCGTGCATTTAACTATACTTAAGCAAAGTAACGGATGTAGAAAGGGTTGCGGCCTTCCCTTTTTCCCTTCCATAACGCCGGATGCTGACAGATCTGACGCTTTTGATTATAAACGTATTTTGAGCGTAAAAGGCTAAATAATGAACAGCACTTTAATAGGGATGAAATATAATTTCTTTCACTATCTAATTTAACATTAGGTAATTAGCACCTGCTGTCGAAGCGCTAAAATTTTAATAGCTGCTGAGTAATCGATGTATACATCGTTAGCGTAATTAACAATTCCAAGAAGAAATTAAAGAAAATTAGCGTAAAAGAATTTTTCAGTGATCCGTGAAATTTTTATTTTTCCTGCTTCTCAATGATTATTTAAATATTTACTTTGCCCTGTCATTGATACACATGCCAAAATTTATTCATCAGTTGTTCTAAATTTAGGTCGGAATCTTCCATTCACATTTTTAATGATTTTCCACTAATTCATTTCGATCTAAAAGAAATTCATTTGATAAAATTCTCGTTAGGAACTTTTTCGAACGCACTATGATTATGTTTAGCGAACGAAGAATAAGTTTTTAATAAATTTATCTCTCATTCGTATGAAACCCAACGCGTATGAGTTCAATTAATTTTACCCGTACCAGAAAAAAATATTTTCTTTGATTGTATATGACTAAGCACCATTTCGTTTAATAATCATTAGTCTCTTATTTATTGAGTATAAATATGTAACTTTTAAATAGTAGGCGGGCTAAAGGTAAAGAAACTGCTATGTAAGTACTGTGCATTATAATATTTCTAATACTAAGGTTTATCAAAAAAAGCTGATATTTTTTAATTATTGATAATTTGCACCTTAAAATTCAAATTAAGTAAACTGATTTTTTGATTAAAAATAACAAATTTTCATTTTAAATAAAATTGAAATGTACATTATCTAGTTTGTAACAGGAAAGTTACGATCGTCTATCCCTGAATTATTTAGCAACGAAGAAAATTTGGAAAGTGTAATTACTGAAAATACACCGAGATTGGAGTGTACATGATTAAGCGTAAGCGAGGGAAAGTAATGTGAAAAGCCTCAACTAGATGGCTACATCTCTGAACTAATGCACAAATAATCGGCATAAGGTTCGATTAGTATTTAAGTAAGTGCTTCGCATTTCCTCTCAGCATATCAGAGAGGGTGGGTCTACCACAGCACTAGGAAGAAATTCTATAGATTGACCCGCGTTAAAATCTTACATATACAACATCACTCCCGCAAATAACACTATTTTCGCAACAAAGTCCATCGAATAACACTCTTTTAAATGGATTATTTAAGTCAATAACATACACTTAACGTCCATCAACATTCCTTATTAGTTCATTTAACAATGCATTGATTTCTAGCAGAAGATGAGGGATTGCAGTTCTCTACGGAAACTTTTCAAAGGGATACTGAAATTCTTAAATTATCAATGAAAAGTACTTTTATAATGATCTTTCTGTTGGATTTGTACAAGCAAATGAATTTTACGTCTCCCATACTCGATTATGGATTTGAATTACAACACCACTAAAGATTTTTCAAATAAACTCAAAAGTAATATCGTAAGATAATTGTGTATATATAATATATATGTTATATATTGTAAAATATGTTAATTCATTATTTGATTAGAAATTAACATTAGCGAATGCTAATCAGTATTCGTTAAGTGTCAAAATTACTCTCAATTTTTATCAGCTGATATATCCTTCTAAGCGAATGCTAAAATTTTTATATCAATTACTTGATGAGAAACTAATTGCAAGCACAGATTTTCTTATCTTGGGATCAAGTTTGAAATCAGACTACAACCAATTTTATCCGTCAATCTCAGCTGTATCTGTTCTATTTATTCGTCTGTTTCTCTCCCCGTCGCTTCCTCTCCGCTTGTGTTTTCATCGATACCTTTTAACTCTTTCTCTATTATGCCGTATTCATCTCCCGTATACGTTACCTTATCTCCATCGGCTTCTCACTCGCTCACTTGTACGATTTTCCTCAGCTCGTTTCCTTGTCTGCCCGACTTTATCAAACTATCTTTCTCTGTCTTTCTGCATTCACTACGATTTATCTCTGTGTAAATTGTGTATACAAGCAGTGACTCAACTGTTACAATATCGATGATTGCCTTGCCACAACTTGCTGGCTTAAACTCGCACCCTCGACTGCAAATGTACACTATCTATGCACAAATGAACAGACATTGGCGGACGAGTAAATACATGCGAATTGCTTTGTGTTTCTTAACTTTTTTTATTTAAATCTGTCTGAGTTTGCAAAAAAGTATTAACACGCACTCGTTTCTTTTTCGTACAAAGTCTTAAGAAATGCACATGCTTGTGATTTATTGCAAAATTGTTGAATAATTTATAATATTATGCGTTATTGACGGTAACGGCAATAACAGTAACGATAACAATCATTGTTTATACTTTGTAATAAGAAAATCATAATTAGAAGTAAAATTTTATGAAACTTCATTATAATTTCGAGGGCCATTATTAGATTATGTTACAAAAGCAATGAAATGATATTGTACCAGTATTGATGTAATATTACACAAGTACTCTCGTAAAACTGTTAATAACGCAAAGATAAATGAGTGAATTATGTATATATATTTATACACATAATTGTTTAGACTTCTAATGGTGTCATACAGAAATGGAACAATACTGGCATAATATAACAGAAAAGATAAAAGTAAGTTAACACTTCATGCTACTTTTATTACAATCTTTCTCGTAATTAATCCTCTAAAAATAATCTTGAGATTATTCGAATTGCAGTATGAAAATTGACGTTAATATTCCCTACTTTTGCCATCTTTAAAATACATAAAAATCATTTTCTAAACTGAAAATTTCAAAAGTAAATAGCTATGAAATAGATTGTGTGCAATAGAATTAATAAGCAATTATTTTTTCCAAGCAAAGACAAGTACATTATTTTAGTCGAAACTTATAATTAGTCTACTGGAATACACGGTGTTTTTATGAAATAATGTATATTCTTCTTGCACGAGACTTTGTTCTTGTAAAATCAGCATATGCTAAATAATGACTACTTTAGAAACTTTATTATCGCATAGCATTAAAATATCATTGACCACTTATACTTCCAAGCGCTGAAAATTTGTTCGTGAAATTATTGTTCATAAATTAGATGGCCTTTGTTGGATTTTTATTAATGATTGTACGAACAATAGTATTATTATAAAACTTGCCTATATAATATAATTGCATGAAATATAATAGACAAATTTATTGTGCAACCATTTAAATGCATGAAAAAAGTTCGTTTGCTTAAACATTTCAAAATATATATTTACCTCAAAATTTTTCGTATCAACTGAATAGTTTAAAAAAAGCTGCGAATTGTAAGAAAATCGCAGATTCCAAATATCTAATAAGAGTTGAGTCTTCATCTTAAAATTACTGCTGTTACCTATCGATGTGTATCCGAGTAACGAAGAAAAAAGATAATTGAACTTTGGTAACTCAATTCAAGGTCATTTCATTTATTACGAATTAAGTCACTCAAAGTAGAAAAGTGTGCGTGTCCCTACGCGCTCGTAAGTACAAGATGACCTACGATCCTATTGTCGCGGGCGAACATCTCACGAGATTATATCGCCCTATAGCGTGGCCTGACATCGCCACAGCTATGAATGTGCAACTCAATATGTGTTCGCGTACACGTACACTGTTCTCTATCTTTACGTAACTGGATATACCGTTGACCTTTCTACGTCACCCTCCGCCGCTACATTTTTCGTTTGAGATAACAGACAGACGGTAGCTTGAAAAAATATTTTTTATTTCATACTTCCTGCTGCACTCGCATCGCTTACTGATCCAGGTGCTCATTGTAATCAGTCCTTTTTTAATGCATTGTCTTAATTTTTAAATGATTTTTTTACTTTTTTATGTTGTTAAGAGTGAAGGCTGAATGCTTCTTTATAGAATTAAATAATATTAATCTTATTAAAAATTAGATGGTAAATAATAACAAGTATTCTTTTAAATTATTCAAAGTTAAATTTAATTTGTCATTTCAGAATATAAAATTTTACGATAAATTTTTTTTTTTATTTTTAAAATTTATATTTTTTGATATTTTTAATATTTTCAATTACAATAAAACTTTTAAAAACTGTGTAAAATTATTTAAAGAGTAGAACAAGAACAAATATAGATTAAACCAGAACATTTATTATAAATATAAATTTTAATGTTTGTATATATGCGTTGTATCTGTAATCTTGTACGTGTAAAAAAGGAAAAATTTTTTATACAATTTTTTAATTAATTTTTATGAACATTTTTTATAAGATGTAAAACACAACAAAAGAGTTATGCTCTCAATTAATAAAAAATATTCAACATTATAAATTTAATTACTAACTCTACAACTATACTAGGTTGAATAATTAATCGTTAATAATAATTTAATAAAATATTTACATATAATTCTAGATTTATCAATTATTTATATTTAATAGCTTTTGCAATAAAAAGATCATAATTTACGTTACCGATTTTAAAAGAATTAAATAAGCGCACTCTAGAAATTAATGAAGTTTCTAAGCATTTTTATTCCATAGTTATTTTATTTATAATAACAGGTGATCAGTAAATCAGTAGATTAATAAAAAAACTATCCAATTTTAAGATAGACATTATCATTGCATTAAATGTTACGGAAAAGTTAAAAAAATTTTCTCTCCTATAAAATTTATTGCCAGAAACGTACGATAGAATATAGTAGAAGTTAAATATTATTGCCGTATCTATCTTAATTACTTTTTTATTTCTTTTTTGTTTAAACCGATTCTATCATTAATATAAGTTAATAATAATAATAATAACATTTATCAAACAAAAATGCAGTTATTCAAAAAGTTATTTATCCGGTTTAATTTACTTATATGAATGATTAATATAATAATTAAGTCAAAATGTTTTAAATTTAGAAAATAAATAATTACCGAATATCGTTAATATCACTAATTGGTATATTCGATGTCATATGCTATCGTGTCCTAATAAAATATTTAGCTGTTTCAAAAGAGGATTTTTAGGAGATTTTTAAGATTTTTTGGACATAGCAGCAAAGTTATAACATTTTATTATTTGCTACTAACTGCTCGATAATTTGCTCTAAAGTTGCAAATGAAATATTATTTGTAATGTTTGCAAAAATTAAAATTTTTGAAGATATTTTTAAAATCTTCCACTTTACTAGTTACACTCCATTATTCTTTTCGGATTTAACAATTCGGGTCACCATCACATGTTTTTATTAAAGACATATTTTAAAATGAAGTAATTTTATCTAGATATCTTCATGTTCTGTTATGTAATCTATAAGAACAAATGTTTGCTTAAGTGGATTATACAAGATAAAATATAATTTTACTCATTTTGAAATCTATCACGATTGGAAAATAAATGTGTAGGTGTTTACAAAAAAGTAATAAAATTTTATATTTATTGACCAGCTGGCATTTCACATATTATCAGTAATTTACATGGTCGTGTTTTTAAAATGCAGTATTCAGAAAATGTTTATTTATATTACTCAAATTTATAATTTTTGCATTTCTATTATCGTACAACAACATACATTGTGGAACGTCTTTCAAATAAATCTCATAATCGTGGTCAGATTATTATTTACGATGATACGTACTAACTTTATCGTACAAATAGATGGCTATGTACTTCTACTAGTTTTATTTTATTCTTCCAGACAATTCATCAATATGTATTCTTAGTTGTCTAAGTCGTTCATCGATGGATAAACTAAAATCTTTGAAACTATAGAATAAAACTTTTTTGATACTTACTTGTATAATACTTGCTGGTATGTAGTTACAAGCGAGTCTTGTTCTTTCCATCTTGATCGTCCATTATTTATTCTTATCTACTTTTTTCATTGATATCTAAGATATTGAGCTTTAACTTGTAATCGATAAAAACGTTATCGTTTATCGTAATGGATATTATATTACTAATGAGACTTAAATAATAGAATGCGTTCGTAAAATTGCACATTTGTCAAAAATTTTATTAGATTGAAAAATAATGCAGTTCTAAATAGAAGATAGGGAATTAAACATTCTTAATGTACTCTGCATATTAGTATTGAAAATGGTAAAACTTGCAACACAGACTTATTCAATTCAAACAGAAGAGATAATATTAATTTTCTTATTTTTGATCGCTAAATATTATTTATTTTACGCAGAATATTTATAGTGAAAGTTACGTTTAAAATAAAACTTTATATGCGATTAACTTTATAATTAGGAAGTTGACGTTTCCGCAATTAGCATGATTTGCTAGCCTTTTTAGCGTAAGTTGCTATTTAAAATGCATTTTTATGTTTTCAAAATCAATTTTCCTTGAAATTATTGAAATATAATCCAAGTTTACCGATCACATTTATATTTTTATATTTTATTGATTAAAAAATATGTAAAAATCTCACTTTTCCATACACATACAAAAAAATTCTTTTCGAAATAATAAAACTTACTTTAGCGAGTCCAGTTTTTAACGATAAATACATAAATATGCAGCAGAGTACTATGACACTACCTATTTCCTCATATATATAACATGAGTAGTGTAGTGGGAGTCAACTAAACTCGCTACTATTATATTATATTTTTATTATAAAAAAATTATTAAATCACTAATTATTTGACTAATGATTAATTTTAAGATTATCAATATTCTTTCACATAAGATGTAATTGTAGTATTTTATCGAAATAATGTTCTTAAAACTATATACTGTCTTAAAATCATGTGTCATCGTACACAATAGTGGAGAATTTTGTATTCGTTTATATTTAAGTAGTCATTCATAGTTGAATACTTAACATTATAAATGGTCATTACCGTGATACATAGTCATATACGATTTTATATTATTATATATACAAAATTTAAAAGTATAATGTTTTCTCTTTGAAATATTATACTTGATAACTTAAAATACATATAAATGTAACTATTTGAATAATATTTAGTTTTCTATATGTAAATTATTCTTTTTTAGTAATATTCATACTAAATCAAATATTGTTCAGGATGTTAAATAACCTTTTTTGCTACATATTTATATATATTATTATATTATATATATATATATTTATATATATTACAAATGATAATACACGAATTTTATCTGAATTAATCAATTTATAATAATGTAAATATTTTCATTATATTCATTATTATCTAAAAAATTCTAAAGTTTTCTACCATCCTTAAGTTCTTCATTGTTAAAATTTGTGAAAAGAGTACGATTGCAATATTTTTATCCTAAATTTGATGAAGCAATTTTAAAATATTTCTATGTATTACAATACATAGCCACATAATGAAAAAATATGATTCATTATTCTGTATAGTATCCCTAATTACATACTCTATAATTTACCTACAAAATTAATGTAAACTAATATAGTAAGATTTATAGTAATCAATAGTGGTGAAAGTATGTTCTGTCACCATGCTTATCTGTATGTATCACTATCAAATACAAACTTTCATTGTATAACTGTTAACATCTTTGAATTTAATTATTGCTAATTCTAATATATGTAGCTTACATACAATTTTCATTTATAATGCATGTATTGTTTATATTTATATATTATAATGTACATATTAAATAATTCTTATAAGATGCTTCAAAGTAAAGATTGAAATATTTTATTAAAATATGTTGCAACATCTTCCTTTAAATATAACATGTTAAAAAGGATAAAAATATAAAATTGTGATAATTAATTGAGCAATAATTAATTAATAAAAAATAAAAGTAATCAATAGTTACTAGCGCAATAAAATAATTTTTATTTTTGACGAAATAATTTCATTAAAAATATCCCTTTGAAATTTAAAACTTTTTAGCAATTTAAAATTATTACTTCATATAGTAATACTAAAGTATAATAGTTTTTTATAATTAATTTTATTTAGTATTATCAAAGATTTTCTTGCATCGTTCTCATTTTTAGGAATCTCTCACTTTACCGATATAGTCTCTCGAGTGTGTTCTTAATAAAATTCTTTATTAAGTATATAAGCAGCAGTATGTCCTTCTTATTCCAGAATAATTAAGCTACTGGTCTAATTCTCACTTGCAGTTACTTTAAAACTTGCAAAAACCCACTATCCTTCCCATTAAATTTAATTATACTAAAATACGTATCTTATTTGAATATTAAAAGACAGAATAAAAGACATTTTTCAAGGAAACTCTAAACATTTTTGAATAGAAAAATTTATATTTTTAAAAGTACTCGTACATCATTAATAATTTAATAAAAAAAACCTTTGATTTTAAACATTTTTTCTCATTATGTTTAAAATTTGTTAACTCCACCACTAATTCCAAACCCTATTATAACTAATATCATATACGTACAATGATGAACTAACACATACATCCTTTTTCTAATTTTTCTAAATATACATATATGATTAAATACATAACCTAGTCTGTATTTTATACTAGGAGCGATTCGTAAAATAAGGAAGATGTCACATTTCTTCGTTGTTCATAACGTCACATTTAGCTACTAAATAGATGAAAAGACAATATATATATATATACATATATATGGAATGACATTATTTTTGCCGTCTTAAATGTAGCAATTTTAGAAATTCCTTGCAAAAATAAAAACATACTCTTTAGCCAAATATTATTGTCTACTATGATTTAGTAATATATTAATAGATTTTAATAATCTAAATTTAGAAACTTTAAATTTTGTTTTACTAAGAATTAATATTTGAAAAAATTATTATTAAAATTTTTATATTTTGATTTTGCCCTAGTTTTTAATTTGAAAAAGTCCTATAAGTTGCATTATTTATTTAAAAAAAAAAAAGTTTATATAAATACAAACACACACACACACACACGTATATGTATGTACATTATATTTTAAACTAATATTAAATGTCCAATTATAGATTCAGTTCTGTCTCTTTTTAATATCTATTTACGAGTAATATGAATTTGATAAAAGTTTTTAATTTTATACAGGCAATTAATTGGAAATTCAACACCGAAATTGACACGAATGAACTCAATGCATTTTAGATATTGTCAACCAAGACTCTCCATAGCAACTAAATACAATTTATGTATAATTTATGATATTAGATATAATATATTCAAAGTTTGTCTTTAAAATAATGACTATACTTAAGATTTTTTCAGACGTTGATGCGAGTATCTCAACACATAATATCCTGTGAATTAGAGTTACTGACTATACTTTTTTAGAATTTCTGATTTAAACTAATTTTCAGTCTATTAATTTTTTGTTTGAGAACATACATTTTCAGTCTTCACGGGTGTTAATGACAGTTTTATATATTTTTAATACAAAATCAATTACGAAAATGAAAATGCTGATATAATTGTAATATCAAATATCTTATTATTTTCCAAACTATTATAGTGAAAATTTTTTTTGTCCATTGACTATTTTTTATTAACTTAACAGTTTTTAATGTATTGTAATTATTAATTATTCTTTAATTCTTAATTATTTTTTTATATTATAGCTGTTATTATTTTATGCTCACATGGTTTCACACGTGTCCTTGCAATTATACGATAGTATTAATAGGGTCTTTATTATTTTTCATAGAAATAGAAGGATAATAATTAGTCTATCCAATAATTTGTCTAAGAACTTATATTATAAATAATAGTTTCGTTCGTTGAATGTGTATTGCAGTGTCTGACCATAAATCTGCATGATGTAATTTATTTTGTATTATATAATTGTAGTAATTTTTTTCAAAAACAATAAATACCATTCAAATAAAATGCGTTATTCATTCTAAGCTTTTTAAATTCATAAAAATATTTTAAATAATCTTATTCTATATAAAAATATGGTACATAAAATATAGCTTTACAACTTACTCGTGTAAATTTCAAATTTTATTTCATATACTTAAATATGATTACACGTAAGCATATGTTTGCATGTTTCGGACTAAGTAAAGTTCAGAAACATTTATGTTTATAAAGAAGAGATCAGATCTGAGTATTATCACTCTTTATATAAACACATTTTTTTAAAATATTTTACACTATAATTTTATATCCAAACGAAACTTAAATTTTATTTTCTTCTTGAAATAACAGTAATAATTAATATTTCATATTTCTCAATTTATTTTCCTGTTCGGCAAATGACAAATTAAAAATTATTTATTGATCTATTAAAAGTAGTACTACTGTGACTTAAAAAAGAAAATATCAGCGTGATAAAATGTAATGTATCAATTGTCTCCAACTATAACGAATGTGGAAGAAAATTATCTTTTCATGTAATGAGTTTAAAATAATCAATAATTAATTAATTGTATTTATTAAAAAACCAATGCTCGTGATATCAATGCCATTATTACATTATAAAGCAAATACTATCTTTCAAATATATTTGATTTTATTATTATTACGTAACAGAATTATCATTATATAAGAGTTATTATTATTATACAGATAACATCTTTGCTTCAATTATACATAATATTGAATTTTTTTATTTATGCAATTATCTTAGTATATTATCGTTAAGATTGAAAAATTGTACTTAAATTTAATTTAATTTTGAATTTAAAAACTTTGCTGATTTAAATATTTAATAAAATGTATATTACAAATCTTCACTGTAAAAATAATTTGGCTCATATTAATACCGTTTATATTTTTGTAATAGTTATCCTTTGCAAATCAATTGAAAAGTAATTTTACTGAATTTGTGCACCCGATCAGCAATTAATATTAAACTTTTATTATCATTAATTTGAAAATTATCAAAGGCATTATATGGCTTTATAAGTTTTTATATCTTGGGTTTATTGTTCATTAAATTGTATAAGCCTTTTAGTTTCTTATTAATTAGTTAGTACACTAATATTCCGTCGAATAGTACAAAACTCTTAAGAAATCTTGTTTTTATAAGCCCTTTACTTTATGATACACATAAAAAATTTCTAAGGTGCAATCACGTCGGACACCATCCGATTTCAATCTTAAGTTTTATAAAGAACAAGCATAAAAATTTGCCATAATCACGAGTAATAAAATTACATTGAAAACTATGAACAAAATATATATCCATATTGGCTCATTATAAGTATATCTGTACATAAGTTAATCTGCTGAATGTAATCAACCAATAAAAATTAAAAATTTGAAAGAGTATATTTTTTCACGCAATACATACAATACTTGTTTAATATTCGTTTAATATCACTGTTTAGAAAACTTTTATTCGTAAAATATTTAAAAAATTATTAAATAAATGCTACTAGACTTTATAATTATGGTTCGTTGAATTAAAATTGTGTTATTTTTTAAATGATAGTCGACGTTATGAAATATATCAATGACACATAATGTTAATCAAGTAAATGCTATTAAAATAAAAATTTGAATGTCAATTGCAAAATTTTAGCAGTGCATTTTTAATTTTATTACAATCAATGTTCCTACTATTACACAATCTTAAGCATAAAATTTTAAACCACCTAAAATAAAATAGCTGATATTAATATTTTTTCCATATTTTTTTAAAAATTAAATTCATATAATTAGTCTATCTTAAAAATTTATTATTAGTTGTACTACTATAGAATTTAATATAAAAACAGTATTATACAATAGAAAATTTTTATTTTTTAATTTCTATTTGACTTAATCTGCAAGTCCCCATTAAGCCTCGGATCAAGTTTTCACTCCATTACATGATCTAATAACAATATATACATGACTTACACGAATAATAGTTTCTTCTATACATTTCGACTATTAAGTATTAATACTTAATACTTTAATATATATAAATAATAAATTATACAATACTTCAACTATAAATGCAGGGAAGTTTTTAAAAACCTTAATAATATCGGCTTATAGCAGTATTTATCCAATTGAATCTAAATAATAAGTTTAACAATACTTTCACGAAATAACTAATAATCAATATAATAATTTATTATAATACTTATTACACATTAAGAAAACTCACACATTTATTAATTTATTTATTTGGCGCTTTAACGATCATTTCCTCGAATGTACTGTGAATACATCGATTTCTATATCTCAATTTATTTAAATATTTTTCGTTACGATTGATTTTATTGCATCCTATTTGTTACTGAAAACTGAATGTAATCACCAGTATTCAAATTATTATATTCAAATATATTATGTGAAAACAACTTTAATAACAAATTGTCTTACAATATACAATAATAAATTTACATTATGGTACAGCGTATTATTTTTTTGCTACAAGCATTGCAATAACTTTTGCGAATCTTTATTAATTTAACGACGCTCACTTGATGAAAAAATTTCTTTTATATTTTCTCATAAAATGTTGGATCCAGTGTAGCACATGAATTCTATTGTTATGTCACTGAATCAATTTAGATTTTTTAACCTACAGACTTTTTTTTTAATTTATAATTATTAATGATTAAGAAAATGTTGATGAATAATGAGCAATCTTTATTACTTTTATATTAGAAATAAAAATGTTTGTTTCAAGATAATTCTTTACTGAGGTAAATATTTAATTGAAAACATAATTTCAAGAATTTAACAGCAATAATCCTTTGTATCTGACAAATTTTTAGAACTATTAAAGTCTCTTCAGAGATTTCATTACTAAAATTACTGACTCAACTGCTATTTTTAATTAATCCATCAATAAAATTATTAGCCTTTCTCAGCTCATATCTACAAGGATAATAAAAATATATGTTATATATTACTTTAGCAGTTTTTCGAATGACTTTTGACAAAAAAATGAAGAGAATAATTGATTAATATATTATGTAGAACATTTACTATAAATTAGTGAAAATCTATATAATATTATACATTATATAAATATTATATGTATTATATAATAATTCACAAAAAGTGAAATTATTTTTAAAAAATATATCCTTATCAATGTATAAGCAAAATACAGCGTTTGCACAAAAGCTACATAGCATAAAATAATAGTTTTTAATTATTGCTCTCTCTCTCTCTCTCTCTCTTCTCTTCATATTCTTTTCTCGTTATTTCACCTCTTTTCCAAATACATACTTACATTTTCTTTCTCTCTTTTTCTCTCTTTCCCTGAGTTTAACACTCCACATTAATCGATAATAATTGACTTGAAGATATCTAATGTTATATTAATTTAACCAATGAAAAGTCATCTTTAATACCATCAACAAACATTTTTTAATTATACTTTGCTTCTTTAGCGATATTATTAATTTGTAATTTTTTCATAAAACTTGACTATAAAGAATCTAATCGAATCCATAATATCTTGATTTTCTCTAATGTAATGAAGATAGAATGTCAATTCCATTCTATTTTTCATAATATTGTTGTAAAATTTATTGAATTTTTAAAAAATTTTGATAGATTAAGCTATAATTCTTCTTATATGTCAAAACAATTTTAAGCGAAATCATCAAATCTGGATCGTCTTCAGTGAAAGGTATCTTTTATTTCATTTATAATAATTGGATTTTGCAACGCTATATTTCTAATTTATTTTTATAATAATTTTATAATACAATATTCGATACTTATTTGCTTCTATTATCTTAAATCATATCGATTTTTCGTACAAAATTTTATTCCAATTCACATACTGAAATTATATATCAAATTCTTTCAAGACTGGAATTTAATTTAAAAGTTTCGCAACTGAAAATATAATAATCATTTTGTGTACGTTTAAAATATTCTTTTACAAAATTTAATTCATTATTGTATAAACGTTTATAACAAAATAACTTTATCTGTTTTATTTTATTTAAATAAAATATTGATAATAAAATTTATATCTGAAATATAAAGTAAAGTCTAATATTCAAATTAATAGCATAGATTAACTCTATTTTTAAGTTCAACTTTTTAAATGCCATGAGTAATAAACTTTTTTACACGTCTATTTATTTAAATAATTTAGAAATTTTTATATAAGTCATAAATAAATATTTTGATTTATTTTATTTCCTTTTTTTTGCTATGAAGCTAATAATGCCTATTCTACTCTCCATAAAAAACGATATTTCTAATCGCTAAATAAAATTATTTTATCTTTATACGTTTGCTTGAAATATGAACCGTCACTTAATTTTTTTTTTTTTATAATCTTCAATACTGAGGTTACCATCTTCATCAAACCATACGTCTTTTATATAGATATATTTATTTATAAATTTATAAAATTATTGTTTATATAGTTTTCGAGAATGTCATTTTCTCTGTTTAAATTAGTGTCATTTTTCTTATAAAACAAAACTTATTTTCGTATTAATTAAACGACCATTATTTGTTTTACAGCCTACGAATGCAGTGTGAGCAACACAAGTTCGTCAATTACGTGAATTTATACATGGGGGATCTGAACGTGTTTGGAAAAGAAATTTTCGGGTGCGAGGAACCGGAACAAAAACAATTAATCACGCTCATACATGATAAATTGATATATTTTTAATTTTTCGAAAATTCGTGTTTAATAAAAAAACTTTTGTTGTAATAATGATTCATACGCGTTATTAAGTTAAAATAATATGTATGTAATAATAAATACTTTTTTATAAAATAACAGGTAGGTAACTATAATGTTACAATGCGTTAAGAATTTGAAAATTATATTTTATTCATCATGTATATAAATATATTAACGACTAACAGTTATTTTTCTGCGAGGAAAAGCAACTCAATACTGCTGCAATCGTCAACATCACCTCACCAAAACACATGGTGTAGATAATTATTAATGGAAAGGAATTACATATAAAGGAGGAAATGGCTCTTGATAAGTGGTAATAAAACTTCTTTTAGCTAAATTAACTTTAGCTCATAAAGCAGTAATAAATAAAAAGAACAAATACGTACAATATTAATTTATTCAGTTTGATTATTACCAAATATTCCATTATATATCACTTTTTTCGATGGATTAAGAACAAATTCCCGTTTTTATTAATATTACATTAATAGTACATGAATCTTAATTATTACGTCACCATTTGTCATATTTATTGATTATAATTTATAGTATGTTAAAAAAAATACGCTTCTTACTCGTGTATAAGAAATTTACATGAATAACAGCGCATGCATCATGGACGTTCTAACAACTTTTCATCAACATCATCGATCAAAAACATAAAAGTAAATTATTTCTATTACACCAATAATAAAGTCTTTATTAGGTCGTTGTCACGTTTGTCTTAATAATTAACTTCTACAAGCAGTTAATCAAGATGCTACATAATTAAGATCACTTTAAGCTCCGAAAAAAATACCTGCAAAAAGTTTACAACCTCTGAACACGAAAATTTAGGCTTTAAATAAGCGGGCATTATTATACACGTAAGTTTTATGTATTGGTATTACGAGAGGCTTGTAATCCGAAAGTATGTTCGACATTTTTTTGCAGGAGCAGGTGTTTCAGGCGAGGTACGGTTCAGCAATGTACACACACCTGTCAGTTTCGGCAAGTGCTCAGCTGGTCAACTTAAAGGTCACTGGAAATTTTTTAACAAGCCGCACAACGCGTCTCTTTGCAACTGGGCCGTACTGGGCCAGAATTTCCTCTATAAATTATTGGGAAGAAATTTACGCGACCAACGAAGCGCATCCAGGAGAACTTAAGGAGAACTTACAACAAATTCTTAATTGCCTCATTTACCGTATGCATATTGTTCAGCAATTCCAAGAAATCATAAGTTAAAGAAATGCAGAATTTTCTGAATTAATTAGCTGAAATATTAGGAACTTTCAAACAAAAAAAATTAAATAAATTTATAGGAAATGGTTTGAGAAAATTAAATATCAAACTTGAAACGAAATAATATTTTAAAAACTAATTTTCCAACCAAAATTTATACAGTATTCAAATTCAAATTTTCCAACATTTAATAGTATTAATATTTATTAATAAAATTAATAGACATAAATGTAGTAATAAATAAAGTTATTGTGAAAATAATTCATTTAAATTTTCAATATCTTGGCTAAAATATAATCGTTTATGCTTTCAAATTTAAAAAATTTTCAAATTTATTTAGAAAAATTTGAACTAACCTTAATTTGAATTAATTCTAACTAAATTTTGTACAAAGTTTTATCTGCAGATAAATTAAATTTTTATACTTTTGATTTACTTAAAACTTTATTATTGTTTGGCGCCAATGTGAATGTTACTTAACACAAAACCAAATATTAATTTATTCGAAAATATTGATAATTTTATTTAGTTACATACAATGTATCGTGTTAATAATCCATTTGTTTTATTTCTTGTATTTGTTTTCGAAACATAGAAATAACACTTCGATAGAAATAAACTTTAAACTTTACTTTATAGATTACTTTTTATAATTTAATTGGTATTTGTAATTTAGTTGCAGAAAAATATACGCGAAAAAAAGAATAAATTATTTAACTACAAATATATAAATGCCTAAAACATTCTTTTTCTTTAAAATGTTTAATAATGTTAATTCTTACTATTAAAAAGTACATAACAATTTTACATTAATAATAACACATTGAGTACATTGGAAATATAAATAATTAAAATACAATATTTAAGAAGAAAAAAATATTTATATACATATAATTGTATTTTTGTAATTATTTTCCATTTTTCTTATACTTTTATTTTATAAAATATTTTCTTTTTATGTTTTTAGTTTAATTCATATATTTTTTAGATATAAAATTTCAGTTATACTATAATTCTTTTTATATCTTATTGCTCGTATTTTATTATTCCTCTTTTATATATAAAATATTATATAATATAATAAATGTTTAAAAAAAATATTATGCGTTATATGATACTACATACATAAGTTAGAAATTTATTTGCAATGACTAATATATTTAAATATTGATAAAATCAGTTTAATAAAATATTATTTGAGAATTAATATTTATGAAATTAGTTACAATTACAACCGTAATTTGATGCGTATGATCAATTTATTTGAATTTAATGGTTTACATTCATATATGTGAATAAAAAAGAATTATAATAATGGCCAAATTGAGATTTATGTAATTTAAATTGAATATAATTGACAAATGATCAAAAAATGTTTATATTAATTATTCAAAAGTATATAGGTAGAGATTAAAATGTACGTCATTTAATTGTTTATAAAATAAGAAAAAATGTCTATCAAATTTACACGTTTCACCAGTTCAGTTTTTGTTAAATACTTTTAATTCAATTAGCTTAATCGATTACTAGTCTGAAAGAATGAATATGAAAAAATTTAAACAAAGAATTGAACATATTAGTACTTATCTGATAATAAAGGAATGTTAATTAAAATTACAATTCCAAGATAAATTCGTATATAGAAATTCCAATCAGTTGTATCGCGGGCAAGTGTCTAAATAAAAGATGGAATATAAACACAGACGGAAATAAAACAAACGAAACACAAAACGCAATATTGTTGAAATTCGAAAACCAAGAAAAGCAAAAAACGTGAAGAAACTAATCAGCGGTGAAGCTAATTTTTGGAAAAAGTCGAGACGACGTCGCGTAGCTTGTCAACATCTCGAGATCGCAACTCCCTTAAAGAAGAAGAATCGTAAAGTTCAGACGCAGTCGGTTGCAACTTTTTCGGAGAGACGCCGATTACCGGGGCTTCTTAGTCTCCGGCGCGGCGTCGGACCCAACGACTCCTAGTGTTAATCAAGCTGGCCGCTGGTTGAAAGCTGCCTTTGACGCCCTTCGTTACTCCGGCAATCGGAGAAAGGCCAACGCACTCGCCCCCCCCCCTCACGTGAATTATGAGCATCGGTGCTAATGGATCTAGCCTGGGTCGCGGCTCGCGTACGGGGTGCGAGACGCAGGGAGGGTGGCGAGCCTCGCGCGGGGAGAGAAAAGATCGATAAGTCGCGGCGAGTTTCTGCCACCGCTCCCGCCCCCGCCGCCGCTGCTACTGTTGCTGCTGTGCACGCGAAAAAATGGAAGTCGATGGGGAGAGACGGAGGATGCTTCGCTCTCTTTTTATCCGAAGCGAAACCTCATTTTGCCGATTCGCGTCTATGAACGAGCCGCGAGAGACGAAACGAGTGTTTGCCGCCTTATAGAGGTATTTTCTCATTCCGGCTCATCGGAATTGCGTATTAATACTTGTGTTGCATCAACTTATCGCGTAATTGACTTTGGCTCCATTTATTTCACATTACCGTTTGTGCATCTGAAAACTTTGATTTCCAAGAGCGTAGCCATTTTGCCCTTAACTCGAACGATTATTCTTTTAAAAAGCGTTCTCTCGGTCTTGTTACGTCGACCTTTTGATAAACGTATCATTTTTAATATTTTCAACTCCTTAAAGAGAAAATAACCTATAAGGAATATAAATTAGCTTCCAAGTACGTTCAATGCTATCGAGGCTTGATATTTCAGACGTTCATGGAATACGAAAGTAGCTCTTCAAAAAATGGCACGTCGTTTTCTTTTACATTTCTTTGAAAAGATATTCTAGCATTGATAAGATTTTATCGTTTTATTAATCTTTTAATTTTGATAATTTACATTAGTTGCGAAGGTGATATGATTGAATTTGTGTATTCGCAGAATTTAATTATAACCAGACGTACAAAAAATCCCTCGAATTCCTTTTGGCACAAAAAGCTCCATGCATATCAATATATTATTTCGAGCCGACAGTTGCAATCCTACCCCATTTCATTCGCTTGGGATTTGTGACAAGCGAAAACACCAACCGGTCAGTTCGTATTCTCTAACAAAGAGTCTCAGAAGATCTCGATTAATCTCGCCACTGTCGTAGTTAAGTGACGCCTCCTTAATTTCCTCGGCAACAGTTCAATTTGCGAAGAGCATTGGCATCAAATTAAAACAAGGAGTATGCGAAGTGCAACAACACCGGAAGGAAAAATCTCGATTTCGAAGCAGAATAAGAGAAAAGAATGAGTAAAACCAAACGAACAAACATTTTTTAAATTTTTATTGGTCGTTGCAGCTGCATTGGTTATTATTATTGTTATCGTTGTTCGATTGTCACTGACACTCAAAATAAAATAGTTTCAATAATAAATCAATTTTAAGTAATTTACATCCGAGTTAAGTACAAAGATTCTTTGATAATAAATGTAAATTTGTAATGTGAAAACTTTTGATTGTTCTCGATAACTTTATTGCCAAGCGCGAGAAAAATATTTACAGCAAGTGCCTATTTTTCTCGTAATCAATAAATTGAGAATATGATTATCCTACATGGCAAATCGACGATAAGACAAGTTTAAAATTTCTATGAATGAAGAAAAATCTCAAAAGACTAAAATTTGATAGTTGTATTTCTCATTCCCTGAGAAAATTATTTAATCGCTCTTAAATTTCAGTGTGCGAAGTGCTGAAATAAACATCTTGCGTATATTCAAGATATTGCCCAACATACTTTTATAAAATATATAAAATCGCCTGCATATTTGTGCGATTTCTTGATAAAAACGAAATAAAAAGCAGCTCCGCGATAAATCGCACCTTAATTTATTATAGTATGCAAAAAATCCGGACAAAATATTCGAAGCATAGATAACACAGAAATTTCATTAAACATTCTCATTTGGCGCGACGACGCGAGCGAAGCGACGATTAGTTTCGCCAAAAGCAAACAAAAGAGGGTAGTTTCCTTTTGCACGCAGCGGAAGGTCGCGCCGCTGTAAAAAGAAGCTCGTCCCAAACCCCCTGGGAACGAGTCTCCGCGGAGGGAGGAAAGAGGTCTCGTGGGTGGCTCCTCTCGCGCGGCAAAGGAAGAGCGGAAATCTGCAAAACGGGAGCTCGTCGCCGCGGCCGGGGCATCCACCCTCCAGCGAGTTTGAGGCTGCCAGCGGTCTCGAGGTGGATGAACTGGCGCGGGTGCCTCCCACCCTCTGCATTTTCCCCCTCTCCTGGGCTTCTTCGCTTTCGCTCTATGCAGCGCATTCTTTTTTCCTCTCTCTCTGTCTCCTTCGCTCTGTGGCATCTCCGGGTAGCAGCCAACCCTCCTGCTTTTCTCAGGTTTCAGTGCTGCCTTCGTCGGCTCTTTCTTTTCTTTCTTTATTTTTACCACTGAGGATAGTGTTTGCTATTTACTTTATTTGTTTTGTCCTCATCGCTTAGTCAAACAAACTAAGAAATGGTGCGAGCGTTTTTTAAAACACTTCTCTCGATGTGCGGGCCAAGACCTTCTCAAGTTAAAGCGTCACATTCTATTGATGCAGCTTATGAACCGCTTAATTCCCATGAATGTGAAAACATTCTTCGACGCACGCACGTGTCGCAGTGTGGAATAAATAAAATTAACGACAAAAACATTTGTTTACTCTAAAAGTAATCAATTATTCGTTCCTTTGAAGGTAGAACGAAAAAAAAGCTTCGGTTTCGTTATAAATTAAATAATAGTTATTGATTGTTCCTAGCGTATAATAGATGTGAACAAATAATTGAATACAAAATAAATAAATAAAACTCTTTTCGTTCTGAAGCGTTAGTTAGTTTTTTCGTTATTCATTCAAACTATTTTTTAACTACTTTTTTAAAAGAATATTTATATAAAATAATTTTTACGATACCCGTTACAACTATATCTTTATTTGTTTTTTTTTTATTTGCTAACTATTCTTTTAGATGAAATTTCAAGTATAATTTTTTCATCTAGGCTTCTATATTTCATAAAAATTAAACTTATTTGACATTATGTCCAAAGTTTTTCTTTTAGTAATTTCATAAATATATTTGTAAAAAAGTTTCTTTTCATGCCTCTCTCATACTATATATTACATTTTTTTAATAAACTTAATAAAAATCGTTATCAGTTTACGTTTTAATGAAAATAAACTAACCTAACAATTTGCGAATGTAACGATTTAAAATAATGCAAATATATGCATTTATTAACGCTGACAAATTTTTTAAATTGCACTTTAATTTTCGTTCACAATCATAAATTATCACCGCATTTATAGAACGTACATGGGAGTTAACCAAAAATATAATTAACACTAATATAATTCCCATAAGCATATCAAAACTATAGAATTCAATAATCGAAGGAAGGAAAAAAGGAAAGCTAATAATATTATCATTTTCAGGCGAGTATTTTTACCATGTGAAAGCGTTAGCTTTATAAAATTTATAGCTCTTCCAATCTTCCTTGTTGCTGTCCTCTCATTTTTTCACGCCAGCCCTCTCTTTCTCTCATTCACGCAGCTCGCAGCTCGCAACGCCGAGGGAGACGGATTCAGGAAAGCGGGTACGTGGAAAAGAGGGAGACACGAAATAAAGGAGCAAGCGATTGAGCATAAAAAGAACGACCGAGTACAGTGTCCTAGGACAATACGCGGAGGAAAGTTTCGCGTCGTTCCGTATCGTAAACTCGCCCCACCGAGAATCGATAATGTCGTCTATATGTACACAGCGGCGGAGAAAACGTACACATACCTCGAGCGATTTCGCAGCTCTTCTGTCTGTCTGCTGCGTCGCGGAGAAGCGCATCAAACTACGCTATCGGGACCCCAACTCTTTCGAAAACTTGTGCTGCTCTCGGACTAGAACATTAATGGCACTCGAGTAGCCTCGGACACCCGATTTACTCGAGGGCAGTTTTGCATCCTCTCCCCATTTGACGGCGAAAAATATATTTTTGCTACCTCGGAGGTATTGCGATCGAAACAGGGGAAACTCTTTTCTTCACTTCGAGCTTACTGGCAATATTTTTTTTTGTTTTTGTTTTTTGAAACGTTGCTCTTGTCTCTACCCGGCATTGCTTATGAAAAGTTTTCTTAAAAATTTGAAAACAGTTTTTATTTATACACTTCGAATAATGGTGCAAACGGGGTTGAGGACTTGTAGTACAGAATGACTGTGTGCAACTCTGTATTTTTGTTTATTACGACTTGAAAATATACGCGCGTCTCAATTTTTTAATGTAGAGATTTTAATCGAAAGAATGCTGCTGGATACTTTAATACGGACGTGAATGAAAAACTCGAAAATCGACCTGAATTATCAAGTTAAAATTTTAATGAGTTTTGATTTATTTTACGTCTCATGCTAGGAACTACGTCAAGAATGTTATTACGAAAAAACAGTGATATTTTTTTCTCAAACTATTATCTTTCTTTCTCGTATGCCTGCAGTTCCTTTTCTCTTCTTCAGCCTCGCCAATTTCGTTTGCCATTCTGTTGTTTGTATACGCAAACTCCACGATTCGCTATCAGCAATAGTACGAGGAAGCATTTCAAGCTGACGTGACGCGTTGCCGATTCATTATCAAGCCACAAAACAGAGAAACAGAGTTCAGCATTTCTCGGGAAGATTTTTGAGTGTTCGTGGAACTTCGATTTCTGGAGCTTTCAAAATGAGTTCAAGAGAAAGAAGAACACAGCTATATGGTAGTTTTATTGTTCTCCAACTCGTAAATTTTAAATAGCCAAGATGAATAGAATAGGGTGCATAAAAAGACGAAGCAAGATTAGATCCTCTTTGTAACTATAACGTTGTTTTCGAACAATAGCGAATATAGGATTAAAAATTATTAGTATTTTAGTGATGGTAATTACAATGCTAATAAAATAATTATTATAAAGCAACTATAATGATGTCCGATAATAATACTGATAAGAAACTATTCACGTTTATTATTGCAAAATTTACGGAGCTTCTACTGATAATGAACGTGTTTCCACTGTAAATTCATCTTGATAAACGTTATATATTTCTAGAAACTATTCGTAGCATTTATTGTTATTTACTGCATATCTGCATATTGTATAATATTGTAATGAAAACAGGCATGGAACTTAGTAGATAATATATTATGTTCTTAAAAAATTGATAGTAAATTTACACATTACCTTTGCTTAAATTATGCATAATTATTTTTCGTCCTTAGTTACATTTATTTAGAAAAACTGTAGTGTCTGATAATAATTATCAATGTGAATACCTTATTTATAAATTTAAATTTCTAAATATATTATTAAATCTTTTTATTATTGATAATTAGTTAAGAGGATAAACAAAAATATAGAAGAAAATAGTGCATTCGATAAATAGAAGAAAAAATTCAGAAGATTCTACCACGGATTCCCTAGTACACATTCAATATTTTAAAATAAAGAACGTAATTGATTTATAAAGGGATGAATGAAAATATAACCTTTTAAAGTATAAAACAATTTTTATAAATTAGCGATTTCATTCGAAAGCCGTGTAAAAAGTATTTGTCAATATAAATGAAAACGAATGAAAAAAAGATAAATATTTAAAAAATTTAATCCTGCAAAACATCATAGAAAAAATATTTTCTTATAAAAGAAAATATCTAAAGAGTCAAAATTTGAAGAATAAAATTTTAACTTGTATTATCAAGATTCGCTCATCTGTCCTCTAGTCCAATTAACATACCTAATAGAGACTGTCCAAACGAACAAATCAAGTAAACAAATATGACGCCTAATTGCATATATCATTTTAGAAAGACATTAGTATAAAGCAAATAAATTTAAGTCAACCTGTTATAGGAAAAAACCAAACGATACATGAAAATGTACTTACTAGTGAGTGAGGGCAAACGCGATATAGATAGAGATAGATAGAGATAGAGAGAGAGAGAGAGAGAGAGAGAGAGAGAGAGAGAAAGAGAGAGGCATGGAGACGAGAATGATGAACCGGAAAAGGGCCGGATTAGTATTATACATATATGTGCAGTCGGCTTTCAGGGCGTGGCTAAAAGCCCGGCCGGTGCGCAGAATAGCGAAGCCCGCCGCTGTCTACGGGCAACGAGATAAAAGGGACTTTCGCGCCGTTTTCAGATTTTCCCTCCTGAGTTCTCCGCGTCGCCTCGCACGCGTTCCGATTTCGATCATTCAGCGCCGCCGGGGCACGCGGCTCTCCCTCTCTCTTACGTCTCACTCTTCCTCGATCCGCCAAACGCGCGACGTGCGAGCCTAGGGTAGACAGAATTATGCGGAAAATACGAGAAGGGAGAAGGAGATAAATAGCCTCAAACCTGGGCTTATTGGCTTCATTTTTCTTCATCGTCTTCGTCTCGGAGCGGCAACGATTACAATGAGATTTTTTTAATTCGACGCTTTTTTCTGCAGATGGGTGGCTGATATAACCGGAGGCCTCCGATTTATTATAAAACAGATGTAGAAGCTTACGATTGCCTCCTTTGTGACAGCAAATTACAAAGTGCGTAAGTTACTCCATCGAGTGGCAATTAGCGCATACTGAAACAGTGTTTGTAAATTTTATTTTAAACCCCATGAAGCACGTACTATTACTAATTGAATAAGACGAGAGGGTTTAAAGTCAATTAAAGTGGCAAACAGCTTCGTTCGGATAATTATTTGAGTTTAACGATTGTTGTGTTACTGCTGGTCTAAAAAGTTTAAACAATGTATTCCAATTGCATATTTATACGAAGAAAATGTTTTTCTATCCTTTTGTTGAACTACGATGACACGATACTTATATTCCGGGGTTAAATTTTCAAAGAAAAAGAGTAAATTACAAATATATACTATTTTATGATTTAATGCTTGCACATAATATTCATAATTATTTCATACATTTATAAAATTGCAAAGTGAATTATGACACATTTATAACTCGTCAACTAATTGAAAATTAAATATTGCATGCATTAGTTGAGCAAATATTTAAGTATACTTACCGTTTTTACGGTTGATAGATAATTAGAGTTTTATCTGAAAATGTGCAATCAATAATATTTACATTTTTAGTAATTTTTTATTTTTATTTATATTGATCAATAACGTACTATTTATTATTAAATTTAATTTGTTTACTTTTTTACAACGTGCATTAAAAATCATTTAAAATTAAATATAATGATTAAAGACACTTCATTATTAATCTATAACTTATAAATATTTATCCACTATAAAATTTATTCGTTCAACTTGTCCTTTTATCTATATATTTTTTATAATTATAATTTAATTCTCAGATAAAATATTTTTTTCTTTTAAAATAAAAATTTCTGTCGTCTTAAAATTGACTCGTACTACTTAACTTTGAAATTAGACAAAAATTCACGTTAAAAAAATTAAGGCGTAAAAATCATATCCTACCGAATTAAATGATATTATTTATATCATACATAGTAAAATGTATATAAGCTATAAAATACTTTTAACATCGAATATATATTATATATTTGAAATAAGTAAAATGCCGGAAAATAGTATGCGAAGTTTTATATATAAACAAAAATTATTAGATTTATTTTAGAATAGATAAAAGAGTAAGATCTAATTTAAAAAAAAATTTGTACAAAGGTACCATATAATATAATAAAAAAGAATAAATGTTGTAAAAAAAAAAAATGAAAAGGCGGATAAAAGAAACGAGAAGTGAGAAAAGTGGCCAAACTCATTTTCTCCGACGGACCCGATGAATCGCACTGATCCGCCCCGAGCTGAGTTTGGGGGCAGCACTACAAGACAAAACAAGGGAAACGTAAAAAACACAACCAAGGCGATTCTTTTTTCAGAAAAATGAACATTACCGAGGATCACAGAGGGTTGTTCTTTTCTCTAAACATCTTTATACCGAACTTGCAGCACAATTACAGACATTTCATGGGAATGAATATTTACCGCAAAAAAATATCTCAGTTGTTTTAATAAGAAACACTTTAAATATACTCACATATTTCATCTTACCATCTTCCCACACAAATTGAACGAGATTTTTATCGCCTTTTCTAAATCAGTTTGGAGATATCTAAACAGAATCTGTCTGAGAGCTCACTACCTATTTTAATAAAAAATTCTGCTTCTTAATGAGCTTATTTATATAGTGAGACACGAGTTATATAATAATTTTAAGAGTTTTAATATAATTCACTTACAACTGATATTTGAACGTTTTAATTAAGGTTCAAAAGTATTTAAGTAGTTTATCATTTAATCAGTTTGTTTACTGCTTAAAATCAGAACTATTTTATTATTTCATTTTTTGCTAATAAGTTACTTTAACTAAGAAAATTATTTTTAATCGCTACTCAGCATTATGAATCTTTTGAATAATTGATTGTATTAATACATGTGCACGATGAAAACGTAATTAATTTATACATTACAAAGTAGAATAAGTAGTAGAGAATTAAGTAACAAAATTAGTTATTTACACCATAAAGTGTATTATTTAACGTATTTTTTCTTCGATCGTGTACAATTTAAATATTTAGTAGAGTTGAAAGTTTCTTCAAAATAAATTGAGTCTCCTTTTTTATTTCCGCAACGTCTTACGCATCAAAGACAGTTGACGATTTCTTCAGAGACACATTTAGTTATTGCCTTCTTTGATGTAGCATTATAAACAACGTCAATTATAAAATGATATGATTGACATGCGGTCATTTATATTTTAAAACATTTACAAAGTATTTATTATATTAAGATTTTTATAAAAAAAAATTAAATCTGTTGGGTTAACGTGCTAAAGTGATCGTGAATATTACAATATTATTTATTTATGCGAATTATATGGTGCATATAAACAACAGCAACGCATATTATTATCGAAGAGTTCTTGATGAATACATATTGAAAGAAATAAAAATACCAGAATTAAAGTTTCCGTTAGCTTTTTCTGAAAATTCCCATTTAAATATTAAAATTAAGACAAATTATTCAACCAATTAAATAATTTCAATCAGTGTTCAAGGACAATTTTAATTGAAGCAAACGATCAAATAAAAACAGTTAGATTTTTGCAAGGAACTTATTCAAGGATATTGAAGTAATTAAATAAAATGAGTTATTTTAAATTTCCTTAATGTAGATCGTCTGCAGTCGGACTTTTAAAAGACACGAACCTGAACTATAAACTAAATTTCATGCACAGACTCTATATTAGTGGGTAAATTCGAGTTTAGGTAATCTGCGCCAACCTTCTCACGCATTGAAATTCTCTTTGTGATAGAAAAACATAGTTAATCTTATGACAAAACTTGTAATTGGGATTATCAGTATGATTGCTATCAATTTAAGGGAGCAACGCATACACAGTATAATATGCTGTTGACAGTGTCAGCACGAAGCATCCGAGATTCGACCCTCGAGATACTTTCGGTACCAAAAATTCGATAAACGTTACTAAAGTTTCTACTAATCTTTAAATGCAGAACTGAACAAGAGATTAAAATGTTGACATTGTAAATATTATGATTAAATCACAAGTATAAAGCACTTGTGTCAGCTGTGAAAGCCCATCCTGTATTTGCGGGAGGAATGCAGAAGGTGCCCCGACGTTAACCCTGAAAATGTGGGTATTGTTATCGTAAGCGGCTATTGAGTCGTCTGTGTTCCCCATTCATCGGCAGAATTCGGTGTGTACGTAAACGGAAAAATAACAGGCATCCGCAGGAGTAAAAAGTGGAAGCAGCGGATTCGGGCCGCCAGCCCGACGGGTAAAATCCGCGTCTGAGACGGGTTCCTAGGATTCCGATGCCGCGCAACGCTCGGGCGCACCTCGCGTTTTCCCGTAGAGAGCACAGAGGAAAAGAGGAAGAAAAAATGGCCCAGAGTGGTCGATTGATAGGCAGGTAGCGGCAAGAGCAGGGCAGCGGTGGCAGCGGCGGTAGCGGCGGCGGCGGCGGGCGGCGGCGGCCGGTGTTATCGGTCGTTATACCCCCGGCTGAAGCGAGACGGGCTAAAGTAGCAGCGGCGCAAAAGCTTTCGGGTCGGCTGCTGCACCACCCTTCTGTGCTCCGTGCAACGATCCTGGGACCCTTTCTCCCTCTCTCCGCGTCTGTCTCTTGCTCTCCAGCAGGGAGCGGCAGAGCGAGGTGGATGAACTGAAGCCGGCCGGCGAAAGCGCTGCTGCACACTCCAAAAGCGTGCACGTGTACGTGCGGGGTGCGTGTGTGTATGCACGCGAGGAAGGAAGCCAGGGAATGAGCGCGAGAACGTGTAAAGAGAGACAGAGACATTGTGTGTGCCTGGGTTTCCTGGGTTCGAGCGTTGCTATGACGACGGGAGAGAACTGTCTCTCCCCCCGCTCTCTCTCTCTCTCTCTCTCTCTGTCCATTGCGCCAGACCAGACAGAGATTCGCACCATCGAGAGACCAGAGAGGGGATCTCTCTCCATTTGATTGTATGTAACTGCGTGGATACATGCGTGCGTGCCCGTTTATATAAACCTGCATGCGTATTCTTAAAAGGCTCTATCGCTACACAAACCAAGTCTTTTAAGAGACGGAATTAATATTAAAAGAATTTATCGGCTCGAGAGAAAAACGGATAAAGGGATTTGGAATTTGAGGAAATTGAAAAATTCGCTGAGTAATGATCTGAATTTTTTCGGCAATACTTTGATAGTTCGGAAGCTGTCACTTACACTCAGCTAAAGATTAGAGATATATTTTTAAATTTAAAGAATATTTACGCTTGAGCTTTATAAAACTTTATTATTAAACTTACATTTAAAAAAAAAGTAATTAAGTCTCGTACTTTTAAATTTAATACTGCTGTGTCTAACGATAGTAATCAGGTTATTGAGTTTTCAATAAAGCGTTTTTCACATAAAATACCCTTCAACTCGACAAAACATTACTCAAATATATTTTTGTATGAACATTACATACGCACACTAATTTATATACATAATAATACTTTGTTTTATAATTTTAAAAAGGCAAGGTTTTCTTTTTAAATGGCTTTTCAAAAAGTAATAGTATTTTTCAAGCAAACAAGCAAAGACAGCTAACAGTACCATTATTAATACATTATTTTATGATAAGTAACTAGTCGTATTTATACTATTTTAATGAGAAACTGTTAAAAATAAAATTATGCACTTGCACAGACTTTTTATTAAATAATAACATCACAAAATTTCAGATTCACAAATAAAAGTCTAAAAAATATAAGTAAGATTTAATGAATAAAAAATTTTCGTATATGTTTCAATATTCTACTTGTAATTTTAAAATTGTACAACCAAAATTAATAAACTATCTTTTTGTTATTGAGAGGCTCGATTAAGGGTAAAACTAAAGGGTTTCTTACTTACAATCTATTCAATTATTTTATTTATTACTCATACTACCTGTACTTAACAATATTTTGTTTAATACATATCATTTCAATATTCTTTGAAGATAATCTTATCACATATATCACGGTATATTATAAAATAAATAAAAAACAAAGAAATATTTTATTAACGTTATAAAGTAATCGAAGTAATGAATTTATGTTAATCTATAATAATTACTTGATTAGCTTCCAGAAACTTTGTTTTTGTAACATATAGTAATCTATTAAAAAGAAAATTATTTTTAAAACGTTATCTGTATATTTTTTAAGATTTTAATAATAGCCTTCATTATTTTATAAAAAAATTACTACTTATATATATATATACATTAAAACATTAATCAAATTATAATCAATTTTATAAAGGACCGTATGTTAAAAATTGAAATATAATAGATAAATTTTATCGGGAAAATATTTAATTTCTATGAATTTTTAATTTCAGTTTCCTTTTAAGTATTTGATAAACAATAAACTTAAATGTAATCAACTTCGAAAAAAAATTAACATATTTTTATTATAAAAAAATTATTTTTTTAGTTATCATTAAGACATTTCTAAGTTCATTTCAAAGATAGAAAATAAAATATAGATTTTATTGTATATAATTATACATTCATAATTATAAGAGCATAATTATAGACTAAATAAAATAAAAATAATAGTAAAATAAAAAAATTAATTTTATTTTAGTTATTTTAATCAACATATATATTGTATATTCAAAAATAACTACCCAATGTAAACAATTTCACTATATATAAAATTTTTATTATATTCGACAAATAAAAATTATTTTTTCAAAATTAACAAACAAAATTAATAAATCTATTTATAAAACAAAATTTAAATTTTCTACATTTATTGTTGAAGTATAAACAGGAATAAAAGTTTTATTAAAATATAAGATATATATACATTTGAAAGAAAAAGTATATATTCTGGTAAACGGTTTAGTAAGTACTTTAGAATTTAAATTTACATTCGAAATCGCAGGATTGCAATGGGATTAAAATATAAGTAAGATATTTAACATATAAATAAATAATAAAAAACTATGTTTACAATTTTTAAGAAATAATTTAAATTGCTAATATACTGTGTACATTATTGATTTAAATTAAAAAATGGTGATACAAACTCTAAAAATTATTTGTTTACAATCAAATAAGCCGCAAACCGTTTATTTATGATAAAAGAAGAGCAAGTTCCAAATTACCCAGTAAAATCATTATCACGAAAGATTAAACAAAAGAAGAAACAACAACTAGTTTTCTAACTTGCTGCGATCCATAAACACGAACCTCGCAATCAAGACATCAGTCGAAGCTTCACCTGAGATGCTGAAAACACCCACATAGTCAAAAAATTTCAAGCCCGACAACAATCCCTCTCGGTTTTTATTAGACGTCGTAGGCGGCCACGATATTACTCAATCATCAATCGCCTTCTCCATCACCACGAGGACGGACGAGCCGCGGATAAAAAAGGTGGCGGGTTACCTCCCCTCCCCTGCGCATACCTCGCCAGTGCACATGCGCACGCAGACGACAAACGTTGCAAGAATAACGAAGGGACCTCGAAGCCCCTCGTCCAGAGCCACCCTTTCCGGGCTCGTGTCTGGGCACTCGCTGCACCGAGATAGGGATGCGATACCAGTGGCTCTCAACGAGGACTCTGCTAAAGGACAAGCGCTTTCACTTTAAGACACGAAAGAACTGATGCGTTTTTTAATAATCGTCTTCACCCTTTTCGACTCTTTCCACTGGAATTTATTAAACGATTTAACACACAATTTCTGGCTTGCCTTTCTGCTCTCGACTGAAATTGTAAAATACAAGAGTACACCAGTTTTGTATTTATTAGTTTTTATTTTCTTTTTCTTTTTTCTTGTTTTCAATTCAAAATTAATTCGATTAAAGATTTAGTGAAGTTTTTTATTACAAACCTCTGGCCTCCGAACATCAACTACGATTGCGCTGCTCTTTAACTAACAAACTACAAAATGCTTAAGTGCATTACGTTCAATTGAAGTTTCAAAGAAAAATCTATTTCCAAGAAGTTTAACGAAGTGAAATATATAGTCTTACTATTTAATGCACAAAAGAAAATTTTACTTCGAAGACAAATTAATTTAAGCTTAACTTCTTTGCTAGTACGTTAATTTTAATTTAGATTTATACTCTTTCACACTGATAATAATGTGATTGTTATCAATATATAATTCTGAAAATAAATTACATCAATTATCATGTGTAAGAGCATCGTGCATTTATATTTTTAGAGTTTTTTATAATTGCTATTAAATAATTGATGCTATCCGAATTTGTCGAATAAAAATTATTCAATTCGTTTAAAGTTCCAAAAGTGAAAAATAAAAATCTTATTTCTTTTACAAAAAAATTTAATTGTATAGTTTTACTTAAAATAATAATAATTTTTTTTTAAAATGTCTGATTAAATTGAACTTTATCTTATTAACGAATATGTATGCTAATTAATATAATTTTTTTTAATTTTTGGTGCTTATTTTTTTTTTTTTAATCTAATTAATAAAATTAATAAATTTAATAAATTTAATAAATTATCAACTATTTTATTAATATTAATTTCATATTAATATAAACTTTTACGTAAATGCTTACATAACTCATACTAAATTGTATACTACAAGAGTGCATAATTAACATATAAAAATATAATTAACTTAAATATTCAATCTTAAAAATTTTATAGTAATTATTTTCCTTTTTTGAAAAGTTACTTACAAATAATTAAAAATTATTAAAAGATTTGATTACATAGATTCAAAATATTTAATATAAATTTTTTTATAAAAGATTGCAAAAATAACCTATTTCGAGAAATGTGATGTGTATAGATTATTTTAATTAATAATATAATAAATTCTATTAAAAATTTTATTTTATTGTAGACAATAAATTAGTTTATGACAATTCTAAATTAGACCAATTTTTAAATAAATTCTCTGCCATGCAATGAATTTTTTATTTATAATAACGTTTTTTCACTAATCTACATTTATAAGTCTATTTACATGTTCCATTAATACCTCACACCAAACTTACAGTGTTATCAGAATCTAATTATGATGAATTCGCTAGTTAAAGTGAAGATTTATACTCTTAAACAGATATTCTTTAAAAAAAACGGATTTATATAGATCATTACTATTTACATAATCCTGTAGATTATATATTTGAAAATAAAAAGTTAAGACTCAAATTGAAAGCTTTATTATCCATAATTATGAATGTATTTCTTTAATTTATTTAGAAGGAGATTTTAAAAAAGGAAACCTTAAAAAATAATAAGTCTTAAGCGATAAATTTATAAAATTTGTAAGCGTGAAATAACATTTTCTTAAATTAATCATACATAAAATTTTAAATACTAAAATACTTTCTAACTTATATATTCAAAAATAAAACAAAAATAAAACAAAAATATATATATATTAAGCAATATCAAATAAAATATAGTTTAAATTAATACAATTAAAATAGTTTCATGGTAGTAAATAAAATAAGTGTAAAAATTTGAAACATTTTTGAACAATTTGAAATTTTTTTGAAAATTCCTGATAAATATCTACAAAAAATTTCTAAGTGAAAACCGCTTAAAATAAAAAATAGATTGCAAAAGAATAGTTTCAAAGTTTCAGCATTAAATATAGTCGAGTGATTATTTCATTAAAAACTTTGGATTTTCGTTTTAATGGATTTATAGAAATTATAATCGATAGTAAGAATATGAGATTATTCGTTTTAATTAAGAGATCATTCAAATTAATTATTTAATGATACATTATTCATAGACTAACAAATAATTGTAATAATATTGATAATGATACTTACTGATTAGATACAATTGATATTTGTAAATATCAAACATCCATATTTAGCATAAATAAAAATATTGCAAATAAAGAATTATTCGATGTTCTTAGAACCAGTTTTAAAATTAAAATATTTTATAAAAAAAAAAAATTAAAATAAGGGAGATATCTTAATTTCAATTTAAGATACGATAGTAATTGATAAAAGGAAGTAACACAAAGATACTTGAAAAGATTTTGTTTTTAAATGTCCATCAATTCTGATGATGTAAAAATGGTACATAAATAATATAAAATATAAATTGCAATAAAAATATTAGTTATTAACATTGTAAAATCATTAAGGAAGTAGAGAATATAAGTTATAAAATATTTTATTTAAATTTCATTAAAAGGGAAACATTTATGTTGAATAAATGTAATTCGAATAATAGCTTAAATTTTTAAAATATATTCTTTTTCTTTAAAATGAATATTTCTTTTTATAAATATTGAGGATTTTTTCTCAAATGTTTATAACAAATTGATAATTATTATTATAAAATAAATCCTAACCCTAACGAGGAAAATGTTCGATTTAATGATAAATTAAGAATTAAAAAAATTCTTGTATAAAAATATACGTAACATAATTGAAATTTTGATATAAACAAAAAATGTTAAGATAATAAAAGGAACATGATGCAGTTTATAGGAAATAAATGCAAGTCTTAGATATGATATTATTTATTAATATAATGTATTTCATAATATATATACATATATAAGTGAATGCGTATTTATGTATATATATATATATATATTTATTTTATTTATTTATATTTATATTTATTCATATATATATATATAATATTTCTTCGTATTATTAAACATACATGAAACCCTGATAGATTGGGATTAGCTGTGTTTCTTTCATTCTATCTTCATCACTTATTATAACGCAAACTCTCTTTCACTAACATTTACGCCTTGTTTCCCCCACAAAATCTTTTTTTCTGTCAAAAAGAAGTTCATTTTCCTTTATACGTTCCATGTACGTCGGTCGTGCGTTGAATACATATGTAGCACACGGATGACAAATCCTTCGGAACGAGTACATCGTTGCCTTCCTCGCCCTCTACTACCTTCCGCTCACTTTATAATCCGCCTCGTCCTACGTAAGATATATAATGGAAGCATTCGAAAAATGCAAACATCTTTTACGATTTTATATATTTATCACAAACAACATACTCTGGAAATTTCTTGGAAAATATCGTACTTTGCGACACGTCACTTAAATATTTTTATTTTTATTTATTTTTATCCTTATGTTTTCTTTATCTTTCGTTTTCGCTAATTCAGTCTAACGAGTTCGACACGTCCGTCACTCGATACACGGCGAATTAATCTTTCGACGCTTATTTTGCCAAAATATGACCAAAGAAACGCGATAAGTACCAAACAGAATCCTCTCTTTTATTCATCATTATTATTGCTATGGTATAGTCAACGAAAATTCGCGTCGCGATTCATTCGCCTCTCGAGTGCGCCCGAAAATATAGACGCACCTGGGTATTAATGAGTAGTATGGGTGTGTACATAATTTTAAACTTCATTTTCTTAGAATGCTTGGGCTCGTTTAGAATTTGCAGAATTGCGAATTTCACAATCAAACGTCGAGCCTTATTTTTGAAGGTTTGACAAAAGAAGATAATTTAGAGTAAGATTAGATATTCCATGCTCGCTATTGCTCTTACGTTATCGAGCCCCAAGTGTCACAAGTTGCACGAACGCATATTTACTCCGGTAGCAACTGCAGAAACGTCGAACCACTTTTACGCGCCTTTTGATATTAAAAAAATGTCAAAATTTTGTGGAATTTTATTCCTGAATATTTTCGCAGAGTTGCTTGTCCATTTGTGAATGACAAAAAGTTTGTGCCAACAGCTCGTGTTCGTCGAAGCATTGGTGCGCGTTCAAAAGAAATTTAAAATTAATTTCGCAACAATTCTCGGTACCGCGTTCGACGAAATTTTTCTCTCGCGTGACTCCAAACATGACAAGATTTAATATCGTGTGATTTAAAAACCAAGCGTCCTCTGCGAAATACTCGATTGTTAAAGAATCATTATTAAAAATCCTTTAGAACGCCGAGGAATATCGATGCGATCAGATATGCTTTGACAGAGTCGTTCACAAGAACTCGAGTCGTCACAGACAACATTCATTAATCACGTAACTTGGCTAACGTTTCCGCAGTGCGCGTTTTCATCGAAGCGAATCATTAATTCATCAAACATTCATTCCTCGTCCTCCTGACAAATAGAAAGAGATGTTTCTTGGATTAATTATTATTACTTGCAACTCTCGCGATCTCCTGCGCGCACCGCGAACCTGACAAAGCTCTGACGATTTCAGCATTATTATTTTAATGCACAGTGCGACGTGTTCTCGATGTTGTTGTGTGCGTGTGTGCATGTACGTATGGACATCTGGTCTTCCCTTTTTTCGGATTAAATGCGATTATTGGGAGTGTCGTAAAAAAATAAATTGTTTTCTTCCTTTGGATTCAGGTGCGCGCGGGTGTGTTGTGCATTAAATGCTTGATTATTCATGCGCGTGGTGAATTTTCGTTTTTTCGTTTTTTCGCCATCCTACAAAATATGCATAACGCGTTAAAAATTTACCCCGAGTAAAAAACTTGTTACGGAGCACCGAAAAGTGTTCTTTAAAACCGGTTTTTGTAATAGCACTTTCACAGAAATGCAGCTCTGGTATTCGGACATAAATTTCGACCATTTCATTTTCCACTTGGGGTTGAATTTTTGCTTTTTAATTCAGGATACGGTGCGCTTGCGAGGAGATCAATCGAGTCTCACTATACGATGTCAATTGCATAATTTACTTTATTGTTAAAACTTTTGATACGCGAGCTTTGAAGACTGCGCGAGGGCTGTATATCACTATAAAGAAAATGAAATCTCGGACCTTTGCCTAACTTTTGTTCGTCCAATGACGTTTTCAATTCACCCTTTAATCAATCGATGCACCCTCGAATAAAGCTCCGCGCATTTTAGCTTTTTCATTCTTGCTGTAGGAAAAATTCGACCGACAAAAGTCAGCTAAAGGTCGTCCGATATTCGACATGATTATATAGATTATTTATAATGATGTCATCAGTCGATCGACTAAGTCGAGGCTTCTCTTATTTTTTATTATTAACCTGGTATCGAGATTTCGCGTTAATTTCTTATCCCTTTATTTAGCTTTTCCATTCGCCTGTACCGTGTCTCTTAAATAGATAGTCATTACTAGATTAAACTTTTTTCCCTTGTAGATACTGAACATTTAAGATAGGAATATTTAGGTTAAGACGAAGCGTGTCTTTTGGCACCGCATTCATAATTATGTTTAATAATTTACTTTTATTTTTCACCTTAAATCGCTGAACGTTTTATTCGCTCCGCTTTAATTTTTAACGATTTTTCAAACTCGCAAAGATTATTTGATATTTCCTTAACTTTAAAATCGTAGTGAAAATAAATATCTGATACTTTTCATTACATTAAAAACTGCACTCTTAATCGAAAATTCTTAACTTGTGCTTTTACGTGTCTTTTAGGTTGACTCCGAAATTTAAATATACGGCCTTTAAACGAGAGTAAGCAAAATTTGAGCACCACTATTTTTTCTATTAATTAACCGTATCCTAATCTTCCGATTCCTAAAAATTTAACAACGAAATGTCTGCCCCAAAATTTCGCGACGGTCAAAAGGATGCTTTGCTCGAAAAAAAGCAAACTCGAAGTACCTTATACAATACTATATTCTTAGTCAGCTATGAAAAGTTTATAATCGTATTAATATATAATTCCTGCATGTTTTCGGCTAGTCCAAAAATTTTTAAAATTCCTAATTCGCGTTTCGACGCACTTTATTTTCTGCCTTTAGTTTTAAATGCTTTTATTTAAATTGCCGTTAAATATAAGTCTAATACGCTAAGAGGAGAATGCTTATAAGCGTTGAATGATGAAAAAACGCGAATCCCAACCGATACCAAGGGTTTTTTTTTGACGACACACGATACACTTAAACTCATTATAATTGATGAGAATAGGAGGAAATTTCAATGGCGATGACCTTCAATGGTTAATTATGGATCAACTAGAATGAGACGACACGTTGCACGCGTACCAATGAGTATATTAAACTATCAATCCTCTTTGTTTCAAGTTCAAATCTCTTTAATTCAATTCGGTGCATCACTTAATGGTTACCACTTTTACATAAGTTCGCGCATCGGCAAATTTCGTTCATTTGTTCATTTTCGCTAATGGCGCTGAGACAAATATCGGTAAAATAATGCTTTGGTTAAAAAGTTACCTTTGATGATATCGAATTTTATGTTTCGGGCGAAAACGAAGAACCTGTAATCTCTCGAGTGACTCGACTTTAATACGTTAAAACCAGATGGAATTGCTTGAAGGTTGAACGAATCCATCGAAATACATTTTGTCGCGCGAATCCCTTAAAGTTCCCAGTAAGAGCGACATAGAACGAGAGGACGTCTCCGAAAGGGATGAAAAAAAGGAAGAGAAGCGGAAGGGACAAAACCGACGAGACGAGACGCAATTTGCGATTTTGCGCATTGGAATGATTTTAATGAGGCCGTGGTAGATCTGCCGGCAACAAATTTTCATCGAGCGCAGACTTTCAATTACGGATTTGCCAGCTTCTTTCAGCATCTTTCCTTTCTTTTCTTCGCTCGTTCCTTTCTTCCCCTTCACTCTCGGGAAACTTCCCTATTTTACTCAAACTGCAATTATAAAATCACGAGCGCGCACACCATACCGAAGTACTTTTATTTTTAATTTTCCCGCGCAATTTTCTCCTCCTCCTTTTCTTTTTAATCGCTCGGGCTTTATAAGTTTACGACTCGTACCAATCTTATTTTAAGTTTTCACTACGGATTTTTATCGATACTTAATTTTTAAAAGTCTAAGCGAGAAGCCGATGATTGGAAGCTCGTGCGAAAGCAAGTGCAACCAAGTGAATATTGCATGAAAAACGGGTAATCATTTTTATCGACAAACCTTGGATTTTGCAATGAACTCGGCGACGTCGTTTATTAATTAATATTATCACGCTTTTCACTTTTCCATCGTCGATTTCATCGATCATTGCCATTTCTCCGAAACCTTTTCATCTTATAAGCAACGTGGGAAATAAGCGCGGGGCGCGTTTTGAATCCCTTCTAGTCAAATATCATCCAAAACTAGATTTATTTTCTCTGATAGTTCTTTTTTTATTTATTTTTCTGTTTTTTTGCACATATTTTTATTATGCATTACGACTTTTAAATCTCTCTCTCTCTCTCTCTCTCTCTCTCTCTCTCTCTCTCTAATTCTCAATTTCTTTCTTACTTACTTACACATTCAAATGTATGCACAGACACACCTCGATAATGCAGTCATTAAGTTACGTTCCACTTTATATAGTATGCTCCGACTTCATTTTCTTATATAAATATTCATTATTTTATAATAGAATATCTTATTTCAAACCTAAGCCATTTCTATATGCCTCTCATTTATCCTTTCGAGCCTTTAAACATCCGTTAAATAGACACTGAAATTTGTTTAGTTTACTCTGTTCTTTAATTACGTTGCATTATTTTTAAATATTTCATTGTCTCGTTTAAATTTATAGCTTTTACTCTGTCTCTCTCTCTCTCTCACCGCTTTCTTTACTAAATAGATACTATGTTCTTTTAATTACTCCTCTGCTTTTATTTTCTTTAATTTTCATTTTCTGTGTACAGTGCACTGCTTTCCATTTCCTTCAATACATCAATTGGCGATCAAGACTTAATTTTGTGTATACTGCATTTATGATTGAAATAGATTATATATGCATTCTTTCTACAGTATATCCATATATTATCTTCATGGTGTAAATATTCTTTTATATGCTAATACATACGTTATGCGACTGAAGCGACTTTCCTCGTAAACCCATTCTTTTAAGGTGTCAAATTCTTATTCATTAAATCTAGCTACTTCGAAAGAAAGTGGATTCTTTCTCATTTTGTATCTTATGCATCTCATTACCTTATTATAATACATGCAAACTATAAATCTCTTAGCTCAAAAATTTCCATACGCATTAAAAAAATAATTTAACTTCCAAGGAAAATATTATAAAAACAATTTCCAACCGTCAGGATTAAAATCGCTAATCTAACAGTTGAATTTAAAAAGCGTGTTTACTTCGCTGCTTCGAATTAAAAGTATCGGTATAAGTTGAAGAAATTAGAAAGGTGGGATATTCATTTTTTAACAAAAAGTTTAAGTGCAAAAAAGTAAGTAAAAAACGTTCGATCCCTTCTTTTTCGAAGTTATTAGTTAGTAACCCCCGCGGCAAAGGAAAGTCCCTATCGTCGCCGGCTACTCGTTATCTCGATTTCGGTCTCCTGATTATACCGCGGAACTATCAAGCACTCGTTAATGATTAATCACAAGTATATTATGTCTAACGATAACATTGATGAGTGAACGACTTGCAGCTTCTTCTGGTACTGGTGCATATTTGCATTTACTGATGCCGTGCGTTTGTGTTTACGTGCGTCCGCGCGTGCCTATGCGTGTTTGCTTGCGTGCGTGTGTGGTTTATAGAGCTTATATCAGTTTTAATGCATGGCTCTCGCATTGTACTCCTGTGGATGTTGTAATCAATGTAATTGGTATTGTGAGTAAATTGGACGATTATGTGCTTTCAGGAAAACAAATACTTGTGCAGAAATGATAATAATGATAAAATTGTTTAACAAATTTATTCTAAGTTGATTATGTGTTTTATACGTCAACTAATTTTCAATGCAAATTGTACTCTATTTCGTTATTTTTTTCTACGTACGTGCGTGCACAAACACGTGTTTTGGTTGTTACGTTTATTTGTGTTAATTCATTTAGCTGATGAATTACTTATTACATTGTAGCTCGAGTGATTTTAAATTGACGCGAAAATTATTTTCAACAAGATTTCTTCGATTCGACTAAATTCAGAAGTTGTTCTTATGCTCACAGCTATAACGAGTAACATCATTAAGAACATTCACATATCTCACGTAATTTTCATTTTTTCGTGCACACATACGTGCTTATGTGTATCTACAGATATTTCCAACGTGCGTGTGCAATACACAGGGAAAATGATCGATCCTTTTGATGAATGAAGGGTTGAAAGGATAAGGGTGAATTAAAGAGAAGTCGGTGCATTCTAAAAAAGCCCGTTGCTATGCGATGATGAAATTGATCAACACGGCGGAAATCGAATGAAAGTTCCGGAAGTAGTCAACCGAAATGATTCGATCTCGTTTGTCTCGGTAGTTGCGCGAGATAAAATAATATAAAGTGACATTAAGCTTTTCGATTGTTACTTTTATTCTTGTAGATTGTTATTGAAAAAAATCTTCTTTTGCATCAACAATGAGGAACAATTGCTTAAAAAAATATTTGTATGTACATTTTTATTAGACAAAAATAAAAATCCTTTTAAGAGAAAATGATTGTTCCCTCGATAAAAAATTCCGTTAAATTAAATGAAATTCTGTTTATCAGTAAAGGATATTCTCTTCTAGTCGATTTATTCATAACGAGACAATCATTTGCTTTTAAGTTGTTTTGCCTGATTTTGTCTCTCCCTTATCATATTCGTTGTCACGAAATTCATTGAAGATTTCCTCGTTTTTTTTTCCCGTGAATTCACAGTTCTTTGTGCAAAATTTACGACGCGTGCAAATAAAGATCAGCATAGTTGAAAAGTACGTGTACTATATATTTTATGATATTAAAACCATACGAATATTCGTATTTGAAGAATAAAGTTTTTGGATCTTTTATACCATTTGTTATATTTTCCTAAATATATATGTATATACTTTTTGGTTCATTTTTCACGAATATAACAGCATATCGCTTTGTCTCTTGAATATTACAATTTTATCATAATCCCGTCTGCAGAGAAATAAAGAGAGGATGCAATCTTGTCTACGCCATAAATGCCTTAGCGCTTTCCAATATTTCCCGAAATGCAAAATTATAAGACTGACTATCATTTTACATAAGAAAACATGAAGTAAAGTAATTGTAAGCGCAAAAATATGCTTTTCTCTTCTCCCTCACTTTTTGCAAACATAAGCAGCCACGTAATAATTAGAAAAAATATTTTCGACCCCTCTACTGTACAAATGCCGTTCCCGCATTTAATAATTTCATCTTATTCGTTTTTATTTTTTATTACTCCTTTTTTTATCGATTTTTCATTAGTTTGTAGATACTTTTCCTTCTTCTCTTAAAAGAGTCGAAATCAGTCTTCATTCATCACAGAAAGCTTTGATATGGCCTCACGAAAATCATCTCAGCAGTATCATTACTTTTTGCCTTTTATTTAAACAACAACATTTAATAACAACGCGATAAAACCGCATAGATCGAGTATTACAATTCCTCGCGAACGAAGCTTCTAGAATTATTTAGGTTTTATTCACGATTCCTCGATACATTGTTAAAAACAAATTTTAGTTTGCATTTATTGCAAAGTCACAGGAACGGTATTCGTAAATATTGCTTAACTTGTCCGGAGATTAATATTTTTTTCTGGCTTTTCGTTTTTTTCTTATTTTACAGTGGAGCTTTGCTGTAGACACCGATAAAAAATAAACGAGAGAAGAAAAGACATAATGCGTTGACAAGTTTAACAAGAACTTTAAAGGGAATTTAATTTTTGTAATAAGTGGTAAATAAGTAATAATCAGAATTCAGAAAATATAAAATTTTAAGTGCTTCTGGGCGTCACTCCGCTTAAAAATTTCACAAACAAATGTAAAGTATAAAACTAAGTGCGAATGCAACGAAATGTTTACATAAAAAGACATACAATAAATAAAAAACAAAGGATATAAATGTTTAAATTACTTTTATTGTGTTACTTTGTAAATAAAAAATTAATTTCATATATATATATATATATGCACGTGTGCGATAAATCTAAAGCACAGCAGTATGTGACTCTTGTTCTTATAAGTCTCATTGTAACGTGTTGTTGAAATATAACGTAATACAAAAGCACTACAGAGGCTCGTCGAAAATTGACTAGTCAATGGAAACAAAGAAATGCCAGAGTTGTATATAAATATATTTTGATTTACATTAATTTAATGATTGATTGCGGACGCGCAGGGCGAGTCAAATAATACACAAAATGGAAAAAATGTTTGAGCTTGAGAAATATGAAGGAGGATGGAACGAGTCGAATTTTACTCGATAAAAAAAAAAACGGCCTGAAGAATTTATGGCATGAAACTCTGTCGAGAAAACGCGCGTGTTTTTCCAATGAAAGTGAATTCATTTACGAATCGGAATTATGGGTGACGAGAAAAGAAAAATGGAATTTCGTAAGTTACAATGACATCAATATTACACGCAAATATAATTATTGATTACTTACTATCGTACCTATTCTTACTTTTTCTTTTCCCACAATACTCGCACAGTGTGTATGTTAATACAAAGATATATTAATTATATTTCATATAAGTTTGTGTATATGTCCAATATAATTAATATGTTGACAATATATTAACGTATAACATCGTTTTACATAATGTTCATTTATATTTTTTACTTTTTTTTATATTTTAACGTCAGACTTAGAGGTTGATGCGATGCGACAATATCGAATACGGGGTTTCTTTGTTCGAAGGTTCGGAAGGGAACACGATAATTACTCGCGTTTTTCTATTAAATTTTATTTATCCTCCTATACATTCTAAGTGTCTTCGCTCGTGTTTGTTTTTTCTGTGGTTTGTTCTCGGAGATTCGGTTCCACGATAACGTCGTCTTACAAACGCGCCTCGACGCACTTTGTTTCACATGCGCGCGCCCACACCGCAAACAACCATACAAAGGTACACGCACAAACGCATGCACGCATTTATCACTTGCAACAGTAGCGAGAACATCGTGCAAGAATATAAAAAAATCGAGGTTTCGAGGTTTTGAGATTTCAAGATTCATACAATATGTTTATATTTAATTTTCTTTTTGTCGTTTGCTTTCATTGAACTGCGTTTGCTTCTGTCCGTAATATCACTCATTCGGTTACATTCTCGCTCGCTGGTTTGCAATTAGTTACCACACACGCCTAAATATTCTTAAGTAAATTTCATTCTTACTTATTGCTTTGAAATTCCGTATTGAAGACGCGCGAGTGTCGCTTTTTCATCTCTGCCTTGAAATATCGCGGAAACGAGAACGTTATTGTTACTTTGTAGGAAATTCGTGAATGTGTCTGCATTTTCGTTTGCGTTTGTGTTTGTGTTTGTGTTTGCGTTTGCGTTTGCGTTTGCGTTGGTGTTGGTGTTGGTACGTTTGATAAGAAAACGTCTTAAGTATATCATTTATCTGCATTCTTATAAGAATTATAAAAATTTTTATAAGAATAATTATATTTGCTTTACTTACGACTTTTGTCACAATGAATATATAAGAGAATAAAACATTTTCTTACGTACGTGCAGCTAAAAAAAAGTGCATTTTCCTATACAGTATTCACAACTTTTATTGAAAAGTAAAAATTGAAACACAAAGAGAACAAAGATCACCAAAAATATACACTTTGGGGTTTTGTGTTAAGTTGTTTATATTTCAAGGTATGTTTTATAAATTTATGACAAGGATTGGTTCATTAAGACTAGAATGATTGAGGAATCCTGATATTTACTTTTTCTTTTGCTGGGTTTTATACGAGTCGCTCTTAACTAGATACACGAGATTACGTTCTACATAAAAACCATGGATTAGCGCTATGCATTTATAAATATAGATATACAATGTACTCGTATATAACCTTTCTAAATATATAAATACCTATATTTTTCTTCCATGATGTTTATCGTGTTTATGATTGTGTTTCTTATTATATTAACTTGAAATTCATGTAACGTTTGTGTCTCTTTGTTAGTGTGTGTACATTATGTATTGCACATTCTGTGTCTCTTTAGGCCTTATTAAAAATGCATATTTTTTACTGTGACAAATTTTACAAGAAATGCATGCGAATTTAAGAGCATATATTTGAAAAACTATTTTCAAGTATAATTCTTATTAGTATCTCAAGTTTTTTCCTTTTTAACTATTTATTTCTATTTATTCGCTGTCCTTCAAAATGGTTTTTCGGACTTAACCTGTTAACAAAACTTTCTTTTTTCATTTATGATTTTCATTTTTATTTATTTAGATTTTTTTTACTCACTCAGTCTGAATTGTTTTAGTTTTGCTCGCTGATTGCTTCGTAGCTTCGATCTGCCCATTTACAATGGGAAACAGATTTTTGTAATTCATTACTTAATAATTCAAGCTTTTATTCCCCCCAATTTTCGCGCTCTTTCACGCGTATTTATCAAAAATACTTTGATTCTTCCTTTTTAATTACTCATTAACTTTTTAACTTTAGTTTTAGGATGACCGAATTAATACCTAGGACATTCTATCTGTTAAACGTGTACTTTAATATTTCGTGATTTTTTATATTATATTTTTGAAGGGGCCCGTGAAATTGATTGACTCCCTACTTTTGACTCGCACGAATTCATTTTATTAATTTCCTCTTGTTCCTCATTTCTTTTTTATTTTTATTTTTATTTATTTCTTTTTTTCTGCAAGCTAAGCCAACTATAATCATACGCAATATAATAAAAATATTTTCACAGATAAAAAGGGAACATTCCTATTGTGACTTTTACGATCGAAACGACGAGCAGTCAGTGCAATCGCTTTTATAATTTTGTCGCGAATTCCAATGAAAGTTTCGTCGATTTTAAAAAGTTCGGTACCAATTTTTTTTTCTTATTTTTTTCTCGTTATCATTATTTCTCTTATAGTTTACGATAATTAAAAAATTACTCTAATGCGAGCGAAACTCCCTCGGCGAATAATATTTGGATTCTAGTTTCATTTCAGGCTCTTCGATCTTTAAATTGTTTTTCCAGTTTTTCTATATCATCTCTTTTTCCCTTTTGTCTGTCTAACTCTCGATGTAATTAAACAGTTCACGCGTCAGCCCTTCCTGTTATACCTTCTTTCATCGCTTTATCCAAGACTGTCATATTTTTTTTTTCAATCCTCATTACGATAATCAGTCGAAAAGCTATGCGCATATACGTATTTATAAATATATGTATATACAAAGTAACGATGAATATATAATATATATTTACTATGAATATATTATCATGTACTTGTATGACATATCACTTATAACGAATCGTTATCTTAAGTTTATAGGTTCTTTAATTCTTTTTTATTATTATATCGCGATCCATGTGCTTCCCCATTATGAAATTTTCATTATAAATTTCGTTTTGCTTCTTCTAATGCAAGATCATGCCTTGTGTCTAACTCTTCCTGCCTTTTACTACTTGCGTGGATTATTCCTTTTTCTTTTTCTCTAATTGGAGTTTATGCTTTGTCAGTTCTACAAACCACGATAGTCGAATCAGTCGCGTATTTATTTATTTATTTATTTATTTATTTATTTATTTATTAAAAACAGCCCCGAAACGAAAGAAAAATTTACGATTGAGCTCTTATCTTTTATAGGCGAGACTTTTAAGTGCTAACAACACTACATCCAAATATAGCAGGGTTTGTTTTTTTATTTTACTTCTCCACTCCTTTAAATATTTGCACAAATTTCATTATATTCTAAATTGGCGCGCTCTATCTCTCTCTCTCTCTCTCTCTCTCTCTCTTTAAGTGTTTATTATTAAATGCACTAACATACATATTTTTCATTGGAAACAGCAGCCACAGCTGAAAATTTTCACAATTATACTTTATGATATTTAAGTCTTACATTAGGTAGATATATAAATATTATCATCAATATTGTTGTAATTATCGTATTATGCATATAGCGTAGATTTATAATATAATTATAATAATAATAATCGTAATAATAATGTACATCATATATATTTAAATTTAATATTACTTTTAAACTTTTCTAACGTTTCATAGTTCGAAAAATAAATATAAAAATAAACCGGGCATTTAGGTATTAATATTTTGTATCAATAATTTTCTTTCTCTTAAGCATTCTTACTCTTAATTCTTCCGTATTTCTTGCTCTGCAATTCATTGCGCCTGAAAAGTCCATTATCTCTTTTTTAATTATTTTTTTTCTTTTTCAACAAAACTCTCACATTCTCACATAAATTACCTTTTTCATTTTTCCATTATACGTGAATGCGATACTTTTTCTTTTATTATTTATGTATTTCTATTCAATGTTTCTTTTATCATTTTCGAGCTCGCGAGTCTCATCTGCTTCACCTTACAGGGTATCGACAATGTGACGAGCGATTTCCTTTATTTTTTTTTATTTCATTTTTCATTTTCCCGCTGACTTGAAAAATATACGCATGGATTGACAAACCCCACCATTAATACTTTTACATTTTTCACTTTCTCTTTCTTTCTCTTAATATTTTTCTTTTTGGATTCCTTAAATGGTTAATACCAAATTACCCTTTGAAGTAAGTGTTATATAACCTAAATGCTCCTTTTCGCCTTGGGAAGACTGGATGAAAATCGACTCTTTTCACCGGGGAATCGACTTTATCATACTTATAATTTTCCCATCCCTTAATTTTTCCGGTCCGCGTATTTATTTTTACTTCCAAAACTGTGTGTGTGTGAGCGCGTTCTTTTGATGGACATTATCATCAGTTAACATTATTTTTCTCTCTTTCGCGGATACATTAAATAACACATATTATGACAATTCTTTTTATACCGATGAATATTAAGAAAATAGAAAAACTTACGGACTACTGAAGGCGCGATTTTTTTACATTACAAATCTCTCGAGTATTAAAACGAACTTGGACAACGATAATATCGAGTAATTACAATAACACGCAATTTTTGTTATTATTAATTTTTTGAGCATTTCACATTTTGCACAAAATGGTATAAAATTAAATTATCTCTTATTGTAACTATATAATGTAGCGATTGCCTTCTTTTTTTCACATAAAGTTTTTACCAAATGCCTTTTTTCATCTAAAGAGAACGCATTTTGGTTTTTCTCGAACAAATATTTATTTATTTTCCTCACGCAGTGTATCATTATTGACTGCTTCTATTTCTAAGTTTTCATTGAATTTTATTGCACTTTTTTCACTAAAATAAGGCCAAAGATACAAAATTGATAAGCTTAAGTTATACTCTCAGAAAAAATATTAAAGTTCAACCGGGACCTAAAGAAATTTCCTTCTTTTTAATAAATTATCTGCATTGTTGAAGCTTTTGATATAAATTACGCATCGAGTATTCAAGGTAACTTATATAGAATCGAAAGCACAAAATACTTTGCACCTGATCGTTTTTTGTTTAAGCTTTTCCTTATTGGGCTCCACAAATTACTAATTATTCATTAACAGAGTAATTTAAAAAGAATTGCTAAAACTTGGTTTATTCGATAAAACTTGAGGTATAATAATCGTTAATTTTATCATGGAACCAAATATAAAACAACATTAAGTGAATATTATTGTAATGGCAGTGAAATTTTATATTAGACAACTGAATTAGGGTGAATTATAATTCTTATAAAAACTATTTTCATTTAGTTTTAAATGATTTATTCAATAAACAGTCGTTGACACTAAGCAATATTATTTGCCACCCTTCGTTAGGTCGATGAATTTGTGGGTCTACTTTTTCATTCGATAATGCAATTTTCCCGTTTGTGAATTTGAAGAATGTAATGCTGTCATTCTGGATTATTGATCGTAGCCTGCTTATGGAGACCGCGAAAAATAGACCCCGATAGACATCTTACGCACCGAAGCTTGCCTTATTAGGACTTCAATAATTAGAGCACCTGGCGAAAGCTCATTTCAATTATTGCACATTCCTCGCGCATTTTTTCACGACGAGCCATATAATAAAAGTGTTGATTGCGCACTAGTAGCACCAAAGATTATAGAGCGTAAACCAAACTGGTTGCACAAAACTGCAACGCCTTAACTAAACCTCCGTCTGCCATGTCGCCGTTTAAACGGATGCGAGGTAACAATTTCGCAAAAGAAAAAGTTCAACAAATGAAGTCGACACAGCGATGTTAAAAATCTCAAATTTACACGAGTCATGCGTCGAGTATTAAGACGAAAGCCAAAGATTGTTTTCAGTAATTTTCTGCTAAATAAAAGTTATAAAGATGAAAACACGAAATGTATGCGAATGCTTGAAAGTTTGTGTTTTCCGTGTTACAAGAGATTCGTGCTCGTTCTCCCCAACGTTTTATGACACTGTTTACAAGAAAATAAGTTTCGAGTTCATAATATCCTATAACCAGTTTCTCGTAACTAACAAAACAAGTTGAAATGCAATAATAATAGCCGATAAACATACAAAGTAACTTTCTTCTGAACTTTAATTACAAAGATGAAGAATACTTCGTACCGGTAATAAATAAGTAATGTACCCTCCGACTTACGTCACCATCGCGTCCCCGTAGGCTGGAAATTTCCCTGTGATTCCGAGCTCAAGCAGCAGCTTACCACCAACAGTGAAATTTCTCTTCGGAAAACTAAAAACAAGCCAGATTATCAAGTTCAGTCTAGCCGAGCATGAGAGAGAGAGAGAGAGAGAGAGTGAGAGAGAATGGGGAGAGGGGGAGGGAGAGCAAGAGCGTTATCAGATCAATGACATCTTGTCGCGCTGCGTCTTACTAAACGAGGTTGAGAACCTCCAGGCGCGTTCGTGTGGGCTCGTATGTGTGCGGGGGAGGCGGCGCCGGCAACAACAGGGCGTCGCCACGTCTACGCCGACAGCAGCGCAGCTATCGACCGGAGGGGCGAGTCTGCTCGCGAGCCCGAGACACCCGGCAAAATGCGATTAAATGCGGCAGGGACTTGTAGAGCTTTTTCTTTATTCCTTATTCCTTCCTTGTACTCTTTCCTCTGTTTGTCATCGGCCGCTCTTCAGCCGAGGAAATATTCCCGCCAACTCTTCCAGTCCTTCTATCGCGGAACATTATCGTTTTTTTGCTTTCTGGAAACTCGAGCCATTCGAAAATTAGGGACTGTAGCGCTGAAACAATTTATTTTTCGTTCGGATGCGTCACTGCTTGCTTTGCTATTCAATGTATTTGCTCGAAAACTACGAGCTTTTCGCTTCACCTTTATGCGGAATTAATGAAGAGTGGCTTGATTAGTCATGGCTTAGCAAAGAACGCAATCGAATGTTGCTGGAACTATTACCAACTTTCATCGCACGACATGTAATGTAATTCATACTCGTGTAAAACGAGAACTGTTGGAAGAATTTTTTTAGCTTTTAGCAATATTCTAAAGAAAAAGTTGATCGATTCAGAGGATTTATCCGAAAAAGTTGTTCGCATTTCCGGGCGACTCTCGAAGTGAACGATAGAGCGGTAACAAATTAATTCACTTAAACAAGAGTACATTTCCGAATTGAACTTTGAAACTGTATAATTCATTAAAGTAAACACATCATTATGGTTTTTCTTGGATCAATGGAACTTTTAAGTATTTTCGCCGTAATTACTTCATTATGCAAACTGTTTTTGAAGCGTCATTTTTCAAAACAAGATGTAATTTATGACGTTTTAATGAGCGTAAAATTGCTTAATGAACCTTAAGCGCAATTAACGTATCGGACTCTCCCAATAAATAATGTTCGTAATTGCACCTACCGATCCTATAATCATCGGCACCACCACGTGGAAACACAAGTGCACACTATTTTCAAAATAATACAACTGAGCCCAGTGCAACAACTAATCAATCAACCACTGATGATAAAAAAAATCCATTAAATGAAAATGAAAATGTGGCCGTCCTCCCCTAACACTGCAACCGCATGCAAAATAGACTTCTGCTCTTCCCCGCCTTTCATGACAACAATAATAAGAAGAATAACACAAGACAGAATAACGAGAAAAAATTACCTCAAACTCGTTCGCTTGGGGCAGCAGCTGCGGAACGCGGAACACACTCGCGGTCAAGCAACCCGCTACGAAATATCGCTGCTGAGCAAGAGCGTTATATTTTTTTTCCTTTCCTTTCATAAAGGCCGGCCATAATCTTTTTCTTCCTCGTCTCTCCCTCTCTCTCTCTCTCTCTCTCTTGCTCTCTTTTTAGTCGGTTCAATTCTCTTTCTCCCGTTCTCTTGGGGCGGTGTGCGTCTACGTATATATTCATTCCATGACGGCTGCTTATCGATCTACTGCAGACCGGCAAGGGAAAGACGGAGAGATTGAGAGAGAGAGAGAGAGAGAGAGAGAGAGAGGAGCGCAGATAAACTGACGAACAGAGACGGAGAATGCAATAGTATAGAAGAGGAAGGAAAAGAGAGGGAGAGAAAAAGTTTTAGAGGCTGTGCGATGCGACGAACGCACGCCAAAGGCTGCAGATACAAATGGGAAGGGATGGACGACGTCGCGCGCCCCGATTTGCGGCTGAAAAAAGAAATGGGTGTTTTGTGTTGTATAATGAAACGACGCTTGGGAATGGAGGTTTCGAGCTGCAAAGATGACATGGCCTTTTTTATTTTTGAGGGGGAAGTGCGAAAGCTAACGCGATGATTACCGCCTTTTTCACCCGGGACTCTTGATGCAGAAAACATGTACTGTATTTTCTGGGTTGGGCGATTAGGTGCGTTACGCTTGCCTGATGAGTTTTTTCATTAGCTCCAAATACTGAGACGATTTCAATGCAAAAACGTTTTCGCATAGAAAACTTAGGAGCCATCCACCTGCTCGTAGAAGATAAATGCGATTGTAAACAATTGGACGAGGAATTTTCGCGAATAGAGACTCCATTCCCATTAATTAATGCTTTAAAACTCTGAACTTTGTAATCCTAACTCATTCCGCGCAAAGGAAGTACTAATTAGACTAAAGCTTCGTGCCTTGGTGATAAGCGGACGTTTTCTCTGCTTGAAAATGGTACCTGAATTGCCGGTCGAGGATACGCAACCAATTGTTTAAAGAATAATAATAAACCATTGAACGAAAAAAGGTGAGGAGTTACTTGAAAGTGCACGGCCCGAGCTTTGCTCGCTTCAGCCTCCCTTCCACCCGGAACCGTTACGTGCACGCAGAGACGTAGACGCGCGCGCCATTGCCATCCCGACGGCATCGACCGCAAACCCCCCAGCGCTGCATTGCGACGTTGCCATCCCAACGGCCAACAGCCCTTACCCGCTTAAGTCGCGACCTCGACATTTAGCCACCCCGATTGCGACGCCAATGGGGTAGAATTCGCGGCAGATGAATTCGTGATTGTATCGGGTTGGTGCGGAAACGACGTTCCTCCATTTTCGATGATTCGTCCCGGTCTTAATGGATCAAAACAAGTCCTCGATATCTGTTGATAGGCTTAACTTCCCAAAAAATATTTTATGCGCGGAGTTACGTCTTTGCGAGTCATAAGATCCGAAGATACACGAGACTTATAAATAACGATCCAAGTGACTCATCTGCGTACGTTCTTCAAATTATTCTGATGTTGAACAGTTGAAAAAACACGGCGATCTAATAAGAAAGCTGATTATTTTATCGACTAAATTATCTAATGCGAAGTGTAGCTGGAAGCTTTTCTCAAAAATGTCTCGCTTTGTTTGTGTCCGAGTGCCAACTTGTATTCGTATTCGATTCACTCAGTCGGTGCACCGGCGACGTAATTTATAACGATTTTCCCATCGCTTTGTTACTCGCATGCAGTTACATCAAGTTTCGCGTGCGTAACAATGAATCATCACACCAGTCGCTGATTCACATTTTCACTTTGTAAAAAATAAGAGCCAATGTGGTTGATAGCAACGGTGGTTATTGCTGAAAGTCTCTTATTAATGACTGGTCCGATTATCGTTATCAATCTCAATTCTTCAAGGCCTTACTCGAAACGTAAGTGTCAAGAGCCTTAAATCGTCCGAACGCTCGATCGACACTGTGATCTTTCACACTGTCAATCGACTTTTTCACATTGAGAGTTGAAATTTGTCTTGCGTTATCTTCGCTTTCATTTGTCAATTTTCTTTTCGACATAGGTTATATGTACATTCATGAATATCGGCGTATAGGAATACAATTTTTGTTTTTCGATCGAGGGCGAGTACACGTTAGCGCTCCCTTTCGAGGTTACTCAACCTCATTAATTTTCTGGGAGAGTATGTAGTCGTTCACTCGAGCTCTCCCACTCTTTCGATCACTTTTGGCGCATATTCAAATGAGGTTGTTATTATTTCAAGCAATAGTGCGAGAGAAATGTCACTGCTCCTGGTTCGAGAAAAAACTGCGTCTTTTCGATTAGCCTGAAACTAGTTTTGGTATGACCATCTATCTCATTTCTATATATTATCGACCTCTTTTTCATATAACTTTAAAGTGATTGTTTTAAATTTTCGTTGCATAGTAATCGAAAACGTTGCTTTTCGTATTTATCATTTTTAAATAAAACTTAGAAACAACTTTTTATAATTATTTATGTAATTCAGTAGAACCACGAGAGAACCTCTTTCATAATTCTCGTATTAATCAATAATAAAGTCTTATGTAATTTTTACTAATGTCGAAAGGAAATAAAACAAAAAAATCGTGAAAAAAGTAAAACAAAAAATAATATATACTTTAAAACAATAACTTATGATAAAACTAATAAGATTATAAGAAAAAATTGAATAATTTTATACTTTAAATTTCATTACATTTTAATTAAAATCAAAATATATAAAACACGAAAACAAAAAGTCCATAAGCATTACACTTTTAAGTAAATAAAATACAAATTTTTAAATTGAAATTCAAATATATAGTCATTTATTTTAAAATAAATTTATAAATAATTAATGATTGGTTTCATTATTATTATATGTACATATTTCATTTGAATTTGATTATTTTTCAAAAGTGTTAAAAAAATAAGATGAAACAAGCTCTAAAAATATTAAAAATAAAGGAAAAAATAAAGGAAAAAGGAAGAAAAACAATTTAGGTTCTTGGCACAAATGGTAGAAATGAAAAAAAAATAAAAGTGCACAATATGTCAAAAATCATATTATATATTAAAATATTCATAATAATAATAATAATAATAATAATAATAATATAATAATAATAATAATAATAATAATTAATAATAATAATCATAATATATTATCGCATATTCGTAAAATTACATAAAAAAATATAGAAAATAATAACCTCGCATTTTATTTTTGTGTCTTATTACTCTTCATCATTTTTTTTTTTTACGCACGAATATATATTCTCTCTTTTTTCAAATTCTCTCTTTCTCTCTCGTTCTTACGTTCGCTCACGCTCACTTGCACTTTTAGATGCACACTTTCAATGGCGTTTCATATATATATATATTTATATTTATATTTATAACCATATATGTTTATATATGCATTAATTGTTATAGCGTTTAGTATACATGCACTTTACTGGATTGTGTGTGTCCTTGTAATTATGATTTTCTACATGTATGGGACACGATAAAAAAGGAAAGCTACAAAATTGCAAAAACAACGTGTGAAACTTTGAAAAAGAAAGGCTGTATATATGTATATATGAGAAGAATAAAACTACAATACACAAGTTCGTCAAATCATCGCATCAATGAACCCTACGGCTTATTATCGATAACTTATGTTCGTGTCAACGACTGCATTTGTTTCTAACTTTCCTCGCGAAGAGAAAAGCAGAAAAGGGAGACAATACCTTCCCAAAGTTCGTTTTTATTCACTTATCACTCGAAACTCGCGAGCTTCCTTTATGTACTGAATAGACCTTTCAAACAAACTCACGGTCGTGTAATGCCCAAGTGTTCTCTTTGATCATGCTGATAATTTCGACGGTTTATTACAATATTTATAAATAAATGCAAAAGTATCAGTCCAGTCGAGGATTACGAGAAAAAGAAAGTAAAAATCACACGCTGCGTGAGGAAAAAAGTACATTTATTTCATAGTGGGGCTTCACTTAATCGGCGGTAAAACGAAAGGTCGGAAGTGCATCGGGTGTCTTGTCGTGCATTCGCCGTAGCAAACTTCCGTCATTTCATAGTTTGTTTTTTCAATTTCTAACTCGAGCTCGTATCAAAAGATGCAACTGAGAATATATAAGCGGGAAACGTGTAATGCGGTCGCGAGAAGCGGCGCTGATCTTAATAAATTATATACACAAATCAAAGACGAAAAATGATAATAATGATAATAGTAATAAAATAATATTATAATAATAATAATAATAATAATAATAATAAAACGCAAAAACACGTCACCGACGCGAGTAGTGATGCGTTTTTCTCTTTTACACTTACAGCCAAAGAAATTAATTTCTCTTTATATACTATAAATCTTTTTTAATATCCGATAAAAACTTTTTCATCATTTTTTATACACGTATTTAAATGCGAAAAGAAAAAAATACGACTTTGTCACTGACAACGAGGGATCATCGCACGTACCATTCTTTTTCCTTCTGTTTCAATCACGTCATCTTGGATTAACCTTATATTTTCTGAACGCATCGCTAAGAAGAACGATGATCAATTCGTTATTTACGATAACTAGTGAATAATAATTAATAATATCGACATCAACTAATAAGCAATATTAATTTAAGTATCAATATAATAAAATGTCAAATATAAAATTCTCTGCGCTACATATATTAATCCTCATTTATTCTTTAAATCATTAGTATTTGTCGAAATTTTTGCTTCTTTATGTTTTGCATGTTTATTTTTATTTTTTATTTCTTCTCGCATTGCAAAATGGCATCCGATAAAAAAACACTACGCACAACATTTAATATAGAATAATATAATAATTAATAATAATAATAATAATAATAATAATCATCTTGAAATAACTATAATAATGCGTGTCGTATATTCCTCGTATATATAATTTACTTCCATTTCTATTTTCTCCTCTCCTCAGAAAACATTAAAATAATTTTTTTTCTATAATTTAAATATACCATTGAAGAATTTCACTTTACGAGAAAAAGTTTGTACTCTTTTCGTACAACATATTCGATATTTCTTTATTTCTATCTCAACGAATACCTTGTCTTTTACGAGTTAAAAGCTATTTCATCGTACGTGAAGTTTTCAAATTTCTTTTTCTCTATTAAAAAAAAAAACAAAAAAACAAAAAAAAACATCTCGTCACCAAGTCGTTCCGACAAATTAGAAAGAACAATCATTACCCTCTTCATTCTATGAAAAATAATGATAGAATATCGGTTCATTCGCATGGTCGAGGATTTTTTTTTAGTAATTTCTTATTCTTGCTGAGCACAATTTAGTTATCTTCGACACTTTTCATTCTTTCTTCTCACTATGTACGAAGATACGTTTTTACTTTCTGTGCTTCGTTTCTCTCATTCGTTTTCGCGCCTTTCTCTGAGAAACCAAAATGCCTCTCTCACTGTCCAAGTCCATTGTTTAGCTTTATTTGTTTTTAAAACCTTATTTACGATACTAATTATATCTTGAAATACTGATTCTCTATAATTCTTTATGTTTTATTTCCGGGCGGTTGCCTCTTCCTCGGATCATATATGCCGAAACAAATAAAAACAAAAATATCCTTCCTCATTTTTTATATTTCGCACGGATTCTTCTTTTTTTACTTTCAAAATCAACGCGAAACGTCGGAGGACAGATCCACATCACACACACATATAATTATCTTTACATTCTATTATATCTTTCTTTCCGAATTTTTTGTTTTTTGCTTTATTTTATCTTTTTTCTTTATACTATATCACACACGTTTGAATTCCCCGCTGAAAAGTAATCCAACATGGGTAATATTTCTCTTTCATTTGTAAATTTACTGCAAAGATTTAAAAAATAATAAAATATTATACATAAGTATAACAAACTTTTTTGGAATCCAAAAAATAAATATATGCTTTTACAGAAAGAAAATAAAATAAAAAAGAAAAGCACAAAGGCGTCGCTTTCACCTCGAACTCACGAAATCCATAATAACATTCTTTATCACCAATAATTTCTGTAACTGTAATTGTATTAACAAAATTTTTAACTATAGAATTTATAAATATTAAGTATATGCTTTACAAGAAGATTCAAAATTAAACATTTTTAAATTTATTTATAAATAAATTAGAAGAAACCTTAACAAAACGGACACTGTAAATTATACAATAATTTACTTTCCTTACAATTACAATCAGCAAAATTACTCATAAATAATTTGCGCAACCGTATAAGAGATTCAATTTTGCGTTATCACGCAGAATAATAAAAACAGAGGCAAAAGCGACGAGGCGCCGCTGAAGGAAATAAAAATGTTAAACTGAGGGACACCAACATCTTTGTCATCTAAGCATTCGTATTCGCATTTTGAGATCCAGTTAGCCGTATACAGCGTGTATAGCCGCGCCTACCATTTCAAAAAAAAAAAAAAAAATAATAAATAAATAAAAAAAAATAAAAAGAATACAAAAGAGTGAAACTTAATAAAAAATCGTAAGCCTTCAAGCTGCGAAGTCTGCTACGATGGCTATAGAGAAAAAAAGGAACCGTGCTCTTTTTTTCGAAGCCCCACCACGCAACCGCATCGCAGATCGAGCGCCAATCGTAGTGCAGTACGTTATAGTATGCGATGGTTCCAAGTAGTAAAAGTTGTGTTACATAAGACCGTAGCTCGGACCGCATCGATCTTTCGGCCGAAAGGGAACGGCATCTTCTTGCGGAGTGACTTTCGTTTTATCGCCTTCAGACCTTCTTTAAAATACTATTGCATTCACTGACATTTAAATTTTGACAAAGTTTGCTTATAAAAATTGCGTTGCGTGAATGTGTACTTGAAAATTCATATTCCGAAAAGCAAGCGTGCCCTTTCGACCGGAAGAAATGAAGAGGAGCCGAAAATAAGTAATGTAAATGCAATTAAAAGCATCTAAGCGTGCTGGCACACTCGTTAATAAATAATTATCAATCATAAGGAGGAGGAAATTAAAATTTTATTCGCGCCGTAAAGAAATCTTCGAACCCTAATAAAATTTTTTACCACCTCACAAATCTAAGTTTCGTTAATTCTCAATATTAAAAAGCACTTTAAATAAATTTACTTGGATTTCGTACATTCTTCGTTCGGCTTTCAAAAAAATCTCTTCTTTCGTTTTCTCTCTCGTTTAAGTAATTAAGTAGGTAAGTAAATAGATGTAAGTAAGTCCAAGCAGTTTATACTGAAAAGTCACTATAACTTTATATAGGTAATAATATTGTTTTGAGTCTCTCTCTGTTACGCTCGTACAATATATGCGTACATGTGTGTGCAGGTATGTACATACGTACATATATACTCACGCATATATTATGCATAATCACAATGTACAAACCTATATAATATATTATGTTTTAAATATACATGCATATATACGCATAATTTGCATATACATATATCTATACATATATTAGGTATTCAAACGTTATCACTCTTATCTCAATCACTATCTATTGATCGGTAATATTATTATATTTAGGTTTTCAAACGAGCAAAGAAAAAATAAAAAAAAAAAATAATAAACAGTCTCAATTCAAATGCATGTGCAAAAAATAATGCTCAGCATTTCAGTGTTCATCCGATCAAGAGAAAAAAATTAACATTAAATAAAGTTCATAAAAATAAGGTAAAATTCTCTCTCTCTCTCTCTCTCTCTCTCTCGCTATTGATTTTTCTCAATTTAAATCTTACGGCAGGCGAATTTAAATGATACATTCCTGTGTCTCGTGACCAAGTCGACGCATATTTAATAACATTGGAAACAAAAAATTGAAAAAAACTGACTAAAATTTAAAGTTTTCATAAAAATAGTAAACATTCATAATTAGCAAATTCAATTACAAAAATAATATAAGTCAAGTACAAACACATGTCATATGTTTTTGTGCACAGCACCCCAAGCACCAACAGACACTTTAGCCTAATTCGGAGAGCATAATTCATTAAATTAGTCTTGGATTTAGGCCACATAAATAAAAATACTTGGAAATATTTAAAATTAGTTAGAATCCTACAACATTTATATGAACGAGGTTACCCCTTAATGATTAATGCCAAGGATACACCTTTTTGTTTTTACGATACTTTATACTTTTCACTTGTACGCAAATATCAAAATTATTAAATGGCGGACAACACATTTATGATTAATTTTGTAATTTACATAACGAACATTAATAAAGGATCGTTCAAAGTTTATCCCTACCTTAGCTTCGTGTTCTTGTGAAAATTGTTGCAGATATTATCATCAATATTCTGGGGTGACAAAATCGACAAGTGACACACGATTGCTACCCGAGAATTTAATCGTTCTAAAAGAGTTTTGAAATCAAACCAAATTAAAAATAGTTTTTAACAATTTAAAGATTAAATCTTTCAGAATATAAATTACAATTTTATTTATATTACCGAATATTTTCGTTATCACGGATTTTATGAATACTACCGTAAATAATGACGTACATATGCGAGTGAATCAAGCAGTCATCAATTATTTCACGTACACAAAATAGTATTAAAAATCGCAGTAAACGGATAATACAATAAATAATTAAATTATAATGAATTATCAACTTGCCCTTGCAAATGTTACGAGTGCATGCATGAATGATAAACGAAAACACAAATTAAACTTTTTTTACACATATCACGAATTTCTTAAATAAATTGTATAACTTTCTTTACTAAATTCAGTATATCGATAAAGAATCTCAACAATATTTTTAACATTCATTTATTATATCAATAATTTATTTCTTAAACCTAAATCAAAATAAATACATGTGTGTGTGTCGACTACTCCATTTTGACAGTCATCCGCCATCCTTAACTTTCGTAACTTGTTGAGATCTAATCTTAGTTTACATAAAATGAGGAAAGACAAAAAGTAGACTAAAATATCTGTTGGTTCTGATCTAATATTACGTCAGTGTGTTGATGTTCGTCTCTTTATACAATTATGTCAAGCTGGTTGAAAAAAGCGCACAAACACAAAGAACTTAAAAACGAGTCATGGTTTTACAAAGTAAAATTGAATATGTAAGTGAAGTCATAAAATCTATATAAAAATAGTAATATAATATAATATAATATAATATAATATAATATAATATAATATGATATAATATAATATAATATAATATAAGTAAAATGAAAACTAATAAAGTAACGTCGATCGAGGCCAGCGAAAAAATTTACAAATATCATCGTCATCATCAGTGCGTAAATATCCGCATTCACTAGATACACAAAAGCAGAGGGTTTATTTATTATTTTATATCTCTTTCTATTTTTCTCTACTACTTATATGCTTTAATTTCTTTTAAATACAATTCTAATAATATTAATAATAATAATGATAATAATCGTCATAACCACAAGCTATAAAATAATAAGAGTCGTTAACCACATTCATTATAAAATAATATATACCTATTCAATAGAATATAAATTTAACATAGTAAATACAGATTAAATTAAGCAACAATCATATCTATTCCTCTCTCTTTTTTACTCTGATTTTTTATTTTTACCTATTTTATCTTCCTATAAGCCTATAAATAGATATATATGTATACATATACATATCTATACAAATGCATGTAAATATATAGATATAGATATAAATACGCATACATAATTTCTCTTATATTCCATTCATACAGTTTCTTATCTATTTAACTCTCTAATAATTCTCTTACGTTTAGTTATTATTCTTTGAGATATGTATCGTCATGTTTTCCATTCATTTTTCCCACATTCTTTCTATAATATTTATAAAAAGTTCACGTACTCGCGAATCCCTTGACGTTTAAGAGATACCCATAGTTTTGTTCATTCTCGCTTTCTCTCTTTTACTACATATTTATTACAAAAAGTCTACAAAAAAAAAATAAAAATAAAAATATAATAAGAAAAATTCTGAAAAATCTCTTTGCTCGAGTTGGCTGGATAAATATATATCTATATATTATGGGGAAGGTCGAACACCTGCTCATTCTTTTTCACTTCTTTCTGTTTCTTGTACACATGTTTTTCTAATTCGCGTGTACTTACACATGTATGTATCCCCATAGCCGAATAATGTGCGCACGATCAGTAAAACTGGCCTTGACTCCCTTTTATTTTGTTTTTACTTCCCTCGGTGACTTCCGCGCGTATATCATGTTCGTTTCTCTCTTTTCAAAAAATCCTTCCATTTTTGTCATCCGTATTCGTTTCATTACTATTATTACGTTCATTTTTTTGTTTTCTTTTTCTAAAACTTGATTTTTTTCTCTCTTTTTATACGAAAATGGCAGTTATCGGTCACAGCCAATGGCTATTTATATTGAATAAACGCTTCATTCCTTTTTATTTTAATCACTTAAATACTTTAGGACTATCGGTCACGTCGCGTTACGTTTATTACTTTAAATTATTAATAGTAAAGTCCTTTATCGTGCACTTGACGCGCGCGCTTCTTATTACTGCTTTAAATACTTGATTTTGAATTTGTGTTACTTTGATGACGGAAAAATACCATGCGATGAATAGCAGAGCTCACATATTCTGCTTGCTTGTATCGTCGTGAAATAAATGAAAAAAGAAAAGGAGCCGACTTGCCGAACTTGCCGACCGTCTGATAGGCTCGTGAGGAAAACGCGGGAATCGTCGTGACCGCACGGAAGGCAAAATTGGTTCGTTCTTTAGTGCAAGCCTAAGCTCCAACGCGCTCTGCCGATTATTGTTCGGAAGAACGCGCACTTTTACCTCCTCCAAAGCTCCGGAAGATACAAATCGTGCGTTTGTTCAAGATAACGCCGGATCCGCTAGCTCTGACTAACTTGATTACAACATGATTATGCAGCGGCGGCGCTTGCTTAACGAGAAATCAAATTTTTTTTTGAAGTCCATAAATAAGCGCGCGGATTACGGATGAGCTTTTCCAGTAAAGCCGACGGAGAGTCAAAAAGTGTTAATGAGTTATGCCGAGTCCCGTTTCCCTCGAGCGCGTACAGTCGGCCAGGTGCCGTGAAAAAAGGATTAATGAATAACAATTAGACAAATATAGCAGATCCGACATTCGGGTTGTGAGGATCGCATAGGGAGGAAGCTCGGAACCTCGGCCAAAGTGAAAGTCTAGCGGAGGTTCGCGTCTCGCTTGCTCCTGCGCCCATGGCTGACGAAAGCCTGATTCGTACTACTGATGTTAACGTACATCTTCCCAGATCCCCAAGAATAATCAATCCCGTTCTCGTTCTCTTGCTCTTGCTCTTGCTCTCGCCGAAATCGCAATCAATAGAATCACTACGTACTCAAATACGAACATACATAAGAAAAGAAACGACGTTGGTTTTATAGATATTGTGAACGCCACAACCGAGTTTGATGGCAACCGCCCCAAAAATCCTTACTCTGCTTCCATCTTAGTTATTTTTATTCCTGTGTTTTAATAAATGTGCCTGTTCTTTTATTACTCTTAGTACTTTTTTCTTTGCAACTATTATTATTATTTTTATTATTATTCTGGCTTGTACACGTAAAAACCCTGGAGTTTTTAGTTTTCATCGGAGAATAATAATAGATGATCAGTGTTATATTTTGTCTTTTATTTTCATCGCTTTATATCATGTTTTTAGTCTCGTTAATATATTATTATTTTTCTTAATATCTTATATATCTACATATTGAGAATTCTTTTTTTCTTTTACTCGTTTTAATTGATCGTAATTTTCATAGCTTAAAACTGTTTACTGTTTGTTCTGCATTTCTCTTTTGCATTATCACGCGACTTGATCTCTCTGCTTTTTACCCATTCCTCGAAAGAAAAAGTTTTGTCCACACCTAACAAGACACTAACGCGTTGTAATACGTTTATGAACTATACACCACCTCGCCGCGACTCTGAATCAGACTTATTTATTGAAGTGAATGGCATAATCCTGTATGATCTACATATAATATAATTCTCCAGCCTTTATTGCGCGGGCCGCCCTCTATATTTAATTATTTTATATTATATAATTATTTAAACTTTGTTTTTTCTTGGTTTAAATCGGAACGTTGATGCTAAAGAGAATACCTATAAATATATAATATATATGTGTCATCACCGTTTTTCATGTTTCACATTTTCATCATATTTTTTTCATTCATTATTATGCTTAACATAGAAAAAATATAGAATTCATTTTACCCGAACTTAAATATAATAAACATCTTTTTATCATTCATTTCGTAAGCTTTTCTATTACTGTCTCTCTCTCTCTCTTTCTTTCCCTCTCTCTCCCTCGAACTTTTGTTTCTCGAGCATCGTCCGTTTCATTAGTATACTACATATAAGTGCGAATGCATCATTCCTTTCAATAGTATGACGCGGCGCGCATTTCCTCGTTATTCGCGTTCCTCGCGCATCCGAATCATCGCCTTAATCTCAAAATCAAAATACTTTGAATTTACTTTACGCCTCTACGTTATTATTTCTAAACAGTGATTAATATATACCTGCGTGACTACGTGTAAATTAACGGAAGAATCAAGGTAATTTTTTCAAATAGTGGCTTATATTGACTATTTTTACACGATAAAAATTTTAAAATATTTAAAAGATGTAAAACCTTTAAAAATGTATATATAAAAAGTCGAACGACTGTAAAAATAAAGAATACATTTTGGAGTTTTTGGTTCAAAAATTTCTTGCCTCTTCCTCTAGCGTTTGAATGTATTTATGATGCGAATGCGCGAGTTGTCAAGCTGTGGTGCAAATATTACAACACTATCATTATTTCCGTTTATCTCACCGCGAAAAAAACACATAATATTACAAATTGGCAACACGAGATAAAATGAACGTAAAATATAGCGCTAAGTGCCTCTTACTTCATCGTTTTAGTTCCATGTGTCGAAATACCTGCGTCGAACGAAACAAAAAACATGTAACGAATAAAATAAAAAAATAAGACGAGAATACGGAGTCTGATAAGAGCGGGCCGGTGTCCGACCCCCAAAAGTTCTTTTGCAGATGATAAAAATTTGAACGACAAAAACTACAACAAATATATAATTAATACAATGATATAAATAAACGCGCGCCAGCCGTGCATTTGATATCCTGACGGAGCGAGGTTCGTGGTTTACCTTGATTAACCGAAATTTAGCGCGAATAAACAAAACGAAGAGGGAGAAAAGGAAGAACCATCGTCCCACAAGGAATCGGGAACAAAAGAAAAATAAAAAGAAAATACGAATAATCGATGGCTCCAGCTTTTGGCCCTCCTTCTTTCTTCAGGAAAGATTCGTAACCTCGGAGTCTCTGTTCAGGAAGATGTCACGGCGACGGGGAAAACATGCTTTTTCACCATTTTTGTTTACTTTTTCGTGCTTTCGCTATCGCTCTTTTACTTTCTTTCTATAATATATATAAAAATAAAATAAATTACAAAAATATCATACGTCATTTTGAGGAAAAAAGCCTTAAAAATACAGCGACGGCGACGGCGACGGCGACGACGACGACGTTAGACTTAGACGTGTACATGTTGTGTGTATGTATTCTCGTGTATATCTGTCACGCACGCGGGTTTTTCCATTTTATGTCACACGGTCGATACACCTCTCATTAATATTTTTAAATTAATTATTACTCGATTATTACTAAATTTTCTGGATAATAGAGAAAAGCGCTCCGCATGCCACCGCATTATTTCCTTCCGCCTCTAAATAGCTTTCCTCTACCATCGCCACACGCCCTCCCTTAATTTTACCATCCTCTCCAGCATCCTCGACCTTCTGTTTTGACGCTTACCGCAAGCGAAGGCCAGCGATACCGGAACAGGTGAAGATGACCTAATGTCCAATCAATTTGAGTTCAGTTGCGTGAACCGCGGAGCTTAAGCACCTCGATTGTGGATAATGTAATGGCCGAAAATATTTCACATTCCTTAAAAAAGCAGAGGTGGCGTGTGGCCCCCACTTACGCACTCAATGATCACGAGAGTCGAGTTTTCCCCCGTCGTCCCACCGACAAACACGCGAAAATACAAAATCTAAATCTCCACGGTAAAATATCATCATCGTCATCCTCTCCACAGCCACACGGGCCCACGTACACACACCCACCCATAAACACACACACACACACACGTACACGCGCGGTCACACACTCATGCCATGCACACGCACGCGCCTTTATATATATATTTATATATAATACATATGCATATACACATGCGTATATAAGCATATATACACACACATATATGGATATTTATATATTTGTTTTATGTTTATATTCTGTCTATATAATATATATTATCGTTATTATTATTTCAATTGCTCTGTCGCTTATATAAAGATAAGATAATACTCTAAGCGAGAGATGACGGGTGGAAGAAGCTCTCTTTGATTATCTTTTCCGCTGCTTATAGCTTTTCTGTTTAACGTTGGTAGCACGCGGATGCGCGCATTCCTATTCATCTACTTGCCTTCCTTACCAACTCCCTGCCTGCCATCTTATATTTTTTTTTTTTGCTTACCCCTTCGCACATCTCTGATTTTCTCGTTTTCCTTTTATTCGCTTGTTTTATAAATAATTCTCTTACGAAGAACGTGCTCTCTACTTATTATAAAATAGCGCCTCGGCGCAGAATCTTTGACCTTTGGGTTCGACGACCACCGTTTATCGCTCATCGTTATCATCGTTACAATTGTCACTCGCTCGCTTCGATGCGAATTCTATAAAAAAAATTTCACGATTCGTTATACACCGCAATTTATATCTTTTTTTTATTTTATAAGTGCAAAAAACGAGTAGGAGCAAAGAGAAATTCTACGACAACCGTCGACGGTCGGTCATACACAAATACTCTTTTTTCACTCGCACCTCACTTCTTTTTTTTTTTTATATTAATCTTTAAACATCATTCTATATTCAATATTTCATTACGAAATCTTTGTATTTTATCTAGGAATCAATTTTGGATATCGGATAATATCACATATCTTAAAGCGCGCTATTCGCGCGTTAAGCTAGAAATTTTTTTAATCATAAAAAAATTTCTCTCTATCCTCCTCGAGTCGTCTCTCGCACTTGCGTAATTTTGCCGAATAACATACATAAACATATTCGCACTCGCACCCGTAAGTGCGCGCGCACACGCAAACGTAAGCTTATGCATACGCGCGCGCGACGCCCGCGCCCACATGTGCATACATACACGTAATACCTAAAATAAGTCAGACTCCCGAACTCCCGCTCCCCAGCCCCAACCCCACGACGCCCTTCTCTCCCTCTCGCGTTAAATATACCTGAAAGAGAGAAAGAGAGAGAGAGAGAGAGAGATGGCGAGAAAGGGAAAGAGAGTTAGAGAGAGAGAGTCGATGGGAGCGTAATAAAACGGAGATTAGTGGTCGTCGACGATCTTACGCACGGTATAATATATACGCAATCCTATTCCTTCACACATACATATCGCGCCGTTCACAATATAAACAAAGAAAAAAACATGAAACAAAAATAATAACAAAACACGAAGCTTCCTCCTTCACTCGTTCGTTAGTTCGACCCTATTACTCTATACTCCATCCTTTCATTTAGATCCTGGCGGCGCTTCTCTAGTGTTCATTTAAAATCGATTCGTTGTATATCCGGTTGGCGGGATCGCGCGAGCGCCTCTCCCTCGAAAACACAATCCTAATAAATAAACGTTCTCGCGCGAGCATCACCGTCGGGTCCGCTTCCCTCCTCCCGCGGAGTCGCGTCCGAGGGCCTGCGAACACGTGTCTTATTGGCAGCAATAGCAGTGGAATCGAAAACTTGTGCGCGTCCTCTTCCATACACTCTCGTACACTTCACTTCCGCGCACTCGGCCGCGAAGGGTGAGGCCGGCGCCTCGGGCGCTTAGATGATGATGCGCAACGCCTGGAGCACTGGTTTCGAGCACACCGGGCACATCGGCTCTGAGCTCATGCAGATACGGTGGCCGCACTCCAAGCAGAAGTGCTTGTGCCCGCAGGGCACTAGAGCCGTCGTCACGTCTTTATCTCCGCAGACGACGCACTCGCGCACTCCTGAGCCGGAGCCGCCACTTCCACTGCCGCTGCCGGTGCCGCTACCGGTGCCCAGGAGCGAATCCGTCGGGGAAGCGGGCGAGGCCGAGGCCGGTGGCGAGGGCCTCGAGGGTAAGCGCTACGCCCGGGAACGACCAGATCGAGGAGGCCGACGCCGGCTGGGACTCGAACGAGGGCGACTCGCCGAGACCCTCGTCGCGCTCCAGACCCGCACCCCAGATGGCTACGAGGTCGTTCAGACCGGGACCGCTACTGCTGGACGAGGAGCTGCTGCAGCTGCCGCTGGATGAGAAGGCACCGCTGGAGCCATTGCTGCCCTTGGCGCCAGGTGGATCGAGACAACCGAGGATGGAGCCCAGACCGCCGCGGCAGAGCGCCTCAAGGAGGTCTTTGTCCTCGTGCATGCAAAGTGGCAGGACACCGGTGCGCTGGGTGATGTGAGCCTGGATCTCGTTTCGTGCGGCGGCGACGCTTTCGGGGAGGCCGGTGACCTCGAACACGGGCTCCTTGTCGCGGCTGGGTGTCACGATGTACGTGTGGGTCTGATGCTGAATGCGCTTGATGGTCGCGCCCTTAGGCCCGACCACGAGTCCAACCACGCGGTAGGGCACGCGAACCTGAATGGTGATGTGTCCGGGAACGGAGGCCGGCGGCCCGGGTGGGGCACCTAGTAGGGCGCCAAGGGACGACTTGCGGGAGGCGCGGATCTGGGAGAAGTGCTCGGCTGCAGAGAGGATCTCGCGCTTGGCGCGTGCGACGTCCTCCTTGCGTCCCGTTACTACGAAAACGGGCTCTTCGCCACGCACGGGCGTCTTGATGTAGGTGTTGGTCTTGGCGCGAAGGGCCTTTATTTTGCAACCTGCGAACAAAAAATACCAAGGTTGGTGGTTAAATCTTGTCGGTGAGAGCAGCGAAGGAGGCCACCAGCGGGGCTCGACTTCCGCGATAGGCGCGATATATTTTTTACCGAAATAAGCTTCGGACGGTCCAAGGTATTAAGGAATCATCCTGAGATAATAATGGCGCAACACATATATAATATAATATTCTTAAATCTACAATAATGGCTTTTAGTAAGTTATTTACTTTGATTAGTCGGCAACTAGAATGGCTTAATTATCACATTGAACATGGCAAACGATTATCGCGTTTCAGAAATTTCGGTCTCTCGTTTAAAATACCAGTTGACCAAAAGTAATGAAAGTAAGGATAACGCGACTAAACGTTTAATGTTCAATAGATAATTATAACCTGCACAATGCATCCAATTATAAATTTATAGGATCAAACTTCGTCTGGGAAAGTTAATAATTATGTTTCTTTCAATTGTCAAATATATTTTCACGTCTGCCACGCATTAGCAGCGAATGATTTCAGCGATGAAACTTTATTTGCGCGTTTTTTTCTTATTTTATCGCTCGCCCTCAAAGAATACTCAATGATACGCGCAAAATAAATTTTAACGATTATTAGATTCAATAGCTTAAAATATATCGTTTCGTTAATAAGGCAAAAGGCCAATTGTTTCGCCAAGAATGCAGCGTTAATTAATCGATGCCGAGGCAAACGTTCGTCACAAAAAAGTGGAACAAAAAATATATAACACGGCCAAATTGCTCATTCGTGTGTGTGTGTGTGTGTGGTGTAAACCATTTGTAAAAAAGCGAGCACTTATGAAACACGAAAATCAGTGCAACAGCTGTTGTAGATTTTGCGACACAATTGTTCTCCCAAGACTATCGGACTCGCTCTTCTTTTTTCTCGATTCAAATACGTCCACCTCCCTCCTTTCACGCCTTTGGCCGAATCTCCGGGGAGCTTCAAACGAGAAGAAACAATAAAGCAAAAAATATCCTTTTACCAGTCGTAAAAAGCCAAGCCCATAAAGTTGATCTCGTGCCATATGACATAAAATTGTTATATCAAACGAATGCTTTGAAAGATCACTTAGGAAATACTTTGCGAATACAATAATACTTGTGAAATTGCGTAATAGCAGCGCTGCAGGTAATTACACAGCGATTCGTTTTAAACAATCTCTCAAAGTCGCTATCGCTTAAGCATCGGGAGAACGCCAAAAACGAAGTTACCTTTTCCAATTACCTCGCATGACACTGCAAAAAATTAAGAAATGGCAGAAACAGTTATAAGAATAAGTAAGTTAACGTAATGAGATTTCCCACGGTCGCGATATGGAGAAAATCCCAAGAGCAGTCGAGCGCCAAAATTTCATGGCTCACGCAATGCGTTTAAGTCGAGTCGGAGCTCGAGCTCTCCTACGAAAATCGTCCACCCCGTCGCTGCTGCCGTCCAAGGCCAGGGTGGTGTCGATAGGCGCAAAAAGTAGAGAAATGAAAAGAGAGCTCGCGAGCAGCGAGAAAGGAGAGAAGCAGGCGGTGAGACCCGCGATCCAACTCCCGGCCGCCGGTCCGCTCCTCGGAGACTCTCCTGGCCTTGAAAACGCAGTCGCGCAATGCTAGCAATGCAGGTGAACCACTCCGGGCTGCTGCTGCCGCCGCCGCCGCCGCCGTCGCCGTCTCTCTCCAGCTCCCTTTCGCTCGTTTCACTCTCTCCTCCGCTACCTTGCGTTCTGCACAAACTCGTTTCTTCCCTCTCCCTCGCTCTCTCCCGTTCTGTACAAGTGCGTCTTTTTTCCACGCTAGGGGGGCTGCCGCTGCACAACAGCAGTTCGCGTCACTGGAAGAATTCTATGGGAAGCGACATAGACCGTTGACTTCTTAACGGCGGTTAATCGAACGCCGAGATACGGGGGAACGAGAGCGAGACCGCCGCGAGGAAAAGACTACTTTGCTCGCGATAAGTGCCAATCCTTTGCCTTTTGTCGTTGAGAAATCCTCGGGCGGCCGTTTGACTTTTTTCCGATTCTTTCGCCTCGTTCGCGGATAATCCTCGGAGCGTGCGAAAGCGATTTTCCTAATTTTTACGTTCGCTGACGGGGCTTTTTTCGAAATTGTGGACGGGACTTATTTCCCCCGGCTCGATGTACCTACTTCGCGTTACTCTTGCAAATACCTCGGGACGGACGATCGCTACAAAAACGTAATCGCTCCGAGCTTCGGTTTTTATTTACTCTCCCCCCCCCCACTCGCCGAGATGTCCACTTGCAAAGGCAAAAGACTCGAGAATTTCAGCTTTTAAGGAGCTTTTGCAAGCTGTCAGCCGGGCGCGTCCCCGAGCAGCTCTGGCATTGCCTAGAAAACGCACTATCGCTCGGTTACATCTGCGACACTCCAGAGTGTCGCGCAAGAAGCCGCGATAAGGATCCCATTTCGGCGAAATCCTGCTATCGCGCCGCGATCCGAAACGACGCGTGCGATCTTAGGAGAAGCCGGGGTTCGCTCGGGCAGATGACGTCACGTTCCCGAGCATTCGTTTCCTCCCCAATGCGCGGCGATTTCACGCCAACGATAAATCGCACTGACTCGCGCGTCCATGGATAACTTTTCCGCGCCACTTGCTAAGTATCCGGCGGCGAGGAGAATTGCACCGACGCGCTTTTCCAGCAGCACCATCTGCTCGAATTCTGGTGCAGCTGCCGACGATAATCAGCGTCTCGGAGTTGGGCCCGAGCCACGCTCCTACCCCCGAAAGCCCTTCGATTATTGCTCGCGCACGCGTATCTCGATTTTAGCGAGCGAAATTTATCACACCGGTCTCAATATCCTATTGAGATCTTAACGGCGATCCGGAGATTTATATCGTTGGTGGGTCTTCGTTAACTGCCAGATCTCGCGAAGCTTCTTTCGACGCATGAATCGTTTTTATTTACCGATTTCCGATTTCTGATTTCCTGCTTCCTGGTGAGGGATTTTAATGGTAAACTTCATTTTGTACCAGCTTATTTTTATGCTCACGCAGATCAAAGCAACTTTGGTTACAATCCGAATTTTAATGTTTTAAAGCTACGTATTTATTGTTTGACTATTGCACAATTTTTAAGTACCCGTGCACTAAATTTTTTATTGGTCATATCCCAGCTTTATCCATGTGCGCGAGATGCGCAAACTCTGCTAAGAGTTGCGTCGAATATTCAAATCCCAAAGAGCGTGGTTGGGTACAATATAGACTAAAACGAGCCCAGCGCAACAACTACGTCGCTCCCAATGTACCTGATACGGGCAAGATTTGCTCAAGCGTTGAAATAACAGTTTTTTGCAAACAGAAATGCAAAACTTCCGAATACTGAGAGCCATTAATCACAAATACAGCGTTTGATAAACGGCTGATAATGCTAAGTAAGTTTGGCGTAAAAAGCTCGAAAACGCGTCGGTAGGTTTGGTCGGCGGATTTAAGTTCGCGGCACGGCAATACAATTAATTTGCCAGCAACCGACCATCCCTGGCGCGCGAACAAAGGCCGGCGCATCAGCAGCAGCAGCAGCAGCAGCAGCAGCAGCAGAAGGATACGTCCGCGCAAAACGGAAAAAAGGAGGAGGAAAGTGAACGAGATCCTGATTTAACGCTGCCGTTCACCCCGAGCGAGTGCCCGTCGTATTGCAACAACAACCTCGTCGCTGCCGGCCTCGACTGCGTAAGCGCAGCGGCTATTCAGGCCAGAAGAGCCGTCGGGGCAGATGCGCGACGCACGTCTCCGCTGCTCACGATAATCCCCGTGAGTAAAAGCGGAGAGCCCGGGAAAACAAAGGTGCACCGCGGAGGTCCTGACGCGCGCATACCGCGACAATGTCAGGGCCGTTCGCCGCTGCGCACTTCACTCTCAGGGCCGTTCACTGCGCGCCTCGTATATTTTTAGCATTTCGAGAAATTATCGCTCGAGTGCAGTGCATTCGACTTCTCTCCTTTGCGAGACTCGCGCTTTTTTAGGCGCTTCTTGCGCAGACACGCTTAACATCATTAACTTGGCATTTGCTTTTGAGTAACGATTAGCGGTATCCGATTATACGTTGCTCGGCTTTTTGTCAAGTGGGGAAAAATTTTCACTCCGTCTACCTGTTCTCTCCCCACCCCACCCTCGGCGATTCCGCTGCTCGATAGCTCGGCTGTCTTTTTGCCCTGCCAATGCCATTCGGTCGTTATCTCTTTCTCTCTGACGAATAGCCAACCCGTGACTGTCACTTCCATCTTTTTGACAATATATAAAGTTTTTTGACGAACGAGGTGCGCGGGACGAGAACAAAGTGTTGGATTGGAAATGTAGAAGCCACCACAATGAGCATTCGATTGGTCTTTCTTTCCAAAATGTTATTGTTCGGTGCGATTAATCGTTCGATAGGTCCTTTGTTTGTTACAAACGCACGTGTCCAGAGATCGATCGTTGTTACCTGACCCCATTCTTTCCACATTAAAATCCGAATTCGCGCCAGTTTATGAATTTACTTCATAGACGAACAAAAGCGCCTCGATCGAAACTAACCAAGCATCTTTTCATCGATCATAATTAATACATTTCCTGCATAATAGCTTCGAAATATTGAATGCCAGCATCGGCGGTTCGTTATTAAACGATCGTTGCGTACGGCTGCAGAAGCCCCCAGGAATCTCGAGCACTATAAACGTCAAATTACGATATTTAGTTTCCACCTTCGAACAAACAAGTAAACAAGGTATTTCGCAACGAACCCCCCCCCCCGCCGCCGCCGCCGCCAATCGATAAGACTTTTGCAAACAGTCAAACGAAAGCACACAAGTTGCAGATCGAGTCCTTGCAATTCATTACCACCCCCTTCCAGCGCCTCGTTCTTTCGTTCTTTCTTTCTCTCTTCTCACATTCGTACTGGTGGGACCGCTGATCTCGAATTCGATACGTCCGCGGGAGACCCCCGAGCCAAGAGGCGCCCGAGTGATTCCCAGCGATTGCGCCACCTGGGTGGAGAGGTTCAACTGGCCGGCGTCCCGAGCCTTCGATTATTATTATTAGCTCCACGCGACTCCGTATTCTTGACTCCCCCTTTTTTCTTTCTTCTTTTTCTTCCGAGACTGACGCCGCCGCCGCCGCCGTCTCCGCCACCGCCACCGCCATCACCACCACTGCTGCTGCTGCTGCTGCTGCTGCTGCTCTGGTGCCGCGAAAGCGAGAGCAAAGAATTTTTTTACTAGCGCCGTTTTGCTCGGAATGGTGGGAGGAGGGAGGCCATCGAGTTCATCTTTTTGCGTTCTGCTGGAGACTACAGAAACGAGTCTCTCCTCTCTTTATTTTCTTGGCTGGAGTTCATTTCAGGTGAGGACGGCCTTTGTGTGCGAAATCACCGGTGTTTCTACAACGTTTTTTTTCTTCCCTGTTATCGAGCCTTTTCAGCGATGCAAAAGGGAGACAGTCATTTGCGGGACTAAGCCCCGCGACGTTTTTGATTAAATTTGATGCTTTTGCGCTTATCTGTCTCGCTCTCTCTCTCTCTCTCTCTCTCTCTCTCTATGAATCAAAATTCTTTTCCTCAGCTTTTTCAGTCAAAGGAACGAGTATCGGAAAAATTGAACGTTAGAGCAAAAACTAGTTTTTATATAGATTATTTTTGTCTCGCTCGAATAATGCTGTACTTGCCAATTATTCAAAATGACAGATGAACACGATCGTGAAGGTCTCAATGCTCGGAAACCTTATGCAATCGTTCGATCTTCATTCATATTCTGAACTTTGAATTACGAGCGACATAACCACTTCGCTTAAAGTTCACCGGTTTAGCAATACATTTTTGTAATTTATATAAAACCGTATCATAATTCTCCTTGTCGTTGTTTCTCGTCTTTTCATCTAAAAGTACCAACAATAGAAAACTACTTTATTCGCCTTTACACGCCCAAGGTAAAACCATTTGCACATATCGTAAATTGTGTTGGTCCCTCATTACTTTTAAGGATCACATATATCGATCGTACGCATTGCCGTATATCCTTCGCCGGAGATATAATATCATTTCTACCAGCCCAAGTCTGACATCCTCGCCGTAAAGGCATACGTATGAAGTGGCAGAACAGGTGATTGTGCACATCTATTCTCGGTCTCTTATTCTCTCGTGTGTTCAGTGGCGTCGGCGCGGTAATGATACGTAGCACACGTAGTCTGAAAGAGAGGGGGGAGGGAGAAAGAGAGAAAGAGAGAGAGAGAGAGAAGCCAAACGTGGCACGCGCTTGTATGCGGATACGAGCCGAGCAAGAGAGCGAGAAGAGAAGGCGAAAAACAGAAAGAGAAGGGTGTGCGCGAGGATGCACTAGCAGTACAGTCTCCTTTGAAAATTAACAAATTTTATATAATTACTTGACGTTATATCAACCGAAAATGCAACTGCACTTTTAAATAACAAAAAAAACGTCTAATTAGTGCAGCCACGTCTCTGCAGCTAACTTACGAAACCTGATTTATTTACTTTGCGCAGTTTTTGTCTCGAAGATGATAAAAATATGAATTATTTAGAGCGTTAAACTGCGGTGCAGAATGCCTGTCGAGATAAAGTTAAATTCACAAAATCTCCTATTAAGTACATCGCGAATACATTTTTTCTTCTTCAATGTTTTAGCCCCTATTAACTGATGGGGACAAAAAGGGGGATATCGGAAAAAGAAACGGGAGCTTAGTTTAGTTGACCTAATGTCCCAAGATCCGTAAAGATTTATTGGCTTTAAAAGAAAAATGAAACTATTTACCTGGCATAGAAGCAAATAATTACGTATCGAATTTGACATTAAAAAAAGGTTATAACAATCTCTGTTATCGTAGCTGTGGCTCGTTCCAATGACATTCCGCATGGAAACAGTCGTTCCCGTCAAAACGAAACTGAGCCTAAAATTCCTCGAGCCTCGATCGCGTTCCTCGGCTCGTTTTCAGAGCAGCCAACGGCGGTCCAGCAAAAAAGGTCCCCTCGGCCCCGGGATTCATCAAAACAGACCAAGAAGAGAAAAAAGGCGAGGCGACCCAGTGTTCCCCGAAAAGCGCGGGGGGAACAACTCTCGACTCGGGCTGTACAGCGGCACGCATCCTCGATCCCCGAGACGCAGAAGAGCGTGGCAAAAGCTGGAGAGACCGGGGGAGCGCGCCTTGGCGAATCCGACTGGAACAACGCCGAGGAGGAGGAAGGAGAAGAAAAAGGAAGGAGCTGACCAGCGGGAACAGCGGCGGTGGCGGCGCGCACCACATGGGCTTCATTCGCGTCGCGCGCTGCGCACAGGAAAGTCGCGCGCGGCCAGAGAAACTAGAGGAGGGGGCGTGGGTCGTAGACAGTTGAAGGGCCGCGGCCAAGGTGAGTCGGGAACCCGGAGAGAGGGAACACGCTGCTGCAGCGCGGAAAGAGGAAGACAGCCTGAAACTGCACCTCGTGGCTCTTCGCCACGCGCTCCACCGAGACCTGCTTTTTTCTTCCTTCCTCCCCTCCTCCTCTTCTTCGGCTTCTTCTTCTTCTTCTTCCCCCGAGTCCAGCCGGGATGGCTCATTCGGACAGCTCCAGGTGTGCGCCGCTCTGCATTATTACGGATCTTTCTCTCGCCACGCTTTTTTCCTCTCGTTTTTCAGGACCCGCGCGACGCCACTCGCCATCCTCACCACGTGGTTTGGCTTCCCGTTTCGTCCGCTTTCTGAAAATTGTAATTACAAAGGCGGGCCTCGTCGAGTGCCGGCTCTCTCTCTCTCTCTCACTAGCGCAAGACTTCGTTATTGCGAAGGTATCATTGACGTTTTTGTTTTGAAATTAAAAGCGCTGCATCGAGTAGTGACACTTTCTTGGCGGTGTAGCTCGTGTCGCTGCTTCGCTCCTTCGACGTGCAAAAACATTTAGCGGCACAATTTTCGCTTTGAATCGCGAAGAGGCGATTGAGAAATGAAAAAAATTAAACCATATACACGCAACGAGCCGGAGAATCTTCCGGAAAAAATGCGGCGAATTTTATCTTGTATCTCTGTGTGATAGAGCAATGGTAAGGTTGCGCAATGACTCCAATTTTCAAGAGCGGAAATTTCTCAACAGTTTAATGATTCACGTTTAAACTAATTGTTGCTTTTCCTCGAGTACTGCAAACGATAAATGTAAATTTTTCTGCTTCGGCCTGTCTACGTCTAGCCCTGAGTAAGACCGATAGCTCTAATCAGAGTCATTGAGTCGCAAAGATCAGATGCTCGAGGAAAATCCTTTTTCTCCGATAACCCACGATAACGACATCCTATACTGGATCCGTTGCGCTCGATATCTTTTCTCCAAACGCCACCAATGCTCGTGAATATTGATCGCCGGTCTCGATCAGGGCGGTCTTCTGCCTCCGATCTTCCATTAGCCGAGCTCCCCTTTCCGCTCCTTCTGCCTCCTTGCGCCCGGATCAATCGGTTTCGCGCTCGCGCTAATCTTCGGCTGCGCGAGCGGACAGCGAACTCTAGACTTTGCACTACCCACCCCGTCCCACTCCCGCAGCAGTGCCTCGCGCGTGTCTACGGTTTCTCACGTAATTGAAGACGAGGAGCAGCAAAGCGACTGTCGGAGACGGGGACAAAGGGACGAAAGAGAAGGTCTTGGGTTCCTCAAGGTGGTAGGTTGCCGCCGATCTCGCACAAGCGATCGCTTCGTTTGCCCAATTTCTCGATTCTCTTTCTTCCCCTCACGGCTGTACAGCCCCTGCTTCTGTTGCTGTTGCTGTTGCTGCCTCGACGAGACGGCATCTTTACATTTGGCAGTCGGGGTTACGGGCCCGGGAGACCGGCACATTACCTCAGTGACAACTAGAGGATTACTAATTATGAATAAATTGAAGCACGCGTCAGTGGGAGACCGATGATTTACTGCGCATACGCCTCGCGATGATGGAAAAGTACATGTACCGAGCAAGTGAAAAACTTAGCTTAAGTGGTTTATAATTATAAGACTGTTTTGCTCGAACCAGAAATTACAGCCGCAAGTGCTGGCTCGGTTGGACATTAAACGGAGTGAAATCTTTATCGCTGCATCGAAAGAGCACGGAAAGTTTTCATTACCTTGTCGTTTGGAAAGGTTTACATCAGCCTGTGTAAAAAAGTGTCGTGCACGTACTCAGACGTGTGTATAACTACGCATGCGTAAGATGGTTCCGTGGATAAAGAACAAGGGTGCAATGTACAGGCGCATCCCGTTGTAACGACAATCGGCATTAGAATCAGACGAAAATGAATTTTAAAGACGAAAAAATGCAGCGCCGACTTGAACTTGGAATACAAATGGGACGTGCAGAGACGGAAAGCGACAACGATTCGCAATCACCCACTCCGCCGCCTGCGCCCCACTCCCGACCAACACTGGCGATCGAGTCAATGGACTCGCGCTCGCGCGCTGCGCAATTGTTTCACTCGTAGCGGCGGCAAGACGAGGGGCAGCCGCGTCCTTACATAATCCGTGACACCGGCAGCCCCGGACAGCTAATACTCGACTGCTGCTGGCTCTAATAAGGTACTTCGGCGCGCTTAAATCGGTTGATTGCCCTCGCGGGCACACGCGACACTCGTCTACGTAACTGCGTCTTTGCGAGACGGAGCATCGCGGGCTTCTTACTCTAATGATTCCCAAGCTCTCGAGAGCGCGTAAATTGGTCACTCCGGTATTTGCATTCTACGGCGTCGTGTTACGGATCCTCGGGAAACTCCTTGGACAGTTTTAGCGAGAACTGCGACAAAAGATTTTACGACGCTTTCAAAGGACGACTGAACGAATGCTGCTCGTTCAACGAGCATTTACTTGAATTCGGTGCGTTCCTTCTAAGCAGATCGACAGTTCTAATTTAGAAGAATTAATAATTGATAATTTGATTATTCTTCTTTTGCATGCACTTGCACCGAGTTCTTCCGACTTAACGAGAAATAACAATTTTCTAATCCTGCGAATGCGAGTGTCCTACGCGTTGTATAACATTGATAATTGCTTTTTACATATTTACGAACTCCTCAGTCGCTTCGTAATGCACTGTGTTTCAAAATAAAGAGAAGCCCTTTGAGAAAATAAGAACAAAGTTTGTAACTGTTAAAATATAATTACTTCTCCTTGTTTTCAAGCAACACGCGCTACCAACGAACGATGAAACGTAAACCTGACGATTCGCACACGATACTATTGAGCATAAAGGAAACTTGCTCTTAAAGGGAAGCAAAAAAAGCCGGCGTCTCAAAAAAGGTTGTTCTCTTTTTGCGAGCGCTGAACACAGCCAGTGAGTGAATCGGTGAAACACTTCTCTTCTCTCTCTCTCTCTCTCTCTCTCTCTCTCATTTACATACGTACGCGACAAGTTCGAGCTACCGGCTCGTGGCGAGACGATATTCCCACGATACGTCACACAACTGCCACGACTATCGCCTGCTACACTACAGCTGACACAAAAATCATGATGCGTATGCTCGCACGGCGATCGATGCGTGCTCTTTTGCTGCATCCCAACTACGCGCACAAAGGACGGAGAAACGAGTTTTGCCTACGAGCGGACTCCCATTTTTTTCGCAGAACGAATGTTTGAGTAATTTTTTATCAGCGAGCGCCCGTGCAGAGCGCAGAGACAAGGATAATTTCAAGATCCTTTCCAAGCACTTGCCGACTGCGCATTTTTTAAGCGCAGTACGCTCCCTGCGTTATTGAATAATTTGAATAAACAACAAAGATAATTACGGAGCGACATTATAGCATTAGTAGAGGCTTGCCTTTATGCATCACAAAGTAATCTCTTACTTCGTTTTACCATGTTCTTTGACATACCGTACGTATCGTCCAAAAAGCGTCGGCACAAAGGTACTGAGAACAATGATAGACTAACCTGCAATGCCTGATGACTAACATTAAATACCTTGATTCAGGTTTTAATGCTGCCGAAGGCACGAACAGCGTTTATGTAAAAAGATCCGGCCAACGCATAAAATTAGCGGCGGATTTTTCTAATCTAAGTGTTTTCAAATTCATCGAGCTGAACTCTGCTCGGTGTCATTCGATATCGAGTGCCGAGCGAAGCAGATCTTAAAGCATCCGTCAAAACACGTGGCTCTACCCATTTTGAGCTCGAAATTTCGCCACAGCTTTGACTCGGGGAATCGCCCGATCGACCAATCGATGCTCCAGTCCCGGCCAGAAGAAAAAGGAAGCCAGCATGAAAGGACAAAATGGAGAAAATGAAAAAAGAGACACTTGTTTTAGACCTTGTACCTTCTCCTTTTTCAATAGGAAGACTAGGACCACTAAATCACGCGCTCGTTTTGCGGTCACAAGCAACGGAGGTTGAGGCTCGTTCGCAAAAGCCACGACGATGCGTCCCTGCGCCCATTATCATCGACGGCGGCGGCGGCGTCGGCTTTCGCAGAAGCGTGGAGCCGAATCTATTCCATTTGGCTGAACCATCTGCCGCTAAGATCGCGCGCAATCGCACGCCCACCAAACGCGGCCTTCCCTCGTTTCTAGACGGACGGCGAGGCTTTACTCTTTGTTTAACGGTGATTCCTCCGTCGAGGCTGCGCACTCTTATTGCAACGGCACGCGAATGGCGAATGTAAAACACTTATTACATCTAGGTGTATATTTAATTAGCATTATTCGATAAAAAGTCTGTCTGAAGTTCGGCTCTACTTGGCTCTTCTTGGATGCTATAAAGCAAGTCGACGGAAACGAGGAAAGAGCAGGAGAGGCGGCTCCTGTCCAGATCGCCTTTTTTGTTTTATTGAAAATAGCTATTTACATCCATCCGATGGTAATCGTCGAGGAAAACTTTCTTTTTTGTGAATTTGAAATTCAGGATTCAAACAGCGATGGGCGAATCGAGGTATCTAAAATGGAAATGCCGAATCTGACCTGATACCGAACAGTCGAAATTCTACCAGCGGTACTCAAAACTCATTTCTAAGTATCCAGATAAAAATCGCTGTATCTAGCGCGGCTATTAAGAACGAGCGTTCTACAAATATTTCCGATGGGCTCGAGTTTGTCATCCCATAATGGCTTTGTTATAGTGTGACATATCGGATGAATCTCCCAGATGTTCACATCTATTAAAGATACGTTGAAAATTAATCTAATCGTGTAAAAAGAATTGAGTGACAATAGTTTTTTTACTTGGAGCAAATGAAATGTATCGGGTTACAACACGTGTCATTATTCCACATTCTTTATTTCGCGGACAATTTTGTCACTTTGTATCGCGATAAATTATAGATCGCTAGGTGCGATATTGAATATAGTGTTGCAAGCACGTAAAGTTCGTGTAAAATCAGGAGAATTAAATTTCGACTATCATCGAGATTACGTTAATAAATTAAATAAACCTACCTCGAGTGCGCGGAGAAAAACACGCGACTAATACACGAGCAACCGTGACGTCGTCATTGACCGGTTTTAGGCTTGTGATCTAACTTCCCACACAACTTCCCCTAAATAGCAATTGTAAAACCGTTTCACACCACGAATTGTGTGAGAACGTTTATAAAGGCCAAGATGAATGATACGTGTGCGCTTTGTGCCCTTTGGTCGTATACCGGATCCAACCTGAATAAATTATTAAACTCCAAACCTTACAATCCATATTGACCTCCCTTATAGCGCATCTCTCTTATCGACTCATCAGCGACAGAACAAATTCTAATTTGTAGTTTCATCCGTAATTTATCTTCAAGATAAAAGTAAAAAATGATACTAATAATTATCAGTATTTTTTAAATGCTGAGTCAAGGAACTGTGTCACTGGATAGCAATGCTCAAGTTCAATTTATCTTCGTAACGTGTTGTTCCTGCATTCATCGTTCAAAAATTAACCAAGGGATTTCATGAATAGAATGCGTTTTCGAGCTCAGCCTCTTGAATTGATCAGCAATTAGATCTCGGCATTATAACGACAGTTATTTTTCTGTAAACTAACCACAATCACCAAGAGCTTATCGTTACACAGGATTTTTAATATGAAAAACATTTGAGAGATTACGTCGTTATTTTAATAATATTTCACGCTGCAATATTTTCATTTTCCGTCGTTATATCTTATCAACCAAAACATTGATCTACATAAACTGAACGAAACTAATAATGTAACCAATAAAGAATAAGTAGACGGCAAATTGACGCTAATGTCATAATTGGTCACTTAACTAAAGAAAAAATAGCACAATAAAATTAGTTCTGTTAAATTTAAGTATATAAAGGTCAATTAATTTGCAAAAACCGTAATAAACCTGATATTATCATCGGGATGATCATTAGAACGACGGCTGATAAAGCGGAAAGCCACTGAAATTGGAATCTGCGTGTCTCTTTCAAAAAACGTGGTTTATAAATCTTTCTGGCCCAAAAATACATCAGCATGGTACGCATCGTATCGTAAACTCGCGCAGCGCAGTAAAATACTCGCGCGAACGAACAAGCGAGAAGAGGGAGAGATGCAAGAAGGGAGCGAGAGAGAGAGGGAGAGTGGCGGCGAGTATACGAGTTTCTCAGGCAGGTCAGTGAAACTGCGCCGTCAAGTTGAAGGCCAACACCCCCACAATGCATCGGCGACGGCATGCTAGTCCCCACCACTACTTCGGCGACGGCTTTCCCCTTCCCCTCTCATCCAATCGCACGCTCTCTCTCTCTCTCTCTCTCACTTCCTCGCGTGCAATCCTGCGCGACGTTCTCTTCTGCCACGCCACGCTGCGCTCTCTCTCTCTCTCTCTCTCTCCTCCGGGTTCTTTCTTATCTCGTTCGCACTTCATTCGAGGTTTCTCTACTCGTTCCCCCCTGAATACTCACTCTTATTTAAAGAATGTATGTGAACGTATAATGAGACCTGTGCTTATATTTACTCGTATTTGCTTGTTTGTACTTTGTTAATTATTGTTTAAATCGCAAGCATTGAAAAGCGATTTGTCAAATCTGCTCGGCTCATTGACTTTCTGTGTCAATTCCTTGGACACCGTCCCTTTTCAATTCCCTTGTTCTTCTCTTTATCTTGCGTTCGTTAACTACTATTTTTTGCACGTTGCCTAGAGAATTACATCGAATCTCATTAAATGCAGGAGTTTTTAAACTCTTATTATTTATTTATGGCGAACAAACGATAAAATTCTTTTCGTTTTATTTTAAAATACATATGCATTTAAATTCCTCTTGCAAAATGTTTGCCAAAGATTTCATCGTTCATTTATTTTAAGCGTCGCTTGCATTTATGCAACGCATACAAAATTCTGATACAATTTTTCACTCGTCCACGTTCACTCATTAACTTCTTTCGTAGATTTAAGAATCCATTACTTATCTTACCAACTTCGTATTGCCCATCCCCTCCAGGCTCCTCCTCTCTCTTTCTCGCTTATTTTCCAATGTAACACACGTCTTCGTCGTGCGCGAGTCTGAGCATAACAGAACATCCGCTCGCGCACGCAGACTCTTACTTGCAGTACTACACTCGCGAGCTTTATGCAGCCGCAGGCGTTATACGCGTGCTGTCCCCCTCCTCTGTTCCGTCGTGAACTCCCTCTCTTTCTTCTCCGACTCCTTCGCCCGCCTATTCTAGAACGCCGCTCTTGCCGGCTTAAAGCGATTGCGTACGCGCGCGCGCCCGCACTGATGCTGCTGCCGCTGTCGTTGCTGCCTCTGTCGAAACTTTGAAAGAGGAGAATTTCTCTGTGCGCGCGACGTCCACGTAATCTATCTATCACCACTTTTGCAGATTATTCGATGCAAATTAACGGAAATCGCCTACCTGGAAAAGCTGGAATTATACTGAACGCCATTCAACTTGGCTGAACTCGAAACGACTGCGAGAAAAGTAAAAGAAGCGGAATAGCGATTAATATATGATTCATTATAATTGAAGATCGCCGGACGCACTCGTATACCGAAGGGCAAAAATTATGCATCCATTAAGAAAATCAAATCGCAGCGATTTCTGGCGAATCATCATTCGCTAAGAGCGAGAAAAGCATCTCAAAATCACTGGCAGCGAGACTAAGAGCGCCGTGTGTTTCCCGGTATAAAATAATACCGCATCGCACTCGAAGAGTGAAAAAGCGCAGCAGTAGTGCAAAATCTGCACGCACTCCGAGCAGCAGCAATGGCTCGCAAGCTCGAATTCTATTCTAAACGAACGGTCTCCCTCCGGTTTCCTCCCCATTCACTCTCTCTCTCTCTCTCTCTCTCTCTCTCTCTCTCTCTCTCTCTGCCGACCTCTCTTTCGTAGAATCGCTATCTATCCGCTGAAACGAAGGAGAGAAAGCCGCGACGCGTTTTATCTACGTTCCCTGAAAAACTCACCGGTGATGACTGAGCGACAGATTCGCACACGCTCATCGAACGCGTGAGCGTGTTGCTGATTGCTCCAAGTGTAAGTAATTCCTGTCATGGGATTGAGCCGCAGGACGCGCTTGTAAAAGATACAGTGTTTTTATGAATATTCCTTTGAATTCGACAGAATTTGTGTCTCGCAATTCCGATAAAGTTTTCAAGTCGTGTATCCGTGATTAGCTTCAAGCGAATACGACTACGCACGCGAGTATTGAGAAAACTAAAATATCTCAATCAAGTGCGTCATTTACTTATTTTTATTCATTTCTCAAACTTATTCTTTGATGTTCATCGAGAACTAAATTTATTCAGTATTGATGAGCGCTCGACAAAATTTAAGACCAATTATTTATATTTAAGCATTTCTGCCTTACTGCACCGATCGACTTTCTTATTTTTTCGTAAATTTTCTTTCTTGTGGAAGTTTCCGCATTTTTCCTCGTTAAAGAGGCTCGTCTTCTCACTCTTGCGATAAAAGTCGCTGATAAATTTCTTTATAAACACATCTTGTTGAACTTTATCAAGTTAATGTTGAAATTAATCGTTAAATTAAAGAGATATTTTTACAAAAATAAAATTTATGCTATAAACATGTCAACGTTTAAGAAAATTACTAAATCGATATTTACTACAAGTTTCGAATAAAAATATTCCTACGGCTATATAAATCCAATCAAGTAATGAATTTGAAAAGAAATACGACCAGTTATTATTACACAATAATCACGAGTGATATTTAGAGTTACAAATTCGCTACGTAGAATATCTAACGTTAACTTATTTAAACTCGTTCAAAATTTAAAGAGCCATACAGTTCTTCAAACATATTTTCGTCTTACTCATTTTTACAAATAGAACTAAGTAACTAAGCCACTACTCGACTTTGTCACTATTAGCACAACTAATTATTCAAATATTTTTTAATGAGGAATCCACAGAATGTGTAAGAAAAAAGGAAGAAAATTACCAACTGTACAGTTATTATCTATCCTTGAAAGATCTCGATACGCATCATGTACTTTTATTTCATTCTACATTTTTTTAAAATATCCATAAGCTCTTTCGAGCAGTTGTCTTTACTATACTCATAATTGCAAAATTTACATTCAAATAAAGATCGGTTCCGAGAATGGCATCGCACGAATTAGCCTAGAATACAAAAAATAATTTTTCAAGTGAGTCGCCTCCCATAAAAGAGCATTGGGCTAATAGAGAGAGAGAGAGAGGAGAGAGAGAGAGAGAGAGAGAGAGAGAGAAGCAGTGAGCTCGTGCATTGCACCTTGCTTGTCGACGTAGTTATTTCAGAGTGACTCGCGTGAGCGCGCGCAAGCAAGCACGCACATCCACGTAAGTCGAGGCTCTCCCTCTCTCTCTCTCTCCCGCTCCTCGGGGTGGGGGCAGAAGCGCGGAAGGCGCGAGTAAGAGAGTCGTGTATGCACGCACAAACGCGCGAGCGTGCACAGGTCGGAAAGCGAGAGAGATACAGATAGATAGAGAGAGGCACTGCTCTGACGAGTGTCATCGATCTATTTTCGTGCAGGCTCGGAATTTCTGGCTTTCTCTCTCTCTCTCTCTGCATCAACCCGCTCATCCGTTACCTTTTGTTACCCTCTCGCTTCTTTCGTACTCTCCGGTCCCTCATTAAACGTCGGGGATAGCTTCGCCGCGGTTGTACACCAGCGGACGCACGGCAGCGGCAGTAGTAGCAGGCGTGAATAGTAGGCCGCGTGGTCGAGATTCGAAACTTCGAGAACAAAGCGAGGCTAAGAAGCGAAATGCGGAGTAGCTTCGTTATGTCCCCCTACGTAGGCGGAGAGGCTATTGGGAGTGGGGAGAGCTTTTGCAAGCTCCCCGGCGAAGAGCAAGAGTGATTGCGACTGCTCACGAGGAGGAGATCGCGGAATTACCCGCCCGGATCTCGAACCGCTTTTTTTTTCATTTTTTGCGAACTTTCATATTTTAAGCTATTATAAAGAATAAGTAGCGAATTAGGTTGGCTAAAATAAAATTTCTATGTTTAGATGTACTTTGAATTTACGACGTTATATCGTCAATTTCGAGTATTTAGTACTGCTATTATAAATCGATACATTTTTGCGAAGAGGAGTTGGGTTGTTTTTGTTAGAAATATTGCTGGGTGTTATGGGAGGGATCGAGAATTAAGTAACGGGCATTGAGCAAATATTTCGTAGCCCTAAAACCAAGAATCGTAGAACACGACAAAATTACGAACACGGTTGCGGTCAAGCGAAAATCGAGCCCAAGAAGCGAATCCCATCACTTGCTTTCCTCGCTAGAGAATAGAAAAATTTGGGAAGGGGAAAGAAAAATAAAAACCTCAAATCCGTATATTTATACCATTTGCAGTTCACAGCCTCTGCACTACTCCCGGCAGCGTCAGCGGATATAGTCGACATGTGTGCGCGAGTGGATGGCAGTGGGGGTCATGCACTATATTAAGATTGAACTCCACTGACACCGCGACGTCTTCCCTCTCTCCTGCTCCCGTCTCGATCGCGAGGCCCCCAAGCGGTATTTTCCTCGGTGGTGGTCGATTTCTTTGCTCTTTTTCCGCCCCTAAGTAACGTAGAACGCGCATAAAACGATTAACGCGATTTGGATAATATTTCCTTCCAGAAACCTCTACTTCGTCGATTTTTTATCGACAAATTTAGCATCTCAAATATAAAGCGCGTGTGTGATCGAGTTGAAAATTTTCGTGTTGCAATATCGCTTTAACCGGATCGACAATGAGCTGTTAATTAATAACTGTGTCTCCTCGAAACCAACTTACAATACATTTATATTTTATGCGATTAAATTTGTAGCAGTTTTATTTTAAAAATTGAAAATACTTTAATGTCTCATTTTGACTTATTCGTATCGCAGTAATCGATCTAGAATTCGAATTTATTCTCGTGGTATATTCGCGTGACTTTATAAGTAATCGAACGTAAATATACAGATCTTTGCAAATTATTTACATTATTTAGAGTCGTTTACGTCCTAAATATAATATATCTTGTTTTAGATAATAGCCCGTACTGGGGCCACGTTATTACTGTATATAGAGATATGCTACACTTTGCGCTGGTTTATTTATGTACCCAACATATTTGTGTTTTCACCGTATACATATATCCACTGTTTCGCGATTCTTAATTTCACTTCAATGGTAAATTCTGGCTTGAACTTATAAATCATCTACGGCCAAATGGATAAGAGCATTTCCGAACCATTAGATAATTGCTCTTTCATATAAAAGCTGTTAATGTTCAATAAATGTGTCATTGAGATAAATGCATTCAAATTTGAGTAACAATGAATACGAAAGGCTTGCCTTGCCTCTCAATGCACATATCCTCATTAAAAATATTATTCTTGCGATTTAATTTTAAATTTAACTTTTGACGTCGGCTTTACTCGAATTTAACCCAAATTCAGCAAAATTATATACCGTTAGAATGTACCTCGTGTACACTATCAGAACTTGAAAGGAGATTAATGTTTACACGAAATTGAATATCAGGCTAATTAATTTTATTTCAAGCGTTAATTGTAGAAGCAAGAATTCGATTAATAAATTAAAGACAATAGTTTTCAAGCCATGAAAATTTAATTTTTTAACGTTTCATATTGGTCTCGTTATTAAGGATGAGATTTTCATCGATCACCCGATCATCAACTTTTCTCAATGACCTTGAAAATAATTTCGAAACTCGATCGTTTCCCGCATTTCTCGAGATTTTCACGTATGCAGGATTAATCGGCAACAAACGCTTGAACGTGATTTGCTCGCGCCCACTTCCAATAAAACTAGCGTCATTCTTGTCCTCTCGTACGAATAATTCGTTTGACGATAAGTAGCGAAAAATGCGATTGGACAAGAACGGGAACCAGCGCGTAAGAGATTAAGCAGAGGTATTCCGAGTTGGGAAGGAGAAGTAGATCGACGTGTCATCTCGCGTGAATACATAAACAAAACTTAACTCAGCTGTCGCCGCTACGCGTCTTGGCGAATTATATTATTGATCAGCTCTCGGCTCAACTCGTCCTTGACTGTACCAGAAGAGAGAAAAGAGAAGCGGCCGAAGAGGGAGTCGCGCACGATCGAAAAGGCCTTCGCTCGCGAATGCGAATAACATAACCTCGAGGAGAAAGCTCATAAAAGCAACCGAAGCCGACGCCGACGCCGACGCCGACGCCCAGACTCTTAACGCTGATGTGCTGCCTTGCATCTCCCGCGTGTTATTTCAGTCAATTCTCATTGACGAAGTTCAAAAGTCGGTGAGAGGGAGAAAAATGAGTCAGACAGTCTTGAGTAAATCCTATAAGTCTTCTTTGTCTTTTATTTTGTTTTCCCACCGTGCGGACGCATTGCTCAAAGGCGCTCGGAAGGCCACCGAAAAGACCTTCTTCTTCCCCAAAAGCTCCTCCGTTATATTTCCCGCCGACTCCTCTCCGAGTTCAGCAACGGAAGCGCGCCGAGATAAATGACCTACTAATAATCCTCTACTACTGCGTTAAGTGCAAACGGCATGCTTTATCATCGATGTACGGCCAAGTGCGCAAAGAGAAAACTCGTCGGAGCCGAATGCCGAGCCACAACGCAACGGTACAACGTCAAACTTCGCGTTTCACTTTTTATTTTATTAGCATAATAAATACTCGGAGCGGGCAGATACATCGACGCGCACGCGTTACGCTCGCATCCGGAGTTGTCCGCCGGCTCTTATTGCGAGTAAATCGCGCCAAGGCAACAAACGCCCCCTCAGAATCACGTGGCTCGGCTCCCGTTGCCTAAGATACGGGACAAATAAAAAGCCGACTCGTGTTCCCTTCCATCTCGTCATCGCCACCAGCAGCTCAGGGCCTTCGGTGCAGTCTCGCGTCCGTTCAGCCGGAAAGTTCGCTCAGCAGTCCGAATTATTCGCGTGGCGTCGGCGCGGCGTCCAATGCTCTCGTCCAATGACGGAAGGGCCGCGGAGGAGAGAGCAGACCTCGTATCTCGTGTCCTATCGATGATACAGGACGTGCGCAGCCGAACACACGACGATGCGATAATGAATTGTTCACAGAGGCACGCCAATTACGTGCGGCGGCGGCTGCTCATAATTGTGATCGCCGACCGGCGGATTCAGAGTTCGGAGGCATAAACGCGAGATTTAAAAGATAAGCGACTACTCGCCGCTGCCCAAACATCAATTTTATTCGCGAATAAAATTGGTCGGAAGCTAAAATTTATCGCGACTGAAGCTGTTTTTTGCTTTTAGAGTGGCGCGATTCCAAAAGTTCAGGGAGCCGATATGCGAATCAAGTTTACGTGCTTACGTAAGCTCGAATTCAAAATCGGAAAACTGGAGTCGATCTCGTCGACTCACCACCGGGTTCGGATCCATTTTTCCCATGGCTCAGAGGCGCCATTAATTATCGAGTTGAGTTACTTAAATGATAAAAACGATTCCGAGTAGAAATATTTGCGCATTGGCACACTTACGGCGTCCGGTCGGTCGCCTCCAATTTTGAAAACGGTAAGTCTATTTTACCTGCTAAGTATCGACGGGTTACTTCTTCGTAAGCCCGCGCAAATTAGAAGCGATTAGACAGCGCGACGCTAACAAGCGCTCGCTATAAGAGTAAAACGGAGTCACCCATTCAAACTAGTTTACAACCTAACACACAACGCACACTCGATACGTGTAATCCTGAGTCATGACTAGTCCTCCGTCACGAATGAGTGACTCACCCATTGACTAAAATTATTAATTAATCGATAAATTTTTGCTATAAGCTGTGATAGAGAAAACTTTTTTCTTTGAAACATTAATGCAGGGTTCTTTTATGATACATTTTATAAAGTAACATAATTTTCTCCTCGACCTCTTTGATGCGCCTCGCGATTATTCCTTTTCCCCTCAAAAGCAACTTTTTTAAGAGCCTTAAAGCGTATATTTTTATTAATAAAGGCTTTAGCCATGACACATAATTTGATTCGAAAACCGCACACGCTACGGAGCATAATTATTATTAACGCGTACAAAGTAAGTAGTTATTATGAAAACAGATCGCCTCCGCAAGATACTGCTAATCGTGAAAAATTAATCTTCGGCGAAATTTGCCTATGACCCCATACATCACGGATTATAATGCAATAAAGTTGGTACAGCAAGACGGAGTTATAATAACGAACTTTAACCCCAGTGCAGCACCTCGTAAATCTCCTCCGGCGAAGAAGTAAGCGCGACAAATGGAACCGTCCATTAGCAACGAATATTATCGAATTGCAAGTCGCAGTGTCCCTGCATCATCCGAATTCGCCTCAGCTTTTTTAGACCGGGACAGCGTCTGCGATCGGAATCAGCAACTCGGGGCTTTGGAAGGGCTTCGGGGCTCCCATAGGGGTCATAAACCGTGTATTCGCGCGTCAGCAAGGATTTCTTTCATTTCACCCCGCGAGGCGCGTCCACGGCGGAGTCAAGGCCCCGTTTGGAGGGTAGGCGAGTGTGCAAATCCGCCCTTTGGGCCAAGCTCCGCAGGCATCAGCTGTGCCAACAGCTGTGGGGATTCGCGACAGATCCGGGAGGAGCGACGTGCTCGCAAGGGCCTGATAGCGCGAGTGCACACGCACACACGCGTCCGAGAAAGGTAGAGAGAGAGAGAGAGAGAGACGCACAGTCTGCTCCCGATGCGAAGCGAGGTTGGGTTGGCTCTTAGCGGCGAGCCGGTTATATCGATTGCTACTGCCCCGTCTACCCTAGGCCTATCGCGATGTCTGTCGGTCTATCTCTCTCTCTCTCTCTCTCTCTCTCTCTCTCTCTCTCTCTCTCTCTCTCTCTCTCTGTATGCGTGTATGCTTCGCTCTTCCCCTTCATGCGAATAAATAATACAGCAGTACCCACGGTGACTTAAACTTGGCCCGAGACGATGAGAAAGAGAAAGAGAGAAAGAAGCCACCCCTCGAAGTCGAATCTCAATCTCCTACCTTTCTGTCCTTCTTAATTTGCTCTCCCTCTTTCAATGCTTTCCTTTAACCATTGTATATTTGCCATCGCCGCAGTCACTGCTCCTTCTTTTGGGGCTCCCCGTACACAAGAGTCGGACTATGCTCTGAATGGTTAAACATATGCCGGGCTTCTTGCAATAAATGTTGCCTTTGGACTGCCGTACTTTGACAATAAACGCGAAACTACTACGTGCGGACACCCTTTTTTCGCTCTTCCTTTATTGGGAACTATTAGCTTCGGAGAGATTTAATACTGGAGAGAGTTCCGGAGGATGCAGGACCAGACTTATTCCCAGCATTTCACTGCTGATTACTTACTCTTGCTAATCCATTATTGGGATACGAAAATTGAATTGCTGAATTTGATTTTTGAAAGTTATTACGGCACTGGCATCGTACGCAGAACTGAGACGCTAATAAAGTCTTAACGCGCACGTACGCCTTTATTTCTTCTTTTATTTACTTTTATTTTGCGTTCTTATTTGTTGCGGATCTTGTTTAAAATTTATTTTATGGACATTGCACTGTAAAATACTTTTGTAGTCAATTAAAATTTCGTTTCGAAACATTGCGGTGCTAAAATTTTTGGAGTTGAAAACGTCACCAGCTTTAAGTGTCGCATAAAAATAACACTTAGAACAGATCAATGCAGTGCCATTTGGTGTTAAGAAATTTTTAACCGATGAATTATTGTTGTTGTTGTTGTTGTTGTTATTATTATTATTATTATTATTATTATTATTATTACATATTTCGTTTAACGCAATATAAAAATAAAAACTTGAAACTTTTATTGCGTATAAGAACCTAGTATCTCTTCGTTTAATTACTTCTAAGAAACGTGCGATAATAAATATCTCACTTTACAGGATAAAATCTCTTTGGAAAATGAATGGATTTATTTCGCGAATTTCGATAAACGTAATGTCGGTTTTAAATCTGAAAATTGTAACTTTCTCTAGATGGGGAAGCGAATCCCCAATTAGCGTGTGTGTGTGTGTGCGCGCGGGCGCGTGTGTGATCGATGATTTTTAAAATAAGCGATCCGCTCTGGACGTCCACTTGTTCTATGCAATTAAAATACTAGGCTTTGCTCTAAACAGATGATCTATGGTGTGGATCTTATAATTCACCAAAGAGCAATTATGAAATATTAAAAGCCGCTTTTATTTCAAGAGAATTTTCTGACGAGTAATTTATATCTTTGTTGCGATGAAATCATTACTATTGATACTTTTGAGGCAACCTTCGAGTTATTTCCGAATTTCAGGGCCGATATTTGCTACTATATCGCATAAAATCCGGAGGAAAAAAAGGACTCTGTCTCCACCACATGCGATCTTATCGAGACAGAAAAAAGTGGAAAAAGAAGCCTCCAAAGGCGGAGAAATCCCTCATTCCTGATCTTTTCTCTCCTCTGAATGCTCATCACATACACGCACGCACACAACAATACTCCCCTATTTTTCGGGAGGCAGACCGCCGTCCTCGTTGCGAAAAAGAAGCAGCTCGAAAACTATAGTGGCGAGTAGATGAAATTCGAGGCCGCGGAAGGAGAGGCCCGGAGGGCCTCCCTCGCGGATCGTTCATCTCTCTCTCTCCAGACGCCTCTTTGTTCGAAACGCCGTCTCCTCTCGTTTTCGCTTCTCTTATTCTCCGGTTCATTGTGTGTGCGTGTTCATGTATGAGTAAAAATTTCTCTCCCTCTCCCTCTTAGGGTCTCTTTTCTCATTCGGCAGGCGTGTGTGCTGTGCTACCCTTCCTGCTGCGCGGCAGCTTCGCGCAATTTTTGCCAGACTCCCAAAGGCTGCAGCATGGAATGAAAGAATTGTACTCGGGGACTTGGCTTTGTTCTCCGATAACTTATTTATTTTAAGCTTACATTTTAATTAAATAACGTTGTCGACTACGATTTCACGATTTCCCGATCGTATGAGCAAAAAAGGAAGGGGCACTTGTTCCATTGCAAAATACGTCGCGTTACTGTGCGCCACTGCACACTGACTGATTATCATTGTTTAATCGTCTGTTTAATTACTTTTAAAATAGCAATTTCACTTTATAATAGGAAAACTAATTCTTTGACGACGTGACGATCATAATTATATTTTTTTAATTGCAATAACATATAATGATTATGTTAATTTTTACAAGTCGGGAAAAAATTCATTTTGCGCACGCACCTTTGTTATTTACTATTTTACTATTTTTTTCATTTCCATACTTACTAAAGGCCAAATAGAGGTATAACCTGAACTAGAAAACAGTGTTTACCTGAAACAGAAAATAATATTGTACATTAAATTAACATTCTGATAGAATAAAACAAGTATTTATTTAACGTAAAATAGTATCGAAACAATTAAATAACGATATAAAAAAATATCTCCCGTATTCTAACAGATTCTAGTCAAGTTTTCTGTCGAAAAAACCTGTGGAGCGTAAAAGATTATAAGTATTGAACGAGACTACAATTTGACGAAACATTATTCTAATCGTAAATAATGTTACGGCATTTTGACTCAGCGAACGTAATTTTCAAGGGTAAATAACGAATCGGCTGCAACGAATAAAGCCTCCTTATTTATTCCTTTCTTTCTTTCATTCTTTCTTTCTCCCCCTATTTTCCGTACTCCTACGCACTGTGCACTTTTCATTTACGGGCGAAGCCTGTCCTCAACAGCTGCGGCGCATACGAGTACTTCATGTTGTAGTTGCAAATTCCTGGCATCAGCAGTACTCCGGCTTGTGTGCGCTTGTAAAGAGAAAAAAGAAGACAGAGAGAGAGAGAGAGAGAGAGAGAGAGAGAGAGAGAGAGAGAAAGGACTGGACCGACTAGACTTGCCGACGTTGACTCACTACGAGCCGAGTGCATATTAATCGTGTGAAAAAGTGCACCGACGATTCGAACTGATATTAAAGGAACGACGATTTTTTTCCTTCTTTTGTCCCATACTGAGCGAACGAATGGTCGTAAGTATGAATATTCGCCTGATTATCTTCTGTCGCGATTATTCAATACTTCCCTCGATTTGCAAATTAGCAAAAATAATCATTTGCCATTGTTGAAAAAATGTTTGGAATATAATTAAGTTAATGTGCTTCTCGGGAAAAACCTTTTTAACGCAGAACTTGGCCTTTATGTTCTGTTTCCGTATCAAATGTAACTTCGGTTGCGTGAAAGCGACTTATTTAAGCGAATATTTAAAATATGTATTAAGCTTGTTTGAATGGCTTTAATTTACTCGCACACGTGATTATTTTAAATATATTTTTGTATTGACCTGCAACCTAATTACGAGCGGAATCGTACCTAAGTAAAGTTGAATAAAAATGAAATGGTAATTGTCTACCAAACTTCATTTATCGAAGGTAACTCGGTAAAAGAGAAAATGCAAAATTGATTCAAGACCATCCTGCGAACATATCATTAATATCCGTTTCTAATATCGATTCTCACTCCACTTTACGATAACATTCTCTACGTGCACTTTTAGGTTTTCCCCCAGATGCACTCCAAACGGTCGATTTATCAGTCGGCAGACACCAGCTCCCTAGGGTATTAATAATGAGTCACTCTTCTTCAAATCCAAAATTCATTATCGCAATATCCTATGCATCACAGGCGAGCCAGCCAAGGGAAAGGAAAATATATACCCGTTATAATGCGCACACTAAAGGAATAGCGTGGCCCCAACAACAACGATATCTATAATGAGTAAACGAGGGAGATTTTAAAGAGAATCTGGGGTGAAATAATTGGGGAGAGAAACGATCGTTAAAAAAATACTACGATACGACAGAATTAAGCGATTTGCTCAATAAGAAGATTTTTCTTTTGTTTCTTAGCGGAGTTCCTATTTTTAAGGCCAATTTCGGTGAAGCGTTTCTCGTAACATAACGCATATAAAACGAATAAAATTTTAATAAGTGCAATAAAAATGAACTGCGCAATGCCAAGCACCGAATGGCGCAGAGCTTGAGTTTTTTTAATTTTGAGGAATACGTACACACATGCACAAGTGGACCTGTAATTCTTACAGGTGATTTGGACTCAAAATACTCGAAATCCGGACCATTCCAATTAGCACGCGAGCCAAGTTTCTTACCGTCTCACCTCGACCGATACCGACAGCTCCCGATTATTTATAACTTTACGCACGTTTCAATATCTCTGTCCCGGCAAACGTTTTCGTATTTCATTTGAAATCCAGATGCCATCGGTACTCGGGACGGACTCATCGAAAAATCGTTAAATCAAATAAAACCCGATACATCTCATCCGCCGCGTTGCAAAACCCGTCCCAAAGCACGAAGAAACGAGGAAGCCGAGACGGAAAAAAGGGCGAAACGAATTGGTATTTATAAATCGAAATCGTCGTCGGCGTGGGCCCCGGTTTCTTTGTCGATGCGGCCTCGGAGATTCGCGGAATCACCAAGACGCCGCCACTGCCACCGCCGTCGCCGTCGCCGTCGCCGCCGCCACATACGCCGCGCGCGCGCGGACACCGTCTGGTTTTGATTCCCGACAAGGTCGCTATCGCGGACGTTCTCACACTCATTGGCGGGCATAATAAATTACGCGCGCGAACATCGGCGGAGATCGATGAACGGAACCGAGCGCCGCCCGAGACTTTGGATCTCGGGCCGAACCCGAATCCGACCCGAGCCGAGCCCGAGGCCGACGCTTGCCCACGCATCCTTCAAAATTCGTGCCCATTTCGGCTCTTTCGTGGCCATTGTAAGAAACGCTGTTTCTAGTTTCGCCGCTGACACTAATTGAGGCTGATGGTGACGAATATTCACGATATGACTGAATTAATTCAACGAGGAGCGATTGTGTTTACGGAAGGATGGCGTTGCTGCGCTCCTCGACTAAGCGGGCGAGGAAGTCAAATTTATACCGAGCTTAGTCTTAATCTATTACAACCGATCGTAAGTCGGTATAAGGAAACCCGTGGCTCGACGAGTTCGAGAAACAAACGAATATGCAAATGCACGTGCAGTGCTCCAAAGTGCAATTGCGCGGAAACTGACAGGACGTTACGCTTGCAGTTACTACTGGACGCTCGCAACACGATTGGCAACACGACGCGCGATCTAGCGTTTCGACAGCCCACGGAGAATATCGAAAAATCGATACCGACCGAGTCCGGTCTCCGCGCATTCGAGAAACAGTCGTTAAAAATAGATTTCAACCGATTACAAGTATGGGGGGTGGGGGCATTATAATTCAATGATCGCGTGCAGTCCGAACACGAGCGGCACTATTAGCCGGGACGACGAAAACTTTTTCGCGGCTCTCCCTCATTACCGATATCCGCTGCACTTTCCTCGGAAGAGGTGCGTCACTGATGCAAGGCGCAGGCGGCCACGCAACCGACACCAAAAAGCCGAGCCCGAGCGCGACGTGCAGCAGGAAAATCGCCCGGCCACGAGCCGATAGAAGCGACGCTCGCCAGGTGATCGATAAGCTCGCGTGAGGCACGCGCCGCCGCCGCCGCCGCCGCCGCGCCGAGGACAGGAGGATAACGATTATAAGGCGAGGGCGAGACTGAAATATGTACGATCCGCCCACGAGGCCTCGGCTCTCCTGCCCTCTCGCTCGCTTCCAGAAAGTTCGATTCCAGCGCCTCGGCGAGACATCGAGGCACGATTTATTTATTGCCCGGTACAATGTCGCCGCGCGCCGATCTCTTTCGATTTGATTCTCTAATTTTCAATTGCCGAGCGCCGCCTCCTTCCGAAAGATTATCCGTGATAAGCTCGCCGATCGAAGAATGCACTTTTGTAAAAATCCACCGCTGCGGAAAGTCCGAGTCGAATTTTGGAGATGGAGAAAGCCGACTTTAAAAAGAAATATCGAAATCGAGTTAAGAATAGGGGGCAGGTGGCCTATGAGACTAGGATGCGTCGAGATTTATCCTTAGTCGGGGAAAATAACTTGAGAAAAATAAAAGTACGCGAATTGCTGTATCGATGAAAGAAATTTTATTGAGTTGCTTTGGCAATAAAAGTATAATAATACTTGGTATAATACGATGTAAAGGAAGCAATATGTATGAGCAAGTATTTGTAATTAGCGTTCGCGGTCGTATAATTTTTTCATTTTAGGAAATCGTAAAAACAAAAACGGTAATCATACGGTTATCCAACATGTAGATTTTCATCGTACACTTTAAGTGTCTTTCGCTCTTCCCAACCAACCTTTAACTTCTTGATCAAAAAATTTTCGAAAGCATTTGTGAATATCCTTTGATGAGCCGATTTCATTAATTTTATCGCAGCCGCCCTCGTTAAAGCCTTTTCCAATACCCGAAAAATTCGTTACGTTCGCATAAAGTTTAAATTTAATTGCCAACTTGATCAATTCGATCGATCTCTAATCTAAATCACTTGCAATGCGCGCATTAAAACGAATCCAAAAATACTTATAGCTATTTTTAAAGAACCCTTCGCTTCTCGAACAGCAATTTTATAAAACGATCGACAAAAATGCGAACGAAGCGATGGAAGGAAGCGTGTGTTTATGCAAGGCTAAGGAGCAGCCGAGCCACGTGGCACACGAGCAGGATTTCTCTCGAGGACACATCTTCCTCTCTTATTTACGAGAGGGAATACGTGATAAGCGAGTGCACACTCCGGATGATCGTAAAAAGAAGTGCAGAAAAATAAAATGAGAAGCAGGCGACGAAGACAAGAGGCATAAGAGTGTACAAGTGTCTCGTCAAAGTTTTCGAGCAAAAACTACGACCAACACCCAGTTATAGCGCCTCACCAGAGTCATACGTTTCAACTTCGATTTTTTATCAGTACACCTACTTGTATCTTGGTTGAATACCGCGCGTGTTAACTGTTAAACTGCTGACTCCGAATCCACGCCAATAAAAATATCATCGAGCCGAGCTTCCGTGCAAGACGATATATCGCCATAAAGGTGGTCTAAGTGACACTTTATTTTAAAAAGGCTACATATTATTTAGATAAAACATATCCAATGTGTGCACCCGTGGAATGGACAACTAATACTAAAGGCAGATGCGTAAATCTTGCAAACGTCCAAGAAGCCCATCGCCCGTCGAATGCCTATCGGCAACTGCAAACAACAGAGCGTTCCCACTTAATGGAAATAAATAAAAATCCGGGCTTTTGCAGTTCTAAATCTATCGATGGACAGGCTGCGATAAATATTATTCCGTCACTGCTGGGACAAAATTTGGAAAGTAAGTATCTTACGCAGTGGGAAATAAACGCGTGCAACAGCGATGCTGTCGTTCGATGCGACTGTTCCGTTCGTCCGCTCGGCGCGGATAAGCAAAAGTGATCGATCTCGCGTGGATCCTCGGAATGTCAAGGAAAATCATGGATCCCAGAAAGCACTGGCAGCTTACACAAAAGCGACGATCCGAAATCAATTCGTCAGAGCGAACGTCGCGAGGCTCGCGGACACTCAGAGGCACGTTGGTACGTCGCCTCTGCCTCTGGCGCACGTTGCCGGTGGCCAGGGTGGGAGGTGTGGGGAGGGGGAGCCGGCAACGTCTGCTCGCGCGCGCGCGCGCGCACTCCCGCATGAGTCATGTCGAGAATGTCGGGAAGAGGGCGGCCGGGAGGAGGAAAAAAAGGAAGAAGCACAAGACGCCGCCGACGACGTTGAACTTTCTCGAGGGAGCCCCGCTTTTCGTCTCCCGCGACGTACGCTTTCGTCGCTGCCCTCGCCTATGGATTGTGCAACAACGAGCACGAGCACGACGGCGACGGCGACGACGACAACTCGCCCGAAACACAAACTGTGTATCGGCCCGATGCCCGCACTTGTACGCTCCGAGAGTCCGCGCGCTAAATGAAGTCGGCGCGGGGGATTATAGGGAGGACGCAAATTGATGCTTTTTTCACGTGGAAGTTGAAAGAAACGAGTTACTGCTTGTTCTTTACATTTATGATTTTTCGTTCTTTGTTAGGCTTTAAGTGAATGCGCGCACCGTTGTTATCGTCACAATGCCCCGCGCACGTATGATAATATTTATTACTCGTTGGTCTTTTTAAAAAATAAATACTGTTTGTAGAAGTAGGTCGTAAACGAAAAGTGAATAAATAGCTAACACTTTTAAGGAAGCTATTATTATTTGATTACGAATTAAAGTGCAAACCTATTCCGCGCGGTGCGTCTACGTATTTTATGCCCTGCTAATTGGAAAGGCTTTCAATTAATTCGCGTCGATCGCGCGCGTCTTCTTCGTAGTGGATTTTAAAAACGCTATGTTGCTATCGGAAAGCCGTCGACCAAATGCAGATCCTTCCGCCTACGCCGATAGAATTGCGAAATTGATGAAATAAAGTTTGCTGATAGGAGCGCGAAGCGAAGCATAGGTGTGGAAATCGAGTTTGTTGGTTCAGAACTGAGTTAGTTCGTCAAAATATTACGCAAAATGTTAGGAGGGAAGTTGACGCTACAACGCCTCGCTGAAAGTTCGCCCAAAAATTGATGGCTAGGCTAAAGGACGACCCTCGAAGTATCGAGTCCGAGGCAGCCGGCGACAACGACGTCTATGGAAATCGAATTAATTAAACGCTTTCCTGCGACTGACCCCCTTCATACCTTTACAGCTTACGACGTGTGCACACGCGTGCGAGGCGTCGCATCGACGGCACGCAATGATGCGATTACTGATCTCTCCGTTTATTTATTTTTGCTCTTTGTCGCTGCCTTCTCCCGCCCCTCCTCCTTTCCACTCTCTTCCCTCTTCCCGCATAATTTGCGGAGTATTGATTTAACAGTGAATCGCGTAGAAGTGCAGAAGCGGAACGGAATGGCTTTTATCGACGTAAAATTTATGGAAAGTTTCTCGGATATTTTTTCCTAGCTTTTGCTCCTATCAGAGGCGTCTTTTTAAGGGATATAATATTCCGATCGCGTAGTCGAGAAATACTATCGCGAATTCGCTCTCCATCGCCAGCAATAGACGTGAAATATGATTCTCGGATAAAGAAGTGTGTGGAGAAAATTATTTGAACAAGCTAACAGTGAGATAATCGAAGCAATAAAATGTTCCGCGAAAATATTTGTTACGTTCTTAGCAGAATCGAAAGAAAATTACAAAATGCTTGAGAATATTTATTAAAAGAGGTTTCGAAACAGCTGAGGATCGAGAAAAAACTGATGGCATGAACTCGCATACTCGTGTAATATTTGGTCAACGATGGACGTCATTTTTTGTCATCGAACGAAGAAAACCGTATTGTCGTAGTAGCCCAAGAAATAAGGAAATCGACAAGACAGCTATTGACAGCAGTAAAGTGTAAGGAACGCATAACAGATGCGGGAGAAAAGATACGAAAAGCTACGGTGACGAGTTCTTTTGTGTCCACGTGCCCTATCCGAAGGATCGTCCTTAATTATGTGATTAATAGGCGATTAATCCGGCTACCTAATCCATTCACCGTATCGATTAAGTCATGCAATATACCAAGAACTATATTACATTTGTTCTCTCTCTTCGTCTCGTCGTATATTTCAGCTTTATCAATCGTTTTCTAATCGCGTAATTTATACCCACAACTTGAGTGACATTTCGATAATCTTTCAACGCATCGTCTTAGACGTATGCGTTAAATATACTTTCAATCGCCTTAAATACACTTAACTTAATTAAAAGTAATTATTTACATGCACTTCTCGTGTGTATTTTCTTTTTTTTTTTTTTTTTGTGAATTTATCAACTATTACCCAAGGCATTATTGAAAAAGCTCTCGAACGTCAACGAAACGCATAAGCATTTTCGAGTAAGTTTGTAGAATAGAAGATCTTGTAGCTTATATCGCATATTAGGAGAAGACAATCGGCGCCGTATTGGTTTTTAGAACTGTCCTATGCTTTCGTTAAAAATCCCGCATTTCTTATTATGCGCCCATTTACTCCGGAAAATAGCAACTAACGAGAAAAAAACATATCCAGCAATGCGTTTCCCTTTGTGTCACGTGGTGCGTTCGGCCGTCCTCCCGGCGAGTCGAACAATTTGGAAACTCCAGGGATGGCTGTCGTGTCCTGGTACGGCCCGGATAAACCGATCGCGATGAAAAGCCCGAAATTTTTTCAAGGAAGAGAAAAATGCGTGCGCGCAGGCGGAGGGAAGCGAGCGAAACAACTCCCAAGGATTTCCATGGGAGCGCCAACGGCGACGCCCGCTGTGCGAGCCAAGACGAGAGAGAGAGAGAGAGAGAGAGAGAGAGAGAGAGAGAGAGAGAGAAGAAGCCATTGACCGATCGCGAGGTCGGCGAGAGCGAGACCCCAGAGCGGATTTTCACAAATCCCCGACTCGACCGTATGTTGCTTGTTGCTACTGCTGGGGAAGAAACGGGTACGGACGCGTTCGGCTACGCCTGTCTGGGAGGTAAGTTCCTTTGACGATTGAAAAATCGCTATTGAGAGGCTTCGGGTCAACCTGAAAATTCTCCGGTAAAAATTTCATTTTCAACGAGTTCCGATCGTCTAATTCGAACCGAGCTTTTCGCTTCGTGAAATGCATACTTTGGGACGCAATCAAGAGTAAACATTCACCGTAAATATCGAGTCTAAGTTTATATTGAATGGCAATATTTCATCAAACCCCAATTCATAGTGTATCGCAGTGAAAATTATTGAATTTTTTCTAATGCAGCACAGATCAAAAAGCTATTTTGTAAATAATAATTTTTACAAATAATAGTTTCCCGAGGCAGAAGGAAAGCACTAGCAATGTGCGCTTAAAAGTTGCAAAAAGCAATTGCGTATCATCAATTCTGCATTACCAATTGATAAATAAGCATAAAAGAATAATTCGATAATATTATCCTAGAAATGTCAAATACATATCTTTTCACAAGGCAGACACGTTTATTCAGGTTTTGACACGAATTTAAGAAAATAGACAATATTAACGAATTACGAAGAGCTCGATTTATGATTCAGGGGTCAGAGGTCGTTATTCCGCACGAATTAATTTAATAATTGTAATAAATTTGTCGAAATTTAAAATTATGTTAATCGAGCACTCGTGTTCGTATCGCCTTAATAAATAATTGAATTTTAAATTACGAATTCACAAGGTTCACCCACGAAATGGAACTAACGCAAAGCTTAAGCATCTTTATGCACCTCGAAAATGTACACCGTGTATGGACTTCTTAACGGCACAATTTTCAAGGTTCGTTATAGAAATCAATATATGCACCTATAGAGGAATATGCTATAAATAAAATGCGTGCTCGTTATACAGGCGTAAACTAAGCTACCAATGTTTATGAATATTCTAATGTCTTGCGGGGCACTGGAATTGCTCAAAAATTAATTCGCTTGCACTCCATCGACGTCACTAAATTTATTACTAGCGGGAGCGCAACGCGAAACGGCAAGATATTTCAGGCGAATATATGAAATACTCGGCGCAATAATGTAACAATGTAAAATAACGTAACAGAGCGATCTAGAAAAAAAAATACGACTTTCACCGATAATTTTGTTTCCAGTTCTTCAGCAAGCAGAAATCAACATAATCCGCAGTGAACTAACTTCGTCTTCTTTCCCATAAAAAGAGTCAACAATTACGAGTCAATAAAACTTTACGACACGAGTTACAGTGCACTTGCAACCAGCAGATCAAAGACACTCCAAGAAAGGACTAAATGACGGTAGTACGCTACATACGATAACACACCGAAAAAAATTACAGTATTGAACGAAAAGAGTACGAAACCTTGAAAGAAATCCTCGAATTTCACCTTGTGCACAATTTGCACAGTTCGCACAGTTTGCCCGTAGGTATTAGATGAGCCGAGAGGAAAAAATTGAGCAATACGAACGATATTGCGATTTCCGAGATTGTATTTCTTATTTATGACCAGCCACCGCCTTACCGCTCATCAAGTCTACATTTAATCCTTAATTTTAAGGAAAACTACCGCGATATACCCACCGAAGCTGTGTTCGATAAAACTTTTATTTGGCCTAAAGATTAAGGAATTTCTGAAAGCAACTAAGAGGTAAACCTCTTGAGATTCCGCATGCAATGGTAAAAGAAATTTTGCGTAGGTTAACTCGAACATGATCTTTTCAGCCTTGAGACATAAACACTGGAATTAATATCGAGCATCGCTATTAAAAATATTTCAACGCAACATTTGAACAGCAGACATTTGTAAAACTCAATCTGCGCCTCGAATTGCTCGGCTAAATTTATAAAAAAAAAAAAATCATCGATTGTTCGAGCGCGATAAAGCGAGTCGTGCATTCGATGTACGACTCCAACCATTGACAACAATCAACATCCAACGGCCGTCGAGTCCTCAAACTTAACCAAAACTATCGAATTCAACCTCTTGACCAACGTCCGTAACGCCCATTCACTCGAATAAAGAATAAAGAACGGCAAGGTAAACTGAAATTTTTCGTTGTCATTTATCGAACGAATGTTTTTCCCTCGCCAAATGCACGCATCACTGAAGCCTCGCTCCTTCTTTTGTTTGTTGCTGTGTTGGTGTGTTGGTCTGTTGGTTTGTGGTGGCGGCGGCGGCGGCGGCCTTGTTTCATAGTGCGCGGCGTTAAATGAGAATTTTTCACGTACGAGTAATGTTTTTTTGCACATCCGGAGATAAGGTAAAGCGGAGCCCTCGGACGTGAACAGCAAATGACAACCTGTGTGCTTCCAGTAATAACTGACGTTGCTTTGTAATTTAGCCCTATTACAAGCAACGTGCACTTTTCTAAGGAGTCGTCCCAGTCGGTGTTTCATTTTTTCTCTCGAATTTTTCTCACTCTCTCGCTCTATCCTTTGTCCTTCGAGAGCATTAATATGAACGTCGAGGTGACGACCACGAGCGAACGTCGTAACAGCAGCGCAGCACGAGCGCTTATCATCTCATGACTAATTCCTATGCTTATACAACGATAAATTTCGCCATCTTTCTCGATTCCCGGCTTATGCCTTGGCTCCATTAGTTTTGGCCGAATTCAAAATAGATGCGGAGAGCATTACTCGAAAATCAATGAGAACAGCACAAATCGTCGATATCGACTCGTCATCTCACTTTTACACGAAACACAAAAGAAAGGAGGTTCTTTATAACGAAAATACCACTTCACCGACGGAACCATTCGGGCTACCCCAAATTTCAGATTGTAATCTGAATAACATTCAGGGCGATTGGTAAATGCTGGATTTAGTTATAATTTACTGTTTCTTTTGCTCGCTGGTGTGCAGCAATTCGGACGCGGCGCTCAATTATTCACTAAAAGATAATTGTTATTTTTCGAAGGGAAAAATGTGGAAACGGTTCTGTAGGAATGGAAAAACGAGAAAAGCAAAATTCAGCACGAGTAGAGCAGGGTTATCTGCTCGGTGGTTGAAATATAGATCAAACTTCCAGGAAAGTTCGCCGACGCAGTCGACGACAGGACGCCGTTGACTCGTACGATGGAGTCCAGAGTTGACGCCAACTTATGGAGAGCATACGTGCGTGATACGGCATTGGGAACACAGGCAGAACGTCGCTCTGCTAGACTTGAATTTTACCAGCGTCGAACAAACGCTGTTCCGATCATATCGGGTACTTTCTAATGCGGAGTCGGCCGACAAAATAGACATTGAATTCTTGCAATTGCAACAATAAAAACGTAACCCCACTATCGCGAGCGTTATTTTTGTTTCCTAATTTGTCGCATCAAGCTTTAATAACGTCGATCGATTTATTCTTATACATTCGTCGTCGTAGTCGTCGTCGTAGTCGTCGTCGTCGTCGTCGTCGGCGGCGGCGCGACGAACTCTATAGACACGCTTGCACGTGTATTCTCCTTTTTCAGGGGTTGCGCGAGTCGCTCGAAAATAAACCGCAAGCGGTTAGCCGGTCTCTCACAACCTAAATGTGTCGTCGCGAGTGTACGCGGCTTTTAGGACTTTGGAAGAACGAAAGATGCCGTTTGATAGACTGTAATCGAATCAGCGAATGTGCGAGTCCGGAGCTTCAATAATCTGTTGTCTCACCCCGAGGGTGTGTGTGGCTCTTGTGCTTTTCGAAAAATCTAAAATTGTAAACGTTTTCAAAGCTGCTCGACTCCCGACCAGAGAGAAATATTTTAGCCAGTAACTCGAGAACGGATCGACATTTTAATCTCAAGCAGTGTTCTAGTGTTCTCTTATAATTAACCAGCTAAAAGCATACCATAAGCCAATAAATAAATTCGGCCAAGCCACCTTCCTTACGAACGATACTCCGAACAAACGGATTACCTCAATTTATTGTAATCGCGATAAGAGAGGAAAAAACTAGTCTCTTAATATTCATCCGATAACGCGTGCAGCATTTATCGACTGCATTCAAATCTAAAAGCATAGGCTGCTGCTGCTGCTCTCGACGCAAGACTCAATTTTCCACGCAAATTTATGTAAACTCTCGGCTGTTTATCGGCGCGCGCGATGCAATAGCGTTGCGCGCGTAACCACAGCGACAAGCGCGTCCGCGTCGAAAATGAACTCTGCGAAAACGCAGCCGAGCGTACGATTCCACCTACGCGCTCGCCAGGATCCTCGCGCAGTTCGTCCTTGCGGCCGCCCCGTGTACTCGCTCGCTGCCTCCCTTCCGAGGGTCGGGAGCCAGTGCAGGGGAGGAGGCGAAAGGCGATGCATTATATCGCAAATTTCATTCCTAAAATGGCCTCCCAGCAGCGGCCGAGGCGAGACCGAGACCGAGCCAACACACAGGCGAACGAGAGCGAAAACGTGGGCCTGGAATTCGCCGGGGGATCGGCATCGGGAGCAAGAGGTGGGGGGTGACGACACGACATCGACGGAGAAAACGGCCGCGGGGGAAGGAGAGGAGAGCGACGACGCGGGAGAGGAAATGTTATGAGCGCGGAGAGATAAATTAAAGATAAGGGATATTATTGTGTGGCGACGAGGCGGCTTATTTATTTGCAAAAAAGCGCTTTATTTAAAAACAAATCGATTCGCGGTGCTTGCTGATAAGCGTGTTAAATGCTCCATCGATACGAGCCGGATCTTCAGAAAAATTCAATCGTTAGGATTCGATAAAATTATTAGCGCGTCCTTATATTCAATTGCCCCTTACAATTTTAGCTCCGCGATAATTCAGTAAGATTAATGCCATCGGAATGAATCGAGTCTATCTTTGCGACTAATTTACAATTTGCCAAAGATGCGCCGTTTCTTTTTGACTCCTCTCAACCTCGTTAAAAATACAATGAGTCATACAGAATCGAGAAGAAAAAACATGTAAGAAACGTCGTGTATTCGTTAATTTTAATCTGAGGTAGAACACGTGTAAAAGTTGCCCGTTTCCATAAATTTGCAGTCATACATATGTATACATGCACGTACGTACTGATGTGTGCGTGCACGGATGGATGGACGGACGCATGTGTGCGAGCGTGTGCGCGTGCGCGCGTCTATGTTTATACGTTGAATTCCTACACTTTAAACTTCGCGTTGACCATTCGTAAATTATTATATATTCATTAATATTAGTTAAGCGAAAGCTAATCTCGATGGAATCAGACAATTTAAACGAAGCTTCGTTCAAGCACGACTCGGAATTTCTCGCTGCACTTGATGTTACCTTCGCTCTCGAAAGAAACGCATATCTCTTTATTTTTCTTTCGTCGTCTCGTTTTTCTATTGCCAGCGACGGCAGTTCAGGACGATTAATCGCCCGGAAAATACCACGTCGAGTTTCGTCTTACGAGAGCACCTGGACTTTTATAGGAGCCAACTGCCGAGCACGCGCTTTTCGTCGGCCGTTAAGCTTGGCGAGTCGGAAAATCAGGTTCGCCATTTTATTAGCGCCTGGAAAAAGAAACGCCGGACGCTAAGGGCCGCCTTTCCGAGTCCAAGTGTCCTCGAGATGAACTTGATTCGCGTAACATGTCTCGTGAATTTTTGGCATTACCGTCATTCTCCGCGCTTTATCCGATGGCAGAACTCGTTTAAGTCATCGTTGATTACGGCCAGCGAGTAAAACTATATTGGATCTCGAGTTTCCTTCCGAGACACGCCGATGCGCTTAAAAAACCAAGACTATTTTCAGAAATAAGCGCGCGCTGCAACATAATGGGACGGCGGGTCCGGGCATCAGGTACGCGAGGCACGTAACTCATAGTGCTCACTCTGATACCAAATAATAATCCAAATTAAGACGCGAGGTTGGCGCGCGCAAGTGTTCAGGGTCAGGGCTCCTCGGAACGATCACCAAGTGCACGCGTAAAATTAAAAGCGAATCGCCATCTTACTGCCCGAGCTCTCCTCGCACGCGCGCACGCACGCGCAGCGCGTGAATATCTTTTGTTTCTCACGATCTATTGTGAAGTTCGATGCAGCTTGCCGGCGCGACTCGGCTGGCAAAAAAGGCCGAAGAGGGGGGGGCGAAGGAAGGAAGGAAAGAACGAAAGAGCAAGGCAATGAGAGGGAATGAGAGAAAGAAAGAAAGAAAGAAAGAAAGAAAGAAAGAAAGAAAGGAGGAAGGAACAAGCGAGAAACTTCTAGTGGAAGCGCTGCAGCAGGAGAAGGCAGGGAAGTAGGAGAAGAAGCGGCCACGAGTAAAAGGCCGGGCCACGCATCCTGCGCTCGGCGCACGCTTGGCTTTCCGCCGGCCTTGGAGCCACTGAACCACTCCGTGGTTCAACGATTCGATGTCGCAGTGTCGCTCAACTCGCGGCTACGGGCCGGACTTGGCACCGCTTCCGCCAGTACCGCGAATCGGCGCGCTCGCGCCTACGTTCCGAACTTTCGCCGACCGGAGGATATGTAGCATCGGTGCCCGCGATTTTCTGCCCCTCCCGCTCGGCGTGCCTTATTTTCAGCCACCGCCGATGATGTCGGGGCTTCCCTCCGCCGGCCAGTCGGCGGCCGCTGCGCGAGGGAATGGCCGATCTAGATTTATCGGCTGGATCGTTCGTGTGCGGCGACGGCGGCGAATGCGAATTTCGACGATCCGGACTGTAGCCGCCGCCTCGACGCGAGACTGTGTGTTTTCGCCTCGTACGCCCCCCGCGCAAGGATATTCGATATCGATATCGGCTTCCATTTCAAAGGTAATTGGATTTTTCGAAAATTCAGGCACTCGCTGAACGCTTCTGATTGCTTCATTAAATCCGTGGGCCGTAATGCCTCGTGACAGGGCCGATGATGATTTAATAGATAACTGAAAGACAGGTTTTAATCGCAAGTACGAGAGGACAGTCGTTCGCCTTTGATTACGCGCGCAATCATCGGCCAGTGCCGAGTTTGAAAAAAGAAAGCGACAAATCCACGCGCTTAATACATCACGCGGGCAGGCGTCGCGTCGAATCGAAGCCATTAGCGCAGCTCCGAGCGAAACTAAGTTAACGAACGAGGCGATGCCTACGAGGCGCGACGAGGCGCTGCTTATCAGAGCCGCAGATTAATCCTATCATCCAGCCCCATCCGAGCTATCGCCGTGAGCTGGACGAGATTGCGCGCGCGCTCCTCCTCGGCTGCTCGCCTCGCGACAACCAAAGGGAAGCCCCGAGTACGTGCGTGCGTGCGTGTGCGGGAGCGCGCGGGCCGCCCGAAAAGCCTCGACGTGGCGGCTTTGCTCCAGTGCGCGGCCTTGAAATGCTGAAACACGCTGGAGGAACGCGCGAGCGGCACAAAGGTGAGCGCCGGCGTACGCGCCACGTGCTTTTTTCTATCTCGCTCGCACCGACTCTCCCCGCCAATGTAATCTCCCGGCTTCGTGTATCTTACTCACGTACGCGTCGGCCCGCGCCGCGCCGACCGAATGCCGACACAGCTTTTTGTTACTTCTTAGAGAGAGGGGGGGGGAGGGGGGAGGACGCGCGCTTCTTCGATGCTGCGAGGAATCCTATCATCCTTTTACCGAATGTCGCGCAAAGATGTCGCCGATGGGGAGGCCAGAGATCGTCGCGACTCCTCGTCCGTCCTTTTTTCTTTTTTCCTTTTTCTTTTATCTGCTTGCAGTGGCGATTAAGGTAAGCCGCTTACAGGCTCTGGCAAAAGATTTTGTAAAGGCTAATTTATATATTACTGTTCGCGTGTTGCAATATGACGGTCGACGTTTTAAACGGCTCACCGTGCGTTTGCTGCCACGTACGAACAAGCGGGCAATTTTTAGTTATTCGGAAAATTCCGTTAGCTCACAGTCGCGGCGCATTACCGTTCCTCGTGCTCTTTGATAGCGATTGTGAGACTAGAATGTGAGTAAATGAAATGTGTTTATTCAAATGTAATGAAAGACGATCGGAGGAGCTGCTGCGAGATATATGGATCCGGAGTAGAAGTTTTACGATGCGCTAGACAACAAAGACGGACGTGAAGAACCGTGAAGAAGAAGTAGAAGAAAGGACCCTTCTTCCCTTCTTTTCCGGGTAACTGATAGGTCGGGGAAAATCGAGATAGACGGGGCCTCTTTCAGGGTGACGACTATCGCTCTTCCGCACAATAACCAAATGAGAAAGGCGTCGCCCTCGCCGAACCGTACGCGCGCCATTTTCTCCCCAAAGCGATTCGCGCGACTCTCGTTACAAATTACGGAAAATTTCCAATTAAAGCGGCTTAGGCGACGGACCACTTTTATCGGCAATCCTGTTGGGTTTATTACATCAAACGCGCCTAACATTATGCAATATTATTAATCGACGACTAAATTGCGAGTCGCGCAGTTGTGCAATCTTCGCATATCACTCTCAAAACGCAAAACCGCCTGCGAATTTAATTACTGCGCTTTAATTACAATATTTAATTCCGAGTTGCATGCGCGGCATTGACGGGAGGGAACACCGTTTACACGTTCAATTATCCCGGTATTAAAAAAAGAGTTTCTTGCCACCCAACGCGATTTTTGGCTGACAGACTCACCTAGACTGGAGAAAAAGGCGGCCACGACGACTCGAGGAGGAATTAACTATAAAACCTCGGAAGCCAGCATACGGGCCGGGAGCGGAGGCAGGTCGCGGGCTCTGAATTCGAAGAAAGACGGTCGGCGACGACGGCCTCGAGGTCCGGCCGTCTGGCCGCTCTCGTGGCTCCCCGCGTATCGTCCAAAGCAGAACCAAGCCACAACCGTTTCTCCTTCGCTTTTACATTCGGCGCACGAAGATCTGTGTTATATGCGCGCGCCTCTCTGGCCTCTTCCGCTCTTTCTCCTTTATTCCATTCAGAGACGAGCAGCGGCGGCGATGACGGCGACAGCGACGGCGACGCTTTTATCGGCAGGAAATTGTTTTTAGGCATCCGCGGGGAGTAGGAAGACGAATCGAGTATTTGATCGATAGGCAGATGCAGCAGCTGAGTCATCCGCGCTTGTGAACCAGAGTCTCGGATATTCGTGTACCTTGTGGGGCCTCGTGTTAGAAATGGGGTACGGAAACTCGCCACTCGGCTACTTAATTTATACGAATGAATGTGAAAAAATGCAGCGGATCGCACGTGAGGCGAGACTCTTGATCCCGAGCACCGATGATACGCGCAATGCGGCCCAACAAAACGAGCAAAGTTTTGTTTTACGGACAAAGTGGCTCGAACGCATTGTCTATAAATTACGCGAAGCAGCTCCGTAAATTTTTTCGAGAAAAAAGAAATCGAGGGAGGCGGTAAAAGCGATTGTACATTGTCAGCTTCGAAGACCCGTATAAAGCAGCTTAAACTTAATGATGTGTTGGACGGATATTTTTCACAAAGATGTCGTTTATTTAAGTGTCATTGTATCAAGTCAAGCAAGTAACGCACCGCGCGGACACGAGCATGATCTTAAATTTACATTGTAAGAAGTGACAGTGACAGCAAAGGAATCTAAAGCTGCGCGAACAACGGAGTGTACTTAATTTCCTTTTATGCTACTGTGTATGTACCATTCATCCGTGCGGTTCATTACTCCGCTACTCATTTTTCTTCGGAGAAATATTTTAACCGACTCAACTGTCACACGCCCGAGCGGCTCGCAAAATGCTTGCGAAAAGTTCTTAAGACCACATCAGAGTCAACGATAAGATACGAGTGTTCCGTTTGCACAACGCAATAAAAGCCCTGCAACAGATGCAAGTGCAACCGAATAATTAGAATTAATAATTAACAATTATGAAGTCGCACTGCAGGTAACGCAAAAAGACAATTTTAATAAAGTGACGGTCAGTGCACACAAACGAAATATCGCCCTGGGAAATCGAGGCACCGGGGTCCGGTTCGGTCCTCCTTCGAGCTCGTGTAAAGCGCTCTCTCTCTCTCTCTCTCTCTCTCTCTCTCTCGGCATTGCGAGAACACGCGTGCGCGCGAAAAATTGCCCACCTCGCGGACTGACTAATGGTAGGTTGTGCGAGGACCCAAAATCGTACTTCTAGAGGAGACGGCATGAGCCTCGAATTAAAGGCAATTTGTCGAGTTTCTCTCTCCGAGGCGCGCGTATGCGAGCCCAGACGGACACAACCTTCGGAAAAATTGCAGAGCCTCATGGGCTCCTCGACGCGTGGACGCAAGCGCGTAATAAAAATACGGCGCGGCGATCGCGTGGGCCAAGGGCGTTAAATTATTATTTGCAGGAGGTTGGGAGAGAGATGAAGAGAGAAAGGAAGACGCTAAAAGTAAGTTTTATGTAAAAACGCATTAACTTGAGGCATTGGCAAGAGTTGATTTAAATTACAGTCATTACGGTGTTTTATTGTGCATTTTGATAATCCCAACAATCATTGATAAATAAGTCCCATAAATTTAATAAACAGTTGATGAGCTCTTCCTAAATGCTTCGCACGGGCTATAAAAGGGAATTTCGTGATTGATTGGGAGCCGAGGAGTGCGCGCGCTACAAAAGTATCGAAGAATGTTCAATCATGCCCTGGAATTGCGCTGGCCGTAATGTAACATAAAATACTCAATTTTAGACGAGCAAACATCTCGACGCACGAGAAATCGTTTTCTCGGCTCTTTTCCTTGTCGACGGGTGTAGAATAAACGAACGGAAAATAAACAAAATTGGTGAAAGTTTGCGGAGAGGGTGAATTTATGCAGGCAACCTGCACGGAGGAAAGACAAGGAAGAACTGTAGTAATGCATTTCTCGTCGGAGGAACATCAACACCGGACTTTCGGCTTCGTAATTCGAGCGATTATTATTCATAAGCGGACTGAGCAATGTTATTGATTCAAGCGATTTTTGTTATGAGCGCCTCGGACTTTGTGTAGGATTATTTAAAGAGCGCGTGCATTATCATTATTATAAGGTAAATCGATGCCAAATTATGAATCGGAGACTTTTTTGCATTAAATATAAAACGATAAATGCAGTTGCACGGGACGGGGCTCGGATCGGACTAATGGCTTAAGGACCGACCGTTGAAAAGAGTTCCGATCTCCTCCATCTACTCGAATTTCAAATATATCAAGCTTTCAAAAATCCCGAGCAATGTTTTAACCCAAAAATTCCATTATCAGCAAATTGATAATGAATTTTGTGAAAATTTGATTCGAACGAACGCAGCTCGGAAACTTTTTTTCAAGGTCCATTTTTGCACAAAGAACTTTCAATTTTTGGACTACTTTCACCGCAGTCTAACCTTAATACGAGAATAAATGAAAAAATAACAATAAATAAAAAACGATTAACCCTAAAGTGTTAAATCTCCAACCTGCGGCTTTGAAATGGACGGAAAAGAAATGAAACCAAAAAATAAATGGCTCCAGACAAAAGGGGTCGCGAATAAAAAAGCGTCAAAAAAACCTTTAAAACCGGCGTATTACACAATTTTTCCTACAGACGAGACGCGCTCGCTCTCTTTCTCTCTCTCTCTCTCTCTCTCTCTCTCTCCTTTCTCCCTGCTTTCTCTCTCTATCTCTCTCTCTCATTCCATTATTTTAATTGCATAACGTGAAAGTTCGAAACGCCAACGACAGAAATATTTATTGGCGAACAAATAAAGCTACGTCGTCGTCTCCGATATTCATATCTTATCCGCGTGTGAAACAAAAGGTGTGTATTTCGTGCTCTCGTAACTCGCGCCGCGTGCGCCGACTGCTTATCAATAAATTCGAAGATTGGGCCGCCCGAGCATAACTCGCGTGTGGGATAGGAAGTGTTTTTCAGGACCACTCGCGAGTTGCATAAGAACCGCTGCTGCAGCTGCTACTGCGCTCTTCGTCCTGCGAATTTTAATCAGAGCGCTTATTTCTAGAATTCCTAGCTGGAGTTTTGCAAAGATGATTGCCTCGATTTAATTGCATTCGTAAGCTCCTGGATACGCGAGGATTACATTTTTTAGATCCCGATCGAGTTGCACTCTCCTGGTGGTAAACAACATTTTCGTTTCGAGTGACTTGTTTGTCGGAACGAATTACTGATTTTTTAGTGCAAAGCACTTATCTGAATTGGGTTCGTGCGTATGCGATAAATAAGCGAAGCCACGTTTTAATGGTACCAATAAGAAATTTTAATTGAACATTTTCACGTCGAATTAAACAAATAATAAGTACAGTCCTTCGCGACGATTAATAACCTTCGTTCGAATGCGAATTGCGAATCTGTCATGTCCACTTTACATCGGCGTTCAGAAATATATTAATGACGGTGGATGCAAAATGAGCCTTAGTACCAAATTGCTCGTACTCTTGATTTTATAAAACGCATCGCCTATCGGCATTAATTAATGCAAGCATTATCAACGCGCGATTACATCGTTCATCGTTTCCAGACGCTTTCTCTCTTGCCTCGGGCGCTGCGTCGGCAGACCCTCTCGTTACGAGCCAATTAAAGCTCCAGCGGAAAATAGTCGCGCGAGTCGCGTATAAAATTGCAAATAGCCGAGGTTAAAGTGCGCCCGGAACGATATCGTCGTCACCGTTGTTGGTTGCGTCGGAACAACCGACAATAAACGCGGTAACGACGCGTTAAGTGAATTTGTCGCGAGTAATTGAGGAATTGGCGCGCTGGCAACAAAGCAAGGAAACGACTCGCTCGCTCTCGCGCGACCGTAAATCACAAGGATCGTAATAGCGAATCGCTCTTATTAAGCAGCTGCTTTACATCCGTGAGCAGCGCTGCGTTTTAACAAACAAAGACACCAAAGTGGATCTCTAACTGCCCCTCATCTTGCAATCACCGAAATTCCGTGTCGAAAGTGGAGGATGACGTGCTTTACCTGGCAGAGGACCCAAGAATCTCTCTCCCGGAAGGCCCACGGGGGAGGAGCGTAGGTTACAGGTAGATGCGATCAAACAGCGTCCAGCAGACGCGCGCCTATTCATTGCCCTGGCCCGTGTACGCGGAGCTGCGTCTCTTTCGTCTGCACCCCCCCCGCTCCCGCCACTTTGCATCGCTCCGAGCCCGTAGATCTGGGTAGCTACGACTACCTGCAGTTCGCTTACGATTTGAGGCGCGACATTAGTGAACGCGTGCACGATGTTCACGTGATCGTTCACGGGCCATTCGGCATTTCTCAGTTTTACCGTGACCAGCGCTCTTGTCGCTCTATTTGTTTACGAGAGCTAATAATCTTCCGTCTTCGATCTATGGAGCCTTAAAACTTGCCGCGGTGCTTTTTTACGAGATGACTACTTTACTCGCAATAGCCGCATCGAGATAAGCTTCGGTGAATTGGTCGTTTATAGTTTTGTCTCCATTATTGTGCTGTCTATTACACGTTCCGTGTCACTTACCGAATGTGTACATTATAGCGTTGGCCAAACATACTAATAATACAACTGCGCTCACGTTTCATTTGGGAACCGGAATTGCAAAAACGTAATAACAAATTACCACACATCGCCCCATACATACATTGCTTATTTATTTATTTCTTAAAATTGTAACTGCCAACGGCTCGAATTTTCACATCTGCGCAGAGCCTGCCGTGCCTCCTGGGTAACGATATTTTAGTGCTCTGTTTTATATTTACTTTTAAGATACCGCGTAATCTTGACATTCCTCTGTGATAGTTCTTACCGGGAAAAATGCAAAACGCGAGGGAAAAATATTTCCAAACAAAGCGCCAGAGATACTTGTTCACAGTCGTTAGCAGGGCACTGAAACCGGAGGAGGGAAACAAGCGGAGTAGATCCTTTCCGAGCCGTGTGTGCGCGCATGCGCCACAGCGAGAAAGAAGATACACCGGTGCGTCCAATTTCAAACTCCCGCACCTGTGCAGCACCGCTCGCAAATTTATCACACTGCTTTCTTTTTTTCGCGTTCTATTTTGTGTTTCTTAAGCGTACATGGACGACACGGTGCATTACATTGTGCTCGGTTAAATTTTAATCTCTTCCCTTCGAAAGCTTTTAAACACTTTTTCTTTAAGACAACCAACCTACGCAACGACGCACACAGCGCGAGTTCTTAATTAATTTTTAACGTTCGAATTAAGGCGAACTAAATATCGAACTAAATAGAATTTGCGAGTACATAATGGAACGCCGCTGAAAAAATGGGTCTTACGGTTGTCCCCCCCCCCTTATTTTACTTGTACTCACGATAAAGCCGAACCGTATGATCCAAGAGGCAGTCGCAACTGTGCTTACCTGTAACAAAAAAGAGAACCTAACATTAAAATTCTATCGTCTAAAATTATTATTATCGCTTAATTAGAGTCTTGGAGAGATCCTAAATTTAAACCTACAACGGAGTGCGCATCTCGTAAAGCAAAGAAAAATCAACAAGCCAAAGATCGACAACGATACCGCATTAGGCAGTCTGTAAAAAGTGATTAGTAGTCGGCAGCCTAATGAATTGTCGAAAGGACGGAAGGAAAAACGACGAGATACAGAGGAGAATGAGAGGGAGAAGCAGAGAGGACGCGAGGACACACGCAACCCAGCAAAGAAGAAAGAGAAAGAGGAAGAAAGAAAGAATGAGAAACTGGCATCGGTGGGACCGTAGTAGGAGAGATGGCGCAGACACAAATAAATCGCGACAAGCTTAATAATAGTGAGCGAGAAAAGGGAAGAGGGGAGGGATTGCGAGCGACAAGTGCAAGAGAGAATAAGATAAAGAAACCAACTTGGTTGCTGCCAACGAGCAGTTGTTCGACCCGAGATTTCATTATTTATTTATTTCATTGTATCTTGATTCAATTATTGGTCATTACTAATCGTCACAATGCATTTACTGCGCTCTACGTTTACGCGCGCACACGGTATATTTTATTACACACATAAAAATTTTATTTAATGCTTTGGCATTCGATGATTCTAATCAGACTGCGATGAAAAACTTTTCCGATTGCAGCTTTCTTCGCAATCACCGCGAGTTTATTAAAAAAATCGAACGAATTTCCAATCAATTTTATCATTTTTCACATTAGAAGCACGCTGCTTCATTATTGTGATACAATTACAAAAATCCTAATTCGTTTCGAACGCCATTCTTAATCACTCGTCGATTATCGCACTTAATAGGAGCCAGCCGTGTCGCAACTACGGCTTCTCCAAATCCCATTTAATTTAAATGAACTTTTGCAACAAAGCCATCTACGGCTCGTCGCGAGTCTCGCGCGTTACGAGTTGCACTCAGCAGAGGAAGGTGAGGGGCGGCGACCTGTCGTCAGCCCCGAAGCCGATCAAGCAGTTGCGCCTCGTCTTCGGAAATTCAGAAATCCGCGCGAACGAGACAGAGAGGCAAAGCGTATCGACGTGGAGGGCAAATAAGCGTTTGGCTCGCGAGGGCTTTGTCTCAAGGTGAACGAGTGCCTGCCGCGGTCTTAAACGCATAAAGGCGTCGGCAGCGGTGGCTCATCGTTCCAGTAGGCCAATAATAAAATCCATAAGTCAGCGCTCTTGGTGGATTTCGCGCGGCTACGTTGCGCAGTCGGCGACGAGCTGGCGGATGCTGCTGCTCTTGATGAATGGACCTCTTGGGGGCCTTTTCGACGGGCATTGCGGCCGCGGCGCTTCGTACGTGCGCCAAGCGACCGAATCGACGCTAAAGGCGCACCTGGGAGCGTATCCGCGCGTACGCCCTGAGCACGAACCCGACAGGAATTTCCCTCTTCGAAACGATGTCAAGAGGCGCTCTGGCCAGAAGCTCTTATTCTTCTGGGTGCCTCCGATCGTCCTCCTCTTCGTCCTCCTCTTCCTCCCCTCGACGATGGAAAGTGAAACTGGACCGAGACGAGCCTCGTTGCCGGGGAAATTTTCGGTAAGGTTGCTATTACACGAGTGAGTAAATTTGGGTGTGCAATAGCCCGAGAAGAGGAGAGTCGCAAATTTTGAGAACGTGCTGGAACGCGGGAGCGGTGATGAAAAAGCGTGCGTCGCTGCTGCAGAGTTGAGAACCGCGTGCTCGCAGTGCTCTCTTTGTCTATACAACGAGTTCGAGGAGGGCCCGCGAGGACCCGCGCACAAGCTATTAAGCGCCGCTGGCGGCTGCTTCTTCTTTTCCCTTTCCTTTTGGGTCCTTCTTCCGCTCCTTTTACATCCCCGGCGAGCGTGAGACTTGCATTCCTTTTGATTCATTTGGATTTCGGGCAAATCGATGCACACTGATTGCTGTGAATTTTTATCATTAATTTGAAATTTTTACGCTCTTTTAATGCCCGGCCAGTTGAAATTCGCTAGAGGAGAGTTTATCGAGATCGTTACGTATTAGAAGTAAGTTTAATGTCTTAAAGCTCGATGCCCCTGCCTAGTACTTTGGAATCGTCCTCGAGTCCAAAGGGCGATCGGACAATTATCTAGGAGACTTCGAGCCGACGTTTTGAAAATACGCGGCCGAGCGTCGACTTGCATTGTGGCAAAATAATTTCGGAATTCGCAACGACGTCGAAGTCTTTACAGTTTGTCGTAAAATTCGAAACGCCGCAAAATTTCTTAATAAAAGTTCTAGCTTAAAAAATAATGTAATAAGAAATAAATAATGCCGTGCTGGGATTCGCAGAAGGAACCGCTCCTTAAGGACCCGAAAAAGCGACATTCGACGCGGTAGGAAAAAAGACGAAAGTAGAGAAAGAGAGTGAGAGAAAGAGAGATGGAGGGTGGGGTGGAAGAAAGGTAGACAGAAAGAAGAAGAGGGCGGAACGAAAGTGAGCGTGCGAAGAAATTCTCTTGGCTCTACTAAACCACTGGCTGCTGGTGGCTCCCCCATGACTTTAGAAATTTACGATTTTAGAATTTTGTATTCCAACGATAAACCGGAAAACTTTGTTTGAACAAATTGTCTACTTCAAAGAATTCAGGTACAATAAGATTTATGGAATATCTTGTAATGAACGAAGAAAATTATTTTGTCACCGATTCTATTATTAAAGGAAAATTTATTATGTCCACAAATACTTTTCACCATTTACGTAAATCATTGTTTTTAAAATATTTATGTTTATATTTAGAAGAGTATTTTTTTTTTAATTTCCCCTTGAATTTGTCGTATTTTACAAATAATTTATATCATCATTTTAAACGGAACGAATGAACTTTATCGCTCATAAATAGAATAAATCTTATAAATGAAATTCAGTAATATACATGGAAGCATGGAAAATTCTATTAAATTTAAACTCAATTTATGCGTCGACTTTGTCCCCGAACGTGCAAGTTTACTTTGCAAAATCCGCTTGTTTATTCATGTCAAATTTAATTAATTTGCATAAAAGCTCATTCCGCCTACGCGAGTCAAAGTACACATGCACATAAGAAGCACAGATGACGACTTTTCAATTCCTTGAAAGGTGCATCCGCCTTTACAAAAACTAATTATTACGCACGAATTCTTATAATCAAGTTTAAATTATAGCATTTCCCCATAGAAGGTGATACGTCATCGTAAAAGAGCTCGTGTGTTTGCGTCCAAATTAAATTATTCCTCGAAAGTAAATATTCAATAAATCACCAATGCACACATTTAAAAATATCAACCTGCCTTACGCGTAAAAAGTTTTAATGCTTTTCTAATGAAATACAAGTCTTTAACGCTAACCTCCATTATTTACAGCTTAAATAAAATGCCTATCTTTGGAATACGGGTATAAAGATAAACTGCACAAGCTGCACTCCCAGAAGTTCTGAAAAAAGATTTTTGCTTTATCGAATTATAATTTTATAACGGCGAATAACGAACATCCACCCGCCGCAAAAGTATCGAATTAGGCGTTGACGCTTTTATTCGATCGTATCCGCGCGATTCCGAAGGCTCGTATTGTTTTTACATCCCTTAGATATTTAAAGTTGAATAACGACGTCGAACTTGAAAACCGGTTGAAGTAATAGGCTGTAAAGTGAGACGTAAAATTTGAACCAGTTAATTGCTTCTTCGCGTAGTTATGTATTGATTATCAACCTTACCATTTAAAGCAGTCGGTCTTACCTGTCGATAATAAACACCGTAAATATTGTTTGTTAATATTCCATTATTCATAGTATAAAATCAAAGAAAACTTCCCTCGCGTCCAGGGCGTCGTCCTCCAACAAACGCTAATCGCAAATCAATCGCGCGCGTTGCTCATCGAATAATGACGAGGTTGGGAGGGGGTGGGCGAGAAGAGAAGATATTTCGCCCAGCGACTAACTCGTCACCTGTCGAGGGCGACAAAAAGTTTCGCAAGCTGCATAATCGACTTTCGATCTACGGATGCCAGCACCACCAGGAGGCTCGCGACGGGCTGCAGCCTGCGGATGCGGAGCAAAGACGAATTCGCGTGGCTCTGAGCGTCTAAATCGCGCTTAAAGCCTCGTTTTTATTTTGTCCCCCGTTCCAGCTCGTTAGAGCCGTTTGCGCGCGATCAAGAGCACGAGCTGTGACGTTAGTCGGCGGCGCTTAGTGGCTTAATTGCGAGGCGCGCGTGCGCGGGCCGGCCTCGAAAAAAGAACGGCTCTGTCGTGGCCGGCGGTTGTTTGTGTTAGCGCGAGCCGGTGAAATCTGTATAAAACTTTTAGGCGACAGTTAAGTTATGCAAGCCACCGATCTTCGCTCCTTTTTTTTCTTTCTTCTTTTTTCTCCACTGCTTGAGGTCACGCGTAGCGCCTTTGTGCTCGGCCGTGAGAGGCTACAGTTAGAAAATGGCACGCGCGTTTCTATCGACGGAAAAAATTGGGGGCAATCATTTTCGGGTTTGCGAGCGGAAAATTGCGGCGACTTCAGATCCAATAAACATCAGCGTCGCCTGGAAGGTGGCTATTATTAGAAACGAAGACTTATTACAGTGGGCCTCTCGCGTATCCAAGTTGCCACGACAACTTACAAAATCTATTCGATATCAGCTTCGAATCTGGACGATTGTGACGAAGCAAACATCGACGCTAGAGGCCTAATCATTCTGTTAAATTGGAATAAAAACTTGTCGCTCTTCGAGGATACGGAAAAGGTTCTCCTCGACAATTTGCTCCGGCGAACGACTCGTTTGACCAACGGCCACATTATTCTCGCGGAATCCTCTCGAGACGGAAGATAGATACGCCGGGAGGAGGAAAAAGGTTCGGTTACGGTAACCCGGCGTCATCGCGGTGTATGAAGAAATCAAGGCTGCGACGATTCCGGGAAGAGCGTTAGAGAAATTCCCGCGAGCGGAGACGTGAGAATATTCATGATTTACCCAAAGTTCCGATAGATTTTCGAAACGACGCGCGGAGAAACCCAGTTGACACTTTCAATTCGAAGGATGCGAGAGTACACAGGTGATAAGAAAGTGTTAACTCCAGAGATAAATATGCGCCAGGAGGCGGAGGTTGGGATTCGCACGGCGCCGCGGAACTTTCAATGACCGACAGTCTGCGGCTCGCGCGCGCCGTTTCTTCTCTCCCCCGTGCTGATGCGAATTGGGACAAGGTTTCGAATTTACAGTCGTTTTATCGTTCGTTCGCCCCATTCCGACGGAAGGAGAAAAAGAAGAGCGTCGGAGGTTAAGTGAGGATCCGCTCGGTGAACAAAGACACCCGAAAGAGAAAAAGGCTAAATCGACGCGTTGCCGCCTGCCTGCCTGCCTCTCTGGCTTTTTTCTTTTTCAGATCTTGTTTTATATCGGTCAACTCGCCAAACACACATTCGCCGCAACTGATCTTTTGCCTCCGACCTTTTCAGAGAGCACGCGATCGTTAATTTAATTATTTGCCACAATAGACTCGCCGATTGGCTCTCGATTCATTTTCGCTAATCCGATAATACAATTTTGCAATCGCAGCCTTTTCGAATAATTTTATGTAACAGCCTTAAGAGTGACAATGCGAATCCGAGTCAAGCAATTTAAATCCCAGTGTCTCGAGCCTATTTTTAAGAATCCCAAATATTCACGACGACACCGGTTGTTACCGCAAAAAGAATGTTACACAATATGAAATTGTATTTCCAAATCCTTCTAAGCAAGACTAATGGAACCCAAATTTTCGGATACAAGAATCCGTGGCTCTCGCGGAGATGCCCGTCGCGATTACAGCCCCGTTTTCGAGAGGCGCGCCGGATTTATTTGGCGGATACCAAAGATAGAAACCAGAACGCGTCGAAACGCTGTAATAAAGCGCTTAAACCGAAACTGGCCGCTTGAAGTAGGTCAGTGTCAAGTTCGCCGGAAAAGCGACAATTGACATTTTTCTAATTCTCTTTTTACACTTTCACGCGTTGCAGCGAAATATATCGGCGCTCCCCCGCTGCTAATACTGTTATAATGAGCCGCAATTGACACGCGCGAGAAATGCGGCCCTCGCATCGATAGTTACCATTTTCTCTTTTTTCTACGTTATGTAATACAGCTTTTTTCGTCAGACGGCTCGGTTTCTCGTTTATGAATATAGAATAGGATATAAAAGACACTCCTCAGCACACGCGCGATAATAATTAAATAACTCAAATATTAATTAAATTGGAATTTTACTTTATAATAATTCACGGTCGCGCGTATTACTCGTATTAAACGCACAATGTAATAATTTCTATGAAAATAAATTTAATGCCTAGCTTTAAAATTTATCATCGTTCGAGTGAAATAATTTATACAATATGAATGAAAGCCTCGTACGTAATAAAGTAAAATACCAATAAAATTAAATTTCTTATAAAAATACTTTTCAAAATGCTGACATATTCTTTGGTTTTTGCAAATATTTTATATACTTGTTACTCGCGTCTTGTGTTGTAACATTTAAGAAAATACCGTTTAAGCCAAAATCCTGATTGATTAAATCTTTTTCTAATCCGATATATTCTTTTGGCAAACTTTTATTTTATTATGCATAAATCAGAATGAAATTTTAAAACACCGCGGAAAGTATGTTATAAACTCGAAATAATCCCCGTCAATTATTTATTAAAGCCAATAAATGCTCGGATAAAATTTATTGATTTGATTGTGAAGTAGATTATGTTGAGCTATGCTCGTTACAATTTTAACCGTAAATCGGCACAATACGCAATTTGTTTCTATCAATACATCAGTTATTGAATAAACTTGCGAAATAATGTATTGTGTACCAAATTTTAAGCTTTCGTTCTCCATCTCCGTATCTTCGATTTAACGAAAACATTTTTTTTCACGGCGTATTTCGACATTATTTTTAGACGATTGATAAGCTTTGAATATCTTAAAGAAACATAAGCAAATTGGTGCTGTGCGATTTATGTTCGCGGACACGTGCACAAAGCGTACGATGCAAATAATAACAAAAATTATTCTTCATTGCAACTCAACGATTGTACTTCGTTTTTATCTATAAAATTTATATTATTAGTGGATCGTACGATACACAATAGTTCACTCATTGTACGTGTATTTTTATTTCTCACAAATGAATGATTGGTAAATCGAATTCGTTTAATTTTTCGCAAGTGCATTTTGTATAATAAAGCCACATAAAAGTGCAGAACTTGAGTAACGCGACAAAACCTTACAGCAAATTTTATTATTTGAAAATAATGATGAACAACGGCAGTTATTCTAAATTGAAACAGTAATGTGCCTAATGTGCCTCGGGCTATTAATAAATTTCGTATTAGCTCTGCCTACTTCAATTTTAAAAGCACCTCAAAATTTTAAAAAGCGTACAAAAACTACAGCACGATCTATTAATATTCATTCATTGTTTATCCTTTTTTATTGCGTAAGGTCATCGCTAACGGTGTGCGTTTAGCACGTGGCAGCAATGCCACGTTGACAAAACAGCACGTGTTCTAATTTCCGTGCTATTATTCAACAAATGTGAGATAATCAACGACTTAATAATCATTATTTATTATTTATTATTTATACACTTGAATAGCTTATTAATTAAGAAATTGAATTCGGTACCTTAGACGTTTTCAAATATGTTCTCGCTGCAAGTTTTTCTTTTCGCAGCAAAATTCAAGCGCTGATTTTTAAAACTTTTATTAAATTCAGGGACTTTTTTAAAAGCAAAATTTACTTTTCATTCCAGCAAGTAATTATTAGCTATTAAAATATCTGTTTGTATTCGAATGTTTGCAGTATGACAGAGCTAAATACAGAACTTTTATGCAATGACTAAAGTATAAACATTATTTGTAAGTACTTAGTGTTAAGTTACACCGTCGCTCGAGTCTATCCCAAGAGCAACCAAAAGTCTACTGATACTCACAAAAAATGTTGCCCGTATCGTTGTAAAAACAAATCTCAATTATACCAACAAGCTCCCCTCCTTCTCTCCCAACACATTCGAGACGCTATATGAGGAGCCTCAAGGTGAGCAAAGTGAAGAGCAAGAAAAATCAAATGAGTTTTACAACAATCGCGTCAAATTTTTTCCTGTTAAAGCACCTAAAATCCGTCTCTCTCGCAAGAAAAGTAAATAACGTCTGGGAGGATCTACACGAATCGGTAAATGAAAAAAATCTCAACAGACCAATCAGCCAATTACTGCAAAGCAGCAAAAGAGCAGAATTGTAAGGTTGCATGCTATCGCGTTACTGACGAGCAATTGCCAGGGTCCCTCCCCCTATGCAAAAGAAAATACAGTGCGGAAGGACGAGGGACTACACGTCAATCTTAGGGGTACTTAGAAAAATTTTAAGTGTATTTGCTCCTTTCTCGCGATTAGGTAAATCCTCCTTTTCAGCGCGCAATCGATAGTGCGCTTCTCATAATCGAAGCACTAGAAGCCAAGGCACAATTGATAGTTTCCAAGAGCAAAATCGTTCGCAGGACGAGACTCGGCAACTCGATGGGGTTTCGCACGATTTTCAAATGGTACGCACCTGTGTGAGCCCGACCCCCGAACATCGAAACCTGACTTGGACTTTTTTATCAATGCTCTACTAGCAATTAGATTTTCCGGTCTCGACCGGCAACGGAAACAAATTATTCATCGATGGCTACTACAATATTTACAGTTAATTTTCCCTTCCATTATTATGCAGACTTGTTGCAGACTTTTGCAGCAGCCTCGCGTACAAGTGCTCGCACATCTTGATATGCGCTTAATACGAATAACGTAAAAAAATAATTTTAATACAAACCTCTATCGGTTATCTCTCAACATAACGAGCCTGCGGAAATGTCAATCTTGAAAATTATCCTATCAGCCGATTTTTACTCAACCCTTTTTCCAACATTATGCGCCGCGCAAGTTAGAACTGCGCGAAAAGGCCGTGCGTCGACGTGAAGGAAAGGACGAGGTGTCGCGGTTCTTATTTTCCACGCCACGCGTCTGCCTATCCGGCGCGGAATTTCGCACCTTTGTTGTTCGCAAACAAACCAAAATGTTTGCAACGTGGATAGAAATAAGGATTAAGAGTGCGCGGACTCCCGTACGGATCTCGCCAAAATGCTTCCCGAAGCTCCGAGACTGGTTATGCAAACTGTCGCTGCTGCTCTCAATCCGTCAAATTTCTCGCGGAGCGGAATTCCAATTTGCACCCGAAACGCCGTGCGCCGATCTCGCGCATTTGCATTGCATAATGAAATCGGGTGAAGAGCAAGTATTCGCCGGCTCGACTCGAACACGCCGGAACGGAATCACACTCCAAGCATCGAGCGCGGCAGTTCATCGAATTCGTATTGAATAAAATCTCGCGCTCCCGAGGCAGTTGGAGGCGCGCAAACTCTAGTGCGTGGGAGGGCTGGCGCGCGATAAAGCCTTGGCTGAATAGTGGGTTACTATCGCGGCGGTAGGTAGTCGGCGCACAATACCAACAGCGAAAGAAAGAGAAAGAAGCGCTGGCTCGCGCGAACCAAGTACGTCGAACTGTGACGCGGTGCAAGCAGGACGGGGTAACAAAGCAGTGCGTGTCGTAGGTCAAGATTCAAGACACTCGGCACGGACTGCGCCGACACTTGCGTTCAGCTTCTCAATCTCGATGAATTGTTTGCGTACACCAACAACGCCACGAATTTTTTCCTTTCTAATCTCATTAATGATTTAATGGGCTCCTGCCTGTGCTTTCCTGCTTTTTTAAAGACGAAAAAAGTCTTTCGGCTTTAATAAGGATGTGTGCGGTGGTGATATTGTTTTATTGCTTGCTTCAAACTTGTTATTCGAAACGCCAGTTAAAGCGCGCTATTTTCTAATGCGTAATTTGAACAAATTGGGTCATTGCACTTTCATTTACTGATTATGTAATTACGCTAGAAGAAAGATACTGCTAATTTGTCTACGTTTTAAAGGAGTTCCTTGACAATTTGCGGCCCGATTCGTTTTTAACGCGATCAAACGCGTCGTACTTTAATTTCGAAGAAAATGATATTTTTAACGCGAAACGATGGATTTGCTTCACCTAATTAGCGAGTCGAGCCACATTTCCTCCCGCTATAAAAACAGATGCACTTGGTTCGCTGGGCAAAAAATGGCCAAAGTTTTAAGATCATCCCATATATAAGAGCTGTTTAAAGGGCGTAGTGCCCACCAGCCGAGGAAATAATGCTCGTTTTCCAGTAGATAAAGCACGTGCTCGTTGTTGTACATACACATCGTACATACCTGTTCTCTTTAAGAGGAGTAAAAATGTTGATCGCGCAAAAGGATAATAAATACGTACGAAAAAATAAAACGCGTAGACACACAGAGATATTAGTCGATTGTTCGATAACCTACATTTGCAAGATGCAAAAAATTTGCCCAATCTACTTTACGAGCATCGATAACTCTTTAAAAAAAACTTCTGGCGAATAACCAGCGTTAACTACTTTTAAATTTTTTATTTTTCACGAAATTTTCCAAGTACTCGCGCATTTATTACTTTAAATCTAAGTGCCAATAAATTAGTCTAATTATATGATAATAGGAACTGATTAGCGCAAGACGATTTGAAAAAACAAACCGATATCGTGCATGGAATTGTCGAAGAGATGGGCATCTTAACGAAGATTAAGACGACGTTCAAGAAATGGACTTGATGGCAATCGACACGAACCGTTTCTCTCATTCAAATGGAAGTGTTGCGGTAGTCATTGTTGCTACCAGACTCCGCGTGTGCTCGTCATCGACCAAATGAAGTAGAAGCAATACGAGAAATAGACAACGCGTGTCGGCGTGCAGAGAATTGTAAAACGAGGATTAGAAAGGGCGGAGAAGTCCAAAGAAAATTGCGTCCACGATAAACCAAATTCGTTTTTGTCCAGTTCCGTGCGAATGCGTTAAAAATTTAATTAACCGTTCGCTTCGAATTATTAATTTAAAACAATTGCAAATTAATTAATTCCCCGACTCGACGATTTCAATAAAATTATAATATTTACAATTATAACGAAGCACGAAGATTGCTTGTGCAGCGTCTCACTAAAGTCATAAAGTCGCATTTTCAAAGCATTAACAATAAAAAAGGAGCCGAGCGAGCCACTGGCCGTTTCCTCAGGAAAACTGCATAAATAACTACCGCGCGGTGCACGAAGAAGAAAAAAAACAAAAAAGCACACTGACATCCGCCTGCAACGCGGCGCGCAATATTTTCTTGCGCAACAAGGAGGGAAGAGGGACCCTTGGTGCGCGCGTGCACGAGTATCCGATTATGCCTAGACCGCACATGTGCCTGTCGCCCTGCCTCTAGAGAAGTGAAGTTCGCTCGCGCGAGTGCCACCCACACAGGCCTACCGATCACAGGGCAACTTGTCGCATTGGCTTTATTGATTTTTTAGGGAGGCTCGACGCGAGTGCACGTCTTGTATTATTCAGCACACGCTCACCCTCTTTTCACTTGAATTTTTCTGAAAATCCAAGCTGATTCCTCGGTTGCAGCGCGAGCGACACCCACATAAGTTTCTAATAATTTTAATTAAAAATGCATCGTATAAGTCAACTTCGAATTGTTTCTCGGAGATGAGATTTTGTTGATACACACGCGTTGCGGACAATAGCAACGAAGACTAGAAAAGAATTATGTTCATTCCGTTCGGTATCCTATGCTAGTAGGTCATAACATACTTTCTTTGTCTTTTTTCGAAATTGTTCCTTTTTTTATTCAGAATTTAAAAAGAGAGAGAGAGAGAGAGAGAGAAGATAAAAACAACTCTTGAAATTCGCAAGAAATTGCTCTATTTCACTATTTCAGCTGCAGCTAGTCTTCACTTTTTAGCACCAGGCTATGCGCGCGAACGCGAAACTGGCGAGTCGCTGCAAGTACTGCTGATTTTGAAAAATGCATAAGATTTATGCAGCTAGTTTGGGGGTTTATTTCCCTTTTTTGGCCGGCAGCGTTTCTAAAAAAATTTCGCATCCTCCTCTATTGAGATTCACAAAGGAAGTGGAAGGACGAAAAGGAGAAAGGCTGCCGAGCCCTGGACATTCGATATCCCATCATCGGCACTGGCAACGATCTCTCGTGCACCAAACAAAAGCCTTTTTCATTTCCGATGACCCTCGCTCTTTCGTTCTTTTTTTCGCACGCGAGCTCAACTCGAGTGGTCTCTGAAATCTTACGCTGGTCTATAGGCAGCCTCGAACGAGTTCATGAACAGGATACGTCGCCGAGGTCGTAAAGAGACTTTAATTAAACGATAACGATGTAGACATCCTCCAGTTCTCCATTTTATAACTTGTTTTGCGAACTTTTGTATGCATTTGAATTTATTTTCACGTATATAATGTTTTCATTTTTTTTTTTTTTTTTTTTAAGGACACCTTTTTAAAATAATCTATTAAAAGTAAAATTACATGGGAATTCGAGACACAACTGCTTCGGCGTTTTATCGTCGCTTATTTGCTTCTAATCACTGAATACTTATCACTGCCATTCGAAAAGGAGCATCGAATACGCGTACGAGAACGCTTGAAGCGCAAAAAGCCGGAATTGTGCCTTCGTGAAATAGTTGGTATTAACGAGTAGAGGCGTTTACCGAAAATATTGATTTCACGCTCGATTCCAAAAGATTGCTAATTAGCCCAAACACTCAATAGCGCACACCATTAGCATGCATTTAAATATTTTAAGCTACTCTAAGCGGCCGTGAGCTGAAACACCACTTTTCAATATTCAGAACTTTCAAGCGATGAATGACATTTGTATTTAAAAATTCTTTAATCAATGTAAAGCTTTCTCTTCCAAGAATGCAATATTTTATCTGCAGAAATAAATGCTTCTTTCAAAGGTAAAGAGTATTTTTGATTGCCCAAAGCAACTCTTTGAGGAGCTCGAGTGGTTTGGCAGTATTTAAATAGATAATTTTTTCACCGTAAACAAAGAATCGCGCGTACAAAGTAATTATTTTCGAAGATAAAGTGCCCAAGCAGTCACGACATTTCGAAAGAAACATTGAAAAACAAGCTCATCAATATTAGTATCCGCTTCCTCATTTGTGAAGGCGACGCGTTCGCTATCGTCCGGACGGTGTCGATGATTCATTTGCACAATCGAAAGCAGCATGGCACAAGTGCGTTCGGTCAAAGCCCACACGTGTGCGATAAATAAAAGTCGGTGGCTCGCCAAAGAAAATTGAGAGAAACTAGTTCCCGCGCGCCACCGCCGACTCTTCTCCTCTTCCCTCTCGCGTGCAGAAGCCAAGAAAATGCATTACGCCTTCACAAGAGCGGAAAGCTCGAGTGCTCGAGTTCTCACGGTGGTTTCGTTATTTCGTTAAAAGTTACCACTCGGAGCGAATTTTCGAGTCCCGCGCTCTCTTACGAGAAAACCGCTCTCGACGACGACGACGACGACGACGACGACGACGACGGCGAGGGCGAGGGCGAGGGCGGCTCTTCTGACTCCCTCGAGAACCGCGCACTTCACTCAAGGAACAAGATGCAAGGTTTAACCAAATTGCTCGGGTAGTTGCTCAAAGAAGAGGTTGAAAGGGATCTAGAATTGAAGTTGAATAAAGTCTTTCTGCTTTGCATAAGTGGGGGAGAGGCTGCTGCTCCGAGCGCTGAAGAAAAGAGCATCGACGTTTTTCGGAGCAAAACGTATGATGATGATGCGCGATGCCGAGTCTCCCGTTAGACATTTACCGGAATACAAATTCCTTGGTCCCGTAATATATATGTTCACGCCCTTCTGCATCCAAATACAACTTCGCCAGACAGCGCAGACTTCTGAAGAGTGGGAAGCGAACCGAGACAAAGTAAACAGGCCTCGCTAAATCCACTAGCTCGCGCCTACGTTGGCTCCCTAACGAGCTTCCAGGACGGCCGTCAGTCGAGCGACTACTGCTCCGCGTACGTGTACGATTCTCGTGGAAGGTGCACTTCAACGTCTTCGCGGCTTTTGATGCCTGCATCCGGCGAAGAGGGCGGACATGCTTCACTAGCCGGTGCAGTAGCTGGTGTACATGACAGGAAAAATGAATATAAAAAGAGCGAGTGAGAAGAAGGAAAACCGCCTGCTTCGGCCCGCACCGCCCTTAAACATCTGCCGGTCGGGATTGTGTGCTCGATGCCAGGGGTGCTCAACTACAACTCGCGTCCCCAGTTGTTCCCTAGGGAGTGCGGACTAGACTGTACCGCGTGAATCGACGAGCGTAAAAAGTTTCTTAGCCGAGTCGTTCCGTTTCAATTACATCTTTTCTATTAAAATGCCCGAACCGTACGACTGCAGAATCAGGAAATCATTAGTTAACGACAAATCAGTAAACAAATTTAGGCTTTGGTCAAAAACACGTGGGGCCGACATAATTGGACACGTTCGGTCGTGTAAACGCCAAGGTTTTCGGTCCATTAGATTTCAACGAAATTAACAAACCCATTTCACCGTAAAAACTTCATAAGCTATAAATATGTTAGATTGGGAACATTGCAATTTTCGACAGCTGCAGCAGCATCGCGCATATGTGCGATCGAATAATCACAAATACTAAAGTCTTTAATGCACTATCATTTTCATTTTTATTGCTTTAATCTGCACTTATATCCGGCTCCCGTAGCCAGGCTTACAGAGAACTTAGATATAGTAATCGATTGAATTAGCACGCATACACCTACATGTGGATATCTAGATACCGAAAGCTGATAAGACTGACACATTAACAGTCGCGACTTAATCAGCGGTAGCAAGCGCCTTATTTTAATTGAAATAAACATTTTTTTGTCACACCTATTACTTATAAATAAATTATGCGATATGCAAAAGCGTAATAATAATTCATATTTTTCAATTTCAATCGAATAAATGCAATTCAAGAACAATCGACTTACGCGTAAGGATGATATATAGACTCCGGTAACTCACCTGCAACATAAAAGAAAAATTTCAAATTGTAAATGTATTCGAACATTGATGTAGCAAAACACAATATAATACAAAATTTTAAATATAGAATAATCCAAAGACTTAGGTATATAGGTTGTATATTTATAATATTAATCGCTTAAAATTTTAAATTTCATTAATCAAAATTGATTTCTTAGACTTTTTTTTATAAAACAGAAATTCTGTCCTCTTTTTAAATAGCAACAATGTCAAATTAACACAGTTAAGTGAAAAAAGTTGCATTGTTTTAAAATCAATTTCTTTATTAACTGGGTTATTAATTATCTTTCGGCAAAAAAGAAAAAAAGAATTGAAACTTATTGGTGAAACACAGCAAAAATTCATCGAGACCGTTGTTTTTTTATATTCAATAATGTTTGTTACACCTCATCTCCACGCGTTCGTGAATACCGCAATGTAAAAAGCATAAACTAATTGGAAAGTATTGTTATCGTTCCATGAATTACGTCAGTTTTGCCATAAAGAAATGCATGTAAGACAGATGAGTAGTATAGTGGACAAAATTATATCGGGAAAAAGCGAATGAAAAGCCAACACGACGCTAAAAAGTGGATTACGAAACATAAGAGAAAAACGACAAGGCGATATTTCATTTCGAATGTTTCTGGAAGATTCGACTTGTCCGCACTCGCAGTGTCACGCACACGTGCGGAGAAACTCGACGAACGGAAAAAGAAGGTCCGGTAGATCGGGACAGCTGTCACAAGACAAGGACGGAGAGAAAGAGATAGGTAGATACGTGAATAGAGACGGAGAGAGGGGACAGAAAGAGCAGACCCTTCCAGGCTTTTTAACAAAAGTTCCAGCAGTAGCGCACGATCCAAGGTTCCTCGTTCACAGTGTACGAACACGCATCTTCTGGGCAATACATGCGGCACTTCCACTTGAGAGGAAGGTCTGCGATCGATAAGTAGAGTATTTGATGATCGTCATCGCCCCGATTACCAATCAAAACTCACCCGCAATGTTAATACAGATGCTCGTACATACGTGCACGCGTATCGTGGGCCCGAGAGCGTTTGAGAAGTAAAGGCGAAGCTCTGAATAATCGACCACCAAGCGCTCGATTGCAAAAAAAGAATGTCGAGCTCGAATTATAATCTAAATGAATATATCGTAATATATCGTACACAGCGTTTGTAAATAGAAAAGACAACACACGAGTAAAGCTGCCTGCAAATTTTTATTATCGTGTCGTTAAAAAATGAAGGGAATATAAAATATAAATAGGTAGAGTCATTAGATATCTATCGCCAACATTTCTACCAGCAAATGCAAAAGTAAATAGAAATATTGGCTTCTAGACGTTGGTCTTCAAAGCAGCTGTACACAATTACCAAATTAAATTTATTTTTATCGCTAGAAAAAACACTGAAATTATCTGCAGTATAAATAATATATAAAAATAAAAAATGAACCAATTTATCTTACGACACAGACTTTCCAGTAATCTGATCAAAAATTTATTACAACATTATCTAACAGCGAACAGAGAGACAAAAGCATGTGCCGAAAAAGAAAGAAAGTTAACAAAACCGTATGCTACATTTGAACGTCATTGTGCAGCTAAATACGTCGTCGGAAAATATTTCGGTAGAACCTAAAATAATAAAGTTGCCAAATTTAAGCTGCAAAAATAGGAAGACAAACCTAACATTGGATTATACAAGAGGTAGCCAAACAAAACCTCCGTCACTCTCCACTTATGCGACAGTCGTACGTACGGGCTTTTGCGGACTACAAAAGGGTCGTCGAACGCGGCGATAGTTTACGATGGAATCCGCGGGAAACTCGAGTGTTTAACGACCAAATCTACAATGATTTTCCATTTCGTTTTCTCTGCTAAAAAAACTGAGGGAACTGAACTACACTTAGTTTCATTGATTTTCCTTGCCGAAAGTACTTGATATTCTGTGAATCTTTTCCCTGCACGATAATATTCTTTAACCAGAAACGTGAGTGGAGTGAAACGTGCCCCCAGAAGATCAAAACTAATATTTATACAGATTCAACCTATCACCTTCGATTAATATCATAATTTCATCCGCGTGGAATAAAGAATCCAAACAGATGATTGAATTGTAATTTAGTTAGTGTGTTATGAAGTCAAGGGGAATCGTTGCTTCTCAGCAAAAAATTAACCGGAATTTCCGACGCTTTTCTTGTCAGGTTAATGGAATAAATATAGATACGTGCACGTATATACCTACGCATTATTTTATATACCTGTATACATATGCATACGCGTGTGTATAAACACACATAAGCGCACGCGCACAAACGGGCCGGAAATTCTTAATTTTGCGGTCACCTGACTCGATGGATATTGCGTATAACAAAAGAAGAATAAGCGGCAGACACATTTCGTTCAGCGGTTTCTTTCGACTCCCTCTTCTTCTCGTCTTTTCCAAAGTATAACAGATAAAATTGGCGGAAGTTTTCGTCTTGTGAATTCACATAACCTCAAAAGCGCATTTTGATAAAAGGACAATATTGTCGATCTTATATTTTCTTCATTCAAAAGAAGCATTTCGTTGTATTTTAATTGCGGTTTTCGAGCTGAAAGTATTCAGCCTGATATACGTAGACCTTCGAGCGATACTTCTTTGATGACCAACCGCAAAAAATTTCTCTTCGTAATATATAATAGTCGCATAAACAGACTGTTCTTAAAAATGCGCTGGTTATGAAATGAATGTCGCAATCAAAAATTTGCAATGTAAAAATAAGTTGAAATTTCTTACGAACTAAGCTCATTTTTAATAATAAAATTTATAAACATTCTGGTCTTTTTGTTATTTTTTTGAAAACTAATCTTGCTGCACAAAAGGATGAAAATATTGATCTCGAGAAAGAATAAATCAATGCCGATAAATTCTGCAATCGTCCAATTGTAATACTAAACAATACAATTTCCTATCTGGAGAGATTTCTATAATTTAAAATAGAAATGTTGACGAAGAGCTAAGCGATTTCAGAGAATCAATCAGTCGTTAAGGTGGTCTTTTCTCGCCTTTCGGTCGATCGCTACGATCTCACAGCGATATTATGTTATTGTTGTGTCGTCGGCTTTGTTTTCGTGGTTTCGCGCGCTTATTCTTCGGGAATTTGCAACGCGATTGCTTATCGAACTGAATTTTAATAAATAGAGGGGTATAATTTCAGATAGATACTGCAAAATTACGCTATTGCTCGGTATCGCAATTAGAACTCGTTTCAAATTAATTCGTCGTCTAAAACACGCGATCTTAATTCTTATCAATTCTTTGTTTGGCTTCTATAAACTACACTTGGTTGATCTCGAAGAAAAATATTCGAAAATCCCCAAAGAAACAATTGAAAAATGGCGCGCAAACGGTGAAAACTATTGGCATTCGCACCAGCAGTAGAACCGTTTAAACATTAACTTCAACTATTAGACTATTTACATATTAGATTATTTTAATGTAGAAAATTAATCAAGACATTCGATCGATTTTATTTTATCTCATTTCTATTACCCACAAACTTTGGCGTGCGAGAACTAGTATTCCAATGCTACTCTTGTTTTTATTTGAAACTAGTAAGAATTTAAGTTACAGAGTAAAAACAAATTAGCAATGCTTAACCATCCAGAAAGTAAAGTAATCTCTACACTAATTCCTTTCCTCCCTGGAAATATCCGCTCTCAATATTAGTTTGACAATTTTTATGGTTTATTAGCACAAATGAATAGCATTACATTTTAACGGGATCAACCACTAATTTACTCATTTTTTGCAAACAGTTAGGCTCAACGAGAGAAATCGGATGACAGGCTTAACTATTATTTTCGTGCAATAATGCGAAATAATTTTTATGGCCTGAACGAGTGGAGTATGAATTATCGAGCAAATATGACGTGAAGCGGTTTTAAAGATGATTCGAGCGAGCAGACCCAAAAAAATTTCTCCCACTTGCACTTAAATAATTAAGGACGATTCAGTTTTTAATATTTCCAATTATCGTGCATGAAGTAATGTGCTCATTAAAATAATAAGACATGTTGAAAAAGTAAACAAAAAGACGATACGAGGCGATTCCACTGAAGAAAAAAATACGGAGTAGTGCGGAGGGCAAGGCGACGAAGAACCCTTAGCTCAGCGGCTGCGAGGACCGCGATAACGACGCCGCGGCTGCGTTCACACGACGACGGCGAGAGTGAAGGAGGCGGTTAGCAAAAGTGCGCGCGAGAGAGAAACAAGAGCAAACCGAGAGCGGCCTGTTTCGCTTTGTTCAAGCTGTGTGTGCGTACGTGCGTGTGTGTGTGTGTTGCGTCGAGCGCGAGAAGGACCGAAAAAAGACGCTCAGCATGAGGTCTCGCACACGTATATACACACGGCCACGTTAAATGCACACGTGAAAAAGGAAAACGATCTCTATTATGGTTCGCGTCTAACGGAGAACGAAAAGCGCGCGCGCCTAGTATTTTTTCTTCGTCGGTTTTTTATCCCCGACTTCCTAGTCGATCCCTTTATCGAGGATGAATCACGGGGCCCTCGGGAAAACGAGAGGAGAAAGCTGCGACGCCCTGACAATAAATTAAGCCATTTCTCTCGTTTTCCCTTTGACTCTCGTGATTCGTCGTCGGCTTTTCGTGGATGCGCAGTCAACGAACGCGCTTTGACTTGATCGTTCGCGTTATTTTGCGTCATGGCAGCCAACTTAGATGTATACGTCAAATCGCGATGCTTCCAAAGCAACGTCATCATCAGCCTCACACTCGACCGCTTATATACATGTATACATAGCTAGAAAGAGAAAGAGAGGCTACGCGACAGAGGCATTCATTACTTCTTCCGCTTTTCTCTCGCTTTTTCGTATAGCATTGGAAGAAGAAAGAAGAGACCGAAAGAGAGAAATGTAAAATGAGTGTTTATATCTGTGTGCGCCATTTCGAGTGGACGTGTGTTTATACAGAGCAAAAGAGATGATTAATGCCGACAGTACGTACTTTTGGTCAATGTTAAATTAACTTCGAATTAATATGTAAAAATAATTTTTGTGGTTTTTATTTTTTTATGTCTTTCTTTTGTTTCTCTGCTCACAGTAAATTGGTACTTTTGACGAGGATAATGCAGCTTTTCTTTTTAGGATTTACTTTAATTATCAATTAACAATTAACAAAATATCCTCTTGTGGATTGAAAAAAGCATTGTCTCGAGCAATAAATTTCGACGTTTTTTGTATTAATCTAAAAATTTGAAAAAAATACGCGTAAAAAAGGTTACGAACGAACGTCAGATTAAAAGAAAAAACAAATTACCGGTACATACGCACGTCAACGTGTATCTTGTTACCACGCGGCTTGTGTGGCAAAAAGCAATTTCCGAGTGGTAGCGTGAACTTTTTTTTATTTTAGTCGATACAATCGGCGAAATTGATCGAGCTTGTAAAGGTTATGCGTTAAAAAAACAAAACTAAACCAGTCTATGTCAAAAAATATTTACAATATAGAGACGTAATCTTAGAACACTATTCGGTTGTTCACCTTTCTGTGCAATGCACTCTTGAAGTTTATTTTTAAAAGCACGTGTGTAACGTGCATCACCTTTCGTATATTGCGTTTCTACAAATTTTCGCGACATGCTTTTTGGGCAGCAAGCGCCAAGCGCGATATTTATTTTCAAACTCAATTCTTTGTTTTTTCAATATCAGTCCTTATCTACTCTAACGAGGCGTTAAAAAAGTACTTAAAAACATGAAACACTTGTATGCCTGCCTCCAAAACGCTAATTCCTGACCGGAAGTAGAATGAAATTTTATCGTACAGACACCGAGATCGAGTTTAATGAATTTAGTGATAAACGAACGGGGATCGGATCGGAACGGAACCAATAGCCGGTGCAATTTAAAAAAATAAAAGCATCCACAATGGATATCCAAAAACCATAAAAGGAAGCTAACGACTTATCAGGTTGGAGGAAAACGAAGAGTTGTCCAGAATCATCGCGAAAAGCACAAAATAATAAAAAACGTTTATCGTGTACGCCATTTTCGAGTAAAACTGTTTTCCCTCAACGTTTGCGGTACCCGTCAACTTTGTGACAACCTCTTCCTCCTACTTCCCCTCCTTCTTATCCGCAAAACACGAGAAGCAAGAGGCGAGAGGAGCGAAGGAAAGGATAGTTGTGGCAACTCACCTTGTCGACCGACGATCTCGGCCACGTGCTCGCTGCTGGGCACCGGCACACACTCGGTCATGTTCTGGCTCTTCTTAGAGCGCGCCTCCTCGAAGACGCTGCTCGGCGCCGTCTGTAATGAATCGCCGTCCTGGCCGACCCCGACTCCTACGCCAACACCGACAGAATTGTTGGGGCCGACGTTCCCTGTGACCGGCGAGCCATTACCGCCGCTCTGCTCGAGCCCGAGCATCGAGAGCTCGAACGCGAGCTGCAAGGCTCGTTGCTCCTCGAGGGAGGACGAGCCGTTGCTCGCAACGACGCTCGTCCCACTACCAGCGCGCTCCATCTCCGTGAAAAGGCTCGTCGGCATTTTAAAAGCCTGCAAACCTACTGATGATGATGTTCGTCCGATAAAAGCTCGCGCACTCCCGACCACGTTGCTGCTGCGGGTTATCTCACACACACTGCGCACAACAAGCAAAACACTTCGTGGACGCTGCCGCCGTCGTTCTCGTCGATGTCGCTGCTGCCGGTCCCTTTATTCACGGCGCTCGACGCCGATACAACGTGCGCCAAGTATGCGTCGCTGACACGTGCGCGCCTTTGCCGGGGAGTCGCGACGCGTTCTCGTGCAGCGGTGCGGCTCTAGAATAATACGATCTCGTACAATTCGGAGACACCTCGCGCAACGATTCCTTTCTCTCTCAAATTCAATTTGTCTTTCTTTCTTTCTTTATCTCTCTCTCTCTCTCTCTCTCAAACTCAAACTCGATATCAATCTCCAACTCCAAACTCTGTTCTTATTTTCTCGATTTCGGTTGTTGTTACGCGTACATAAACGTTATACGATGCGCGTATTACGGTCTTCGTCTCTCGGTTCCTTCTTTTCTCTTTACTCTTTTTCTCTCTTCCCAAGTGTATGTACGGAAGGCAGTGTGACTACCCTCTCGCTCTCGAGTGCCACTGCGACTGAGACTGCGGCTGTGCGGCGCGCGCCGCCTCTTCGGAGCTCCTCGGCGGCTGCGGCGCCTTTTGCGGCGGCTCGACGCGCACACGCTCCGTCGTAGCCTCTCACTCGCGCGCAAGCGCCGGGACGGGCGTCGGTCTCGCTCGCACCCAGCCCATCCGGCCGGTGCGCGAGCGCCATGTGCCGGACGCCGGCAATGCCGGCTGGTGATTGGCCTCCGTACCGGTCATGTGACCATCCCCCCCTCGTACCCTCCCGGCAGCGATCAGCCACCCTTCCTTTAAAGCTACGAGAGAGCGAGGAAGACCGGCCGAGACGGTCGGCATGACGGTAAACTTACGGGGCGTTGCGCCCCATCGTCGTCGAAAGGGTATACTGCCCCTGCAAGAGTGTGTGAGTGGGGCCGAACGCGGCTCTATACGTGCGCGCTGACTTTCTACCCCTGCGAGTTGAAAAGGAGTCCGTCGGCTACGGTTATAATCCCTGCTGGAACTGTTTGTCCACACCAGGGGTGGCGCTTTCATTTTATTTTTCATGATTTTAATAATCTATTTTGCGCTAGAATGAATTCAATTTACTCCGAAGGTGGAAACCAAAATTGTAAAAGTCGGTTGGATTTTCGAATTGAAACGTATTGAGAATTGTCGATTTGAAAATGTGTTTGGATAAAATAAAGCTCTGAAGAAACCTGCAGTTGCAGTTGCATTCGGGAAAGAAATAATTGCACAGCAATTTTTGTTACTGTTCTGCGACGTTTACACACTGTACATCGTATATTTTGAAAAGCGCCAAACGTATACAAATATATCAACGTACACTTTTATGACACTAGTGCTTTTTAGTTATTATTTTCTGTAATTTTTCAATTTATTTTTCGAATAAATAACATTCTCCGATAATATCTTTTACAGGGACTGCAACATACCTTATACCATGACATTATATTTATGAACCTGTAAAAGTTTTATAATAAATTTATTTGTTTATTATATAGTTTGTATGAACATTTCGTATAGTGGGAAATATTCCAAATCACCAGAATCCAAATACTGATTTTGAAAAATATAAATATTTATAATGGATAGCATTATATCATTACTGTGATCTTTTTGGGATTAAATCATATAACTTGTACCTACTTGCCTTAATCTCTTCTGTGGTGCTGAATTACGTAGGCAAGCATGTATAATGACATTCCACGAATTATTTTCGGTATAATTTCCTATTATTGGTTATGTTAGGTACATTTGCAAAAGTATTACTTTTTTCCGATGATTCCCCAGTCTTATACATCAATTCGTTGTAATAATTTATTTTTGCACGTAAATTTATGCATTCAATTACAATAATATAATTTCATTGATTCTTTGAACATTGCTCATAAATAAACAAAAATCTATGGAATTCGGGCAATAATAAACGATTTTGAAAACCTTCAGATTTTCTGTCGCTAATAGTGCAAATATTTTAGGATTTTTTAAATATAAATAAATTTTTACAAACAAAATATTGTACATATTTGAAATTCAAAATGTTGTGTATTTTTACATTTTTCAAGATAAGTAAAATTTGGTTCTTACAATATTTGCATCAATCTTTATCATCGATTTAATTTATACGAACAATAGAATATTACACCAGATAATAAATTTTTATTTTTATTACTCTCTCCAAATGATACAAAATTTTAAAGAAAATATTAATAAGTATTAAGTTGTTGCGATATGAATTATGAATTTAAAAGTAATATGATATTCTTCACATTTTTATCGATTAAATTATATTCTAATTGCCAGGCTTAAATGAACTGTAGCATTTATATTTTCTTATTTTTTAAATACATAAAAACCTGTTCTTTGAATGAAAAAATAATACAATAACAGGTATTGCTATATATCGTAAATTTAAAATAAATTCAAAAACCTGTAATTCGAACTTAAAATTAAGAAGCAGTTAATTAGTTTAGAAAAAAATAAATATATATATATAAAGAATGCGCCAAACATATTTTAGTTTTTCATTTACATAACCAACAAATTATTAACTAATTTTGCGTAAGATAATTACGAGTATATATATATATATAAATAATAATATAATTTTTAAAAACATTCGAGAAATTCAGGCTATATACTTTTATAAACTTCGAAAGTAATTTTAGGGAAAAACTTTAAAAATCTTTTTAGTCATCGTAAACTATAAAACATAAGAAATAAAAAGCGCGCCCATACCACAAAAGCCTATGGAGTAAATTAATAGCACCCGTACAGCATTTTATTATTAGTTCTTTTTTATTTTTATTTTTTATACGCTCAGTTCATTTAGCGCAATTCTTGACATTGACGCGCTCTATGTTTATTATATAAAATAGAATAATTATAAAATGCATATGAGATAAAAGCAAATCTGTTGAGGAAGTTGATTCTGAGATCAAGTACGGATCATAGGCCGACATGAAACGAAGAAACAATCTTTTTAGTAGTTCATAGTTATATTCGCAGCAAAAACAAGAACCTCCCTGGTTGCCACTGCGATACACAATTTCTACAAACGGGTGTGCGTGCTCCCGCGCCGTGACGTCGCACTTACCGTCATGCGACCGGCTTTCTTGTCTCTCTCTCTCTCTCTCTCTCTCTCTCTCTCTCTCTATCTCTCTATCTCTCTATCTCTTCACACATCCGCCGCGGACGTGCGCTTCTCGCTCTTTCGCAATGTACAGCTCACTTTTTCCTGTACGCTCCTACCGTACCTCCGTATGTATTCCCATGCTTGTATTTTCGTCTTTTCCTCTATCAGGCGCGCGCAAAACACGCGACGCTAGCGACCCCCGCGGATAGCCTTCGAGGCTGGGCATAGCCGTGCGCTGTTTCGTGGCTGAGCGTGTGTGTGTTCGCGCGTGCATGCGTGCCGTTGGGCTCTTGCGCCGTGTGTTTGGCCGCGACGTCGAGCAAAGGCCCAACGGACCCGCATTGCTATCCGTACAGCCACTCTTGGCAAACTCCTAATCGATCGTTAAATCAGTGATCATTGCCAATTCTGCTTATTCGGAACCTCGGCATTGCCTTCTTAGCCGACGATGACTACGAAAGAAAGGCTCTGATGTTTGAATAAACGAAAAGCACTATAGATTGTTATTATGCGCTACTGTGCTTACCTAATTAATTAGCCCCAGCTTTCGATCATTGTTATTGAGCTAACACTTGGCTCCAATGCCTCGATAAATGATTCTGTCACCTTCGCGCATAAAAATGCAGTAGAATTCTAGAAAAGCATCATCGACACTCTTATTGATTGCGCTAGATTATTCTTATTAACAACTGTTGGATATCCGCAATCTTCGATAGTGCCTCTCCCAGAATCAGATAAAAAAGAGTGGGATTTAATCCTCGTCATCGGAAATAAATTATTCAATTTTGTACTGCAGAAGGTACTTTAGAGCGTACAAAGAAGGAATACGTATAAAGCCACCCTTAACTGATCAAGAATAGGGCCGTGACGGCATTGCACGTGGCACACGCCAGGCTTCCGCACACGCACGTATTTTATAGCGCAGAGCTACTGTACTCGGATACTCAGGACGAATTAAAAGCGGTATAATGCATAGGCGATGCCGATAACATCTAATGCACGCTTTCCATTGAAGAAAGAAGAAAGACGTGTAGAAAATCACGGCGGATCCGGTGATTCTCGCAACGATGAACTTCGATTGGCACTCCGGGACGCGCTTCTTCTTGCATTACGCACTGGCGGAGTTGAGCGGTTGCTTCGTCTCTATTTCGATTGCAGTGGATGTGTTTTCACAAAACATCGATGATCTGCTGGGCAACTTCGACTGGAGTTGAGAACCGGCTGAATAAAGAATTAAAATCGTTTCGTAACAAAACTTTATGTTTTTAATAATTCGAAGCAAAACGGCTTAGAATTTTCAAGAAATTACTACGAATTCGGGCTTGAAACGTCCCTTTTTAACGAACACTATTGCAATTTAATCTTTGCATCTTTTATATTTTCTGGAAGATGAATAATATTCGAGATTCTACTTTTTTCTGATTTATAAAATATATTGAAAACGAGTTAGATAAATTCTTCCATGACACGTTTTACGAATTGCAATAAATTGAAGTTTAAACGAATTACAATTTTAGTGATATTCAAAAACATTTACGATTCAAGTTTACTGTTTCTTTACTTTAAATATACTATATAACCTTTCAGGTAACACATTTGTTAATATACATTGATAATATGTAAAAGAGTATTCGATCAATCAAGAATTAAATTAATTTCGTGTAATATCTGAGAACCTTCACTTATTAATTGTAATTATCGCAACCTTAATTACAAAACTTTTCTTAAGAAATTTACAAACTAATGTGACCGAACAAACTTCCATAAACGTAGTTTGCTTTTACTCGCAAAGCGTCATTTATAATTAGCTTACAGATAAAAACAATAATTTAAAATTAATTTATTAATCGGTCGACTCTGCATTTTTATGTAACATTTTCATTTAATTTCGTTTATTGTATCTAAAACATATCTTTATTCGTTTGAATAATCTTTTTATTCTGTGATGCACCTGCATAAAATATTTATTAAAGATAATATCTTAAAACATTTACATTGACAAATAAACAAAGTACTTCGGGGATTTAAACTATTCAACTGAGTTAAATAGGTAGACATTACGTACAACTAATGTTTGATAATTTATTATCTGTTTTATTTGCTTTTATTCGAGATAAAAATTATATTTCAATAAGTTCAATTTGTTTGACTCTAATTTGTAAAAAAATAATTTGTCAATATTTATAATTACATTATAAATAAAATTTAATCAAAATATTCTTCTTATACTGGAATAACTTTTTTATCTGCTCTTGCTTATCCGAAAAAAAATTATATTACGCGTAGAAGTGATAGATTAATTTTTTACTACTATTTATTATTTTTTTTTTAATTTATATAATATGTATTTATACACTTTTAAAATTTTTTAATCTATCTAGATTTATTATTTTACCCATAATTATATATTCTTCTAATTTTTTTACCACTATTTATTTATGCAACGTGAAAACAATTATATTAATTGCATATTGTTCAAGAGCATTTCATTTTTTGCGTAAGTGATTATGTCGTCGTGTAAATATTCTTAGAAATTGACGCGAGATTTGAATTTGAAATTGAACTAAACAAAAAAGACAAAGTACAGTCCACATAAACTCGGATTCCAAGAAACTGTACGTCTCTAGTAAACTTGAAATAAAATCGATCGAGGGAAATGCCGACAGCGCAGAGATAAAAAATTCAGAACAGCAACCACAATCTTCCCTTACCGACATGACGCCACTCAGTCTGCGCAAAGTTTCGCTGCTCGAAACGACGCGTTTCAAGCAAAGCGAACGTGGCACTGGCGTGGCAAATTGAGATTTAAACTCTCGCACACCGACATCTGCCAATAGGACGGGTTTAATCGAACGTTTTACCGGGAGAGAAAAAAGGAAACGACTGTACTGTCCACGAACTCTTGCTACTTGCAGGAAAAGCGACGGATCAGTAGGATGTCTACCAACGCCTCGTCTAATCGTCCTTCCAAAGAATGATTCACCGTTAATTGCTCTTAATGACTGCCCCGCAAACTTTCGGAATCCTCACCCGAATCGGCTCAGCTGACCGACACCGGATTATACATAAGTGTCTCGATAAAGTGATACATTTTCTCCGATTGCTGTGATCATTAAATTCATTTTAAGGAAGGACAGCGTTTAATCTCGATAAGCCTAGAATAAATTTCGATAACAATGATTTACTTTGCTCCGCGTCGAAACAAATTTGTGCGTTTAATTGGAATTCAAAATAAGCCGAATTTACACCGAAGACTTAAACAATAAGACTCGTACTTGTGCGTGTGCAGTTTTACAGATGATGGGAAATTTAACGAAAAATTTAGCAGAAAATTGATACCTGCTCGACCCGATCGAAATTCTACCGCAAGCATTGAGGTTATAAATATTTTCGTACACACACACATATGTATATATATATATATATATAGATAACATCCGTTGATTCCCGTGCGAGCACTACTAAAGCCAAAATTCATTTGTAGTTCTGAAACTGCAAACAAACACAAGTGCACCAGTGCTCGGTATTGAGTAGTTTCTTGGACGAAAACGATTCTGCGATAAGAAATTATGAAGAATCTTTTCACAAGCAAACTTAATTATTGCTTAAAAGGGAATTCGACAACTGCAGATTCCAGAAATTACTAGATGAAAATGAGGAGTAAAAAAAGAGGTCTAGCGTCCATTGACTCCGACTATTGGTATCGGAAACTCGGTGTCAAGTTGACAGGACCGGTTAATCCGGCTGAATTTCCGTTCACGGTCCCACTTAACAGTCCGCAGATATCGCCAACCCTTGGGGGCTAAAATCACGCAGTCATCCGCTCGTGCGATTGTGTTGCGGTGGCCCGTTAGTGACGCATCCTCGCAGCGACGGGCGCGATCCTCGACACGTAAGAGGGGAGGGCAAACCCGAGCTAGAGTCCAAGTCGGCGCAGGCGCCCCCCCTTACGAAGGTGCGTACGCCGACGCTTTAATTGACGACTTGAACAACACGCGTCGGGTAGCCGAGCGAGCCTCGGATGCACTTTCCCGAGCTGCGAAGCTGTTCCTACGGGGGGGGGGGAGCGGATAACTTTCGATCTGCGTGCCCTCCGGGTTCTTTAAGTGTTTTATTGTATTCTCCTCTATTCCCTTTTTCCCTTATTTTTGTCCTTCCTGACTCCGCTGCAGATTAGCAGTCATAATGAATAAGAACTGAAACAGGCATAATGTTGCCTTGCTACCCCTGGGGTACTACGTTGAGGGATAGGGTTGGGAGTCCCTGAATTATAACGGCCGTAAATTGTAGTTTCCGAAACAAGTCGCAATAAATCATTGGAGCGTTAAAACAAATTTAATTATGATATGTAAAAAGTTAAATATGATCGATGACAATACGAGCAATCACAGAAAAATTTAACGAGTTCATTAAAAGATAGCGAACTGCACGGCTTTCGTGTTTGAAACAACGTTTGAGCCGAATTTTTAACGCGAATAACGCGTGGTATGTCAACTAGTGGAAAATTATCAATAAAAAAATTCATAGTGATTCGAGTCACGTACAATTTCGATAAGTATTTGTAAAGCGAACACAAGGTTGTCGGAAAATCCGAGAATAAATAATCATTGGGTATAAATAACCAGTAAACATGATTGATCGGCTTACCATGAAAGCTACTTCGTTTTATTTAACATTAAAAATAGTTTTTAACGTAATATCTCTCAATGGAAAACGTAATAAAGTAATTGTCGTAATATTGATATTTGTCGTTATCCAAACGTTAGCGATAAAATATTTTAAAAATACTTTAATGAAAAGTTTACGCTTTAGCACTCTTTTCCATTCTCGTACCCATTTGCAAAAAATTTGTTAGCAGCCTAATGCATACGCACGGACAATTATTTCTACAGTTAAAGGTTTAGCCCCTTTAACATCTGCGTTACCCTTATTAATGCTAAACGCTTCATTATTCGATGCAACGCATCATATTGTCAATACGATTTTTGCACATGAAACAATGATTAAATAGGAGCTATCCGATCGATCATTCGCTTTAACTGTCAATTTAGTCATTAAACTTACTGACAACGAACCACCACTGCTAAAAGTCACATAGTAATTCGTTTAAAATATCTTGTGTCTAATGTACAGAACGTACATCTACGTGCACGTCTGTATGCGTGCACATTATATACGTGTTTATGCGTTGAAGCTGACTATATTCCATGTCCTTGATTTCTCGTGTCAACGGGCTACGCATACTTCTACAATACAGGCTTCAGAGATAATGCAGAAATAAAATAATGCAAAACTCTCGTATTAATGTGGCGTTACAAAATTACACGACTAAATCGTAACCATTTCCTTTGTTATTAAGCCTAATCTTTCTCTCTCTCTCTCTCTCTCTCTCTCTCTCCGTTTTCTCTTAATCTGTACACTCTATCTCGCGTACCGAGGCAATTTGTATAATGGTGTGACACACACCCACATGCATGAGTATATTAAGCAGTGTGCAAGTAGCTTAGCTTTTGAGCAATGCGGTTCTGCAGGTGTCGTCATCGCACACATTTACCATTAGTCTTACAAGCGTATGAAACGCACCGTGCGATTTCAATGTCCAAGAAAGTCTTCCAAAACTACTACGAACAAAATTTGAATAGTTTGTCTTTCAAATTTCATAGTGAAGATGTGATGTTTTAATGAGATAAGATGAAAGAAAAATGAATTATTTTTCAGTACATCTCATGTAAATATGCCTACTATGAAGAAAACGGGTCTTTCTAAATTGAAATGATTATGCTTATCGAATAAACAATACGAGAAATTTTGTTTTGAATACTAATAATCGCTTATTTTTTTAATTTTTATAAATGACGGTATGACGTGTGTTAATAACTGGAAAAAAAAATTAATTTTGTTTCTTTTTTTACAAATATGTTTACTGTTTTATGTTTATTTTATCTATCAGTTAAGTCAAAATAAACAATTTAATCGAAATTTTGCAACATGTTGAATCATTTTTATTTAAACGTAATTATTTAAATAATAAATTTAAGACACATAACATAAATGCACGTAAGTGAGTGGGTGGATGGATGGGTGGGTGGGTGATTGGATGCGTGATGACTGTCTGTGAGTACATATGTGATATTTACAGGTCACTGGTTCTTTTTTATTAGCTGACATAAATTTAAAATTTAATTGTAACTTATAAATAGAATAAATAAATATTGAAAAATCCTTCTTGTAAATATTTTGAATTTCCAAAAAATAGAAATAAGTTTGAATAATAGTATCTTAATTTATATTGTGTCAACGCCTGGGATGTAAATGTTCTTATCAAGTTCGTTCAATTAAAAATGTAACTTTTTTAAAAGCATAATACATTTGTTGACCTCGTCGATAAGTTTGGATTTAATGTATCAAATCATTCGCAATTGTCAACCAAAATAATAAAAATATTTTTATACAATACAAAGAAAATATTAGGATTTTCTACTAAAATAAAATAACCGATAGACTAATTTAGTTTTTAAAATTGATTTCGTAAAATAAGCACCTTAGCATTGTTTTCATAGATAACCAATGATAAAAAAGAGAAGAAAATTTAGAAAATACTTCACTTTGAATTGAATAAAGAAATTTTATTATCAGAGTATTTGACAATAGCTGCGATCTAATGAATTTCTTTGTGATAAAAAATATATTAATTTATGTTTTACATTGTGTCAATGCAATGCCAATTTACGTGCAGCTTTGTTTGATTTCTACCTCGTTACATTGCTCCTTTGAATGCGCAAACGTTTTATTCGCTGCACATTTCCAAAAACAAAATGTTAAAAAAAAGTAAAATTGCTTATTGATTGCTTTTGCGTTATCGTTACAGTATTACTACCTTAACAAACAATTTCAGCACTCGTCCTCGACTTCCAAGTTCGCGAAGTATAAAGGGCAAGAAAGTCCTGGTAATTCGCTTTAACCGCTGCTCGTTAGTTGCGTCAACTTTGAATCAAACGCGGACCGAATATAAAAGCAGCGACTATTAGCTTGTACGCAGCCACTTAATAAGTGTACAATTAATTTCCAACGCGGAGAGACATCCAATTGAATCTGCCCTCGGTTACGCTAAACACAGACATAAAGATAAGCTAAGGACGATCCTCCCCCACGCCTGATTAGAAAAGATTGAAAGGCGCCATCGTAACCTCGAATTAAGAGGCGTCCTGTTACTAAGAACTGGCGGAGCCGCCCCCGAAGACGTATAACAAGTCGTCAAACGCAAGGCGCGAGATAGAGTGGAAAACATCGGATCGGCCATTATCGGCGAGCCGGTTAGCAGCTTTTATGCGCGAGCCGCGCTCACCTCTTGCGCGGCCGTTAAACCCCTTCGCCTCGCATCCCATGCCCCCTCTCGCCACCGCCGCCGCTGCCGCCGCCGCCGCCGCCGCCTTCAGCAGGCCACTCATTTCTTCGACTGTGCGGCTTTTTTTCCTTGGCCGCGCCACGAGAGGAGAAAAGAAACGGCGGAGGAGAGATTGGTGGGTAGAAAAGGATCGCGCGCGCGCGCAGCTGAGGACATCCTGTCAGCTCGTTTTTGCCTCTTCGCCCACAACGTGACGTCATGGGCGCGCGAGTGCGCCGGGTTCACTCTGGTGCGCCCGGGGGCCGCGGTCAGCCACCTCCTTGGTTCCTCTTGCGATCGCGACGACGTCTGGCCCTCGTTGCTCGCGGCGCAGGACAACCGCCGACCTCCGATCGGGGCGTCGAGACGAGACGTCTGTCGTCTGGCTCTGACTTCGCTCCCAGTCCCGGCGCGCATCGACTTGGAGCGATGGACGGCGCTGATACGTCGCTTTTCATATTTCGGGACGCGTGCGGAATGCGGCCGATGCACCTTCGGAATTAGCGCTGCTTAATCCCTCTCCAGATTGCATCGACACTGACCTCAAAAGACTTCGGAAGCATGTGACATTAATTATGCGACGATGTTTGTATGTTTGCGGGAGTGGCGCGTTCGACCGGCTTTTTTGGTCTCGAGGTGCCTCGGGAGCGTTGCGCGTTGCGTTAAAATCGCACGGTGCGCGAGGCCCCAGATTTTGCGCTCGTTGAAACGCCGTTGCGCGAAAAACTCGCGATTTCATTAGCGTTGGAAGCAACGTGCTTGCGATTTTAAAGTCTGACGTAGAATATTTTAAAATCCGATTCCGGCAAAATGTTCTAAATAGGTGCGAGGCCGCGAATAAGTTGTTTAATCCGCGCATAATTGTGAAACGAGCCGCTCGAATAAATTTCGTATAATTTCGAGCTAAGAAAAGCTTCTGCTGTACAAAAGCTGTTAAACCTTTGGGTATTTCAAAGTTCAAGTTTCGGATTACAATCTTATCCAGATTCTGTAAAGCTTTCCTTAGCATGCAACCGCACGAGTCTGCTCCATTTGCTGACTTGACAAATACGTTGAAACTTTAAGATTTATTGAATTCGCTCCGAGCGTACGTGTGCCTGTGAAAAAAATTGCAATCGATTGTGTTTATTACACTTATATCCAGTTCTACGACAAATATTTTAAGCATTGTGTGTGTGTGTGTGTGTGTGTGGTGTGTGTGTGTTGTACTAGCAATGATTATCAAAAAAGTTGCCGCATCAATGTTGCTTGCGAATATTTACTTTTCATTTGAATTAATAAATATGACTAGGGAGTGAATAGCGCAATAACTAGGAGAATTAATGATTAATGGGCACTTTGAGGTTTTGTAACAGAATTAAAATGATTCGCTAAAAATTTAGCATAAACAAAGTAAAAATAAAAATGAAGTATGCAGGAAAATGTACGTTAAATAAAGAAGAAATACATTATTAATTAACTTTTAGGTAATAATTATTTTTATTGAGCTCGTAAACTTATTTAATTAAGAGTTACACAGGAATATTAATTAAATACCAAAAATTAATTAAAATCAAGATTATCTTATGACCTTAAGAATACTTTTTATGATAATTTTAATGAAAATTTTTTTATACATAACAGGATAGTACAAAATTTAGTTTGGAATATCTTTAATTTAAAATTAATTCAATACTCACGGTAAAAAAGATTTCCGTTTTTTACTACTTGAAAATTTGTGTCGTCAAATTTTATGTTCTCAAGATAAAGACAAAAAGTCAGTATCATCGGAGATACTTCATCAATTATCTCAATACCCCTAACTTTCTATTGTTCATGAATAGTTGTATTATAATCCAATAAAATTGGAACTTTTCTTAATTTGTGAATAATTAGTTCTTAAAATAGTCTTTAAAATAAAGTATGGAAATTAGCAACAAGATTTAAATTTACAAACACTTTGTTTTCTTTTAATTAAGTCGTAAAACGAGATCTATATGAAAAATAAAGCTAGTTGCATAAAAGTATGATGATAAATTTAATTTCCAGGTATTTTTAATTTGAAAATAATTTGCATATTCTACATGATAAAAAACGTAATTGTTACTTGCATTAAGTACCACTCAATTATGCATTCGTATTTATAATTTTTTACACTTTACATTCATCTTCTAATAAAATTATTAAAATACAAAACATACTTTTACATTCATGAGAATAATACTACAAATATGTTGCACGTAAATTTAATAAAACAATTCCTATTTTATGCTGCCATAATAACTTCAAACCCAATTATTTATTAAATTTTAAGCTTAAACATTATAAACTTTAATACATATTAATAGAGACTGTCTTTATAAGAGAAAACTTGTACTTATTTTATTTTATTAGAACATAAATCATATTTTAAATGCTTTCGGTCATAATTTCAAAGTCATTAGATCTTTACGATTTCATTGATATAAACATATTAATTAATATCGCTGTCGGTTAGTTACGTAATTTTATGGAAACCTTGCATTAAAAAAAATTTGGAATAAATAACAAATAATATTATGAGAATGTCATTAGTAATTGAAAAAAATTAAAAAATTATTAATAATTTTATATTTACGAAATTGTATACCATACAGTTTTGCTTGAACAGAATTCTTAATTTTCTTACTAATTCCTAATTTGAATTAAATGCATCGCAAAAACTAGTAATTTTTTTAATGTCCGAGTATAAAAAAGACACAGTGTCTGTTTTTCTTCGTGATATTTAAATTTCTATTAAGGAGCAAGGCACATCGGACTTATCGAACAAGATACCTTCCCCCTTTCCTAGAAATATAAATACTCTTCGCCGTTAATTTTACATTTCAATGCATATGCACGCCTGTATTAATGGTGGAGCAATAATTTTCTTTAAATTAATTTATGCCTTTTAATTGTCTGCAAACGAATAAACCAGTTTATTTATAAAAAGCGAAAAAATAAAAAGAAGAGGAACTATTGTGGGGTACGTCGACTGCGCATAAGTACGTGAAACACCGCGTTGTCGGTAGTTCATTGCTTCCACGAACCTACAAAATGCGCAATCTTTTAAGAACCAGAGATTATCGGCAAGTGAATAATTCATTACAAAAAGTACAGCATAAAAAGTAATAAAAAATGTTATTGACCTTCGAGTCCCATCCCAAGGCCACTAACGTTCGTATGGCACAATGGGTTTTTTAAATTCTTTATTTAATATTTTCATCTCAAATTGCACGTTCTTCTTCCTTTTATCTTTCATCGTGTTATTTCAATTTAATTGTATTTTTAATTAAGCTCTTTATCTATATTTCTTAAACTTATTAACGGTGGAATTAATTAATTTTTACAAAATATAAAAACGCAAAAACTTCCTATAATTGGTGCAATTTTTGCCTCGTATTATAAATGATTAAAAATGTATTCTTAGCTAATTGAAGCGATTCGATTTTGCATAAAATATTGCGACACCCGCGTGAGTCTTTATAAAGTCAAATAAAAAATGTTATTGTTTCGATAAATTGATTAGACTTTTAGAGGATAATTAATTTTTCCGAGAAAAATTGCAGTGGATTACAAAATATAAAACCTTCCCAAAGATCCTCAAAAGTATTATCGATCCACTACACTCGATCGCAGCTGAAAGAAAGTTCTGCGGTTAAAAACACGCAAGTCCAGGTGCATTCAAAAGTGTTGCAATAGGTTTGACCGCGCGCGCGCGCACGAGTCGGGCCAATAACATTGTTTGAACATCGGTAGCGCACATTACGTGATTTTCGAAAGTGAGAGAAAAGGCCGCTAATAATCTGCTGTCACGGTGAGAAAAAAAGCGCCCGAAAATGCACCTCAGCTGCTGTTCGAATTCGGAAAACTCGAAGGCTGTTGCTCAGCTCTTCTTGGCAGTTTCAGCTCTTCGGTTACCACAGGCGGCTCGGCCTCGCAAGTTTCTCTCTCTCTCTCTCGCTGTGCGTATTTTTAGCAGAGGCAACCGGTTGCGATCATTGTCGTACAGTCGGCTGCTATACTGCACTCGCGAACCCGCGTTCTCCGGAGTGCGCGAGGTCGTCCCTCGGCTTTCTTTTAGTGCCTCGCGAGCATTTACGAGGGAAAAAGGAAAACCAGAGAGAGAGAGAGAGATCGAGCTGATCCGACTGGACCCGAGCTCTCGAGGACGCGTCTAGGGAAAAACGAAAATCGGAGAGGAGATCCAATGCCTTTTTTCGATGCACTTCCTTCTGCTTATCGTCGTGCGAAGGATCGGCATTTTTACGATAAGAATTTACGAGCGTCAGTCAAAATTCAAGGACTCGCTTGCGAATTCAACATCTGATAGTAGCGCGTGTATGTGGAAGATAATGATGATTAACCTTATCGTTCACCTCCGAACGCGGCTACGGATATTCGCTGTTTTTTCCTCTCAACGATGCATGAATTTAAAAAGCGACATTCGTGCGATGCAATTTGACATGTCGCTTCTGTTGGCACACTTTCAGAAACAAACAGAAATGTAAGCTTCGTTACGGATTTATAAATTTACAGCTGTAAAAAGCCAATCTGGTTTTCGAGAGTTAATACATTTTTCGACTTATATTGAAACTCAAAGTCGATTGGCTGTAAAAGAAAATGTAACGACATAAATTCAGTTTTTCTCAATATAATCTAAAAAGGGATATATACAGTGGACTGTTTTTCTTTGTTTACTTATTCTCTTGCAATACCATCTGTATATACGCATCGAATATTTTATTTAGATGGAAGGTTCGATAAAATACGTATATTTAATATATTGTGTTCAATGCTCCATTATTCGATGTATCGGTTATATTCAGGTACGTGGCTTGATTTTATTAATTTGCAAAGTGTGCACTTGGTTCGGAACAGATTTTTGCATCTTATTTTATATTCTTTTAAGGGATCATTTTAAAATCTGTAATTGCTCTGATACAATGTCAAAAAAAAATTTGCTCAAGTTTAAACACACCGCTAATTATTCTAGTTCCACGTAAAGTAATAGTGTATCCAATTTTACATTCGTTATTTACTTTCATATACCGAGTAAATTACAGTTCCGAGATCGATATAGGGCACGGACTGAGCCTTCCACCCTATAGTTTGAAATAATTTTTCAGAAAATGAAAAAAAAATAGCGTAACAACAGCGAAGAAGAAATAGAAAGGGGGAATGAGAGAATGTGGAAAGGCAAAAGAAAGTAAAAAGAGCGTAGAGAATAAGTGAAAGAGGGAGAGGGAGAACCACATTGCTGGCTCGTGAGTCGGCGACAACGTTTGTTGCTCCCTTGGCACGCGCTCGCGAGTTCCGCTGCAGAATTTCACTCTCGACTCGTACGAGCAAAATCAGAACCACTGCACCTACACTACTTACATCTCTGTCGTCGTCAATTTAATTACATTTTCTGCGTGTACTAGAGGACGCATGCTACTCACGTTTACAAGCTCGAATTTTTACCTTTTTTTTTTTTCAAGTGTAGTTTATCGGTAAGAAATGGTTAATGAAAAATTATTTGCGCTCTTGAAATAATGATTAATTTTGCTTCGATGAATTATAGAAGGGAAAATTTTATTACATTTTTTATTTGCTCCATAGCAAAATCAAGACATTTTTTATCGACTATTCTCAGTAATAAGCAATTCGGTATTTTTTTTTTTAAAGGAGCGTCAAATTAAAGTTTGAATATTATTAAACGTTGAGATTAAGCAGACGCGTATTGATTTTTTCTAAAATAAGAACTTTTCACTGACATGATAAATAAAAAAGCTACCTATATATGTTTTATTTTTCTCGAAAAAAAAGTAAAATTTATTTCTAAAAAATTGCAATGTAATTTCAATTTCTCAAATCGAAGTGCAAATGTTAAAAAGTTTAATTTAATGGCAATTTTAACGATTGCAATGCAATTTTTTATAAAAAGTTTAATATTAAGCTAGGTTATCGAAAATTACCGTTTTAATTGAAAAATCGCACAATAATAAAAAAATATTATTATAAATAAGCGTATAAAATGTGCAAAGTCACCTGTACCTTAATAGAGGAACAGTGTTTTAAGAATATTAACATTAACGTTTCTTATGTACGAAAGATACATTGTTATTATTATTATAAACAGATCGTAAAAATATTTTCCCTTTTTTAAATGTATAGTTAAAAGGACTCTTAAATGATCCGTGATATTTCTTTCAATATTGTGGTATTTGTATGTGATCGTGAGGCAGGGTCTTAAAGAATGGAAGCGTGAGAATTGTTATAAGAAATAGAAAAGAGGAAAAAGACGCAGTACAAGAATGAACTTCAATGTTCGGTAACACAAAGAGGATTCATACGCGAGAGACTAAATGTAATAGTGTAAGTATTACACTATTTTGATCACCCCTTACAAATCGTATGTTCCCAGAACCCTAGAATCTCTGCATCTGCAGTGATTTCAAGATTTGATATGATATATTTTTTCACGTATAAAGAAGACCCTACATCTAATATTAATTCTAGATATCGATAAAAACTTTTTATTTCTAAGATTTCTTCATTCACATCGTATTTTCATAATTAATAACATATATGATCGTAGGTTCATTTTTTAAAAATTAATATTCATATTTATTACTTATATTTGAAGTCTTGCGTTTAAATTCAATTATAAGATTTAATAATAATTCTGTATTACTTTTTTTTCGTTAAATCCATTTACTAAAACCACATTTACTTTTCCCAGTACAAACATAGTTAAAGTTAGTTCAGTCAACTTTCAACGCGTCAGTAAATTTTTCAATTTTTATATTTTTCATTAAAAACTTTAATCGTTAAGCGAAATATTTTTATAACGATAAATTATATAATAAAAATTTTCAAACATAAATTATTTCGGTAACAGTTTATTGAAAAAACTTGTCGAAAAGTATTAGGCATTTTTTAATCAAATTATTTGTAATATTTTTTCTTATTGGTAAATATCATAAATGAGTATTACAAAGAATCCACTTATGATAAAAATGTTTATGTTTTTCGTTTTGGTCAAGTTAATTTACGGAATTTGAAAATATTGCTAAATCATAATTTTACTAGGTATTACGCCGGTTTGAAATATTAAAATATTTTATATTTTAAGTCGATTTACAATAAAATAAGTGAGTTTGCAATTCATACAAAATTTAATTGATATAATCTCTCCACAACAGTAAATCTTTTCGGGATAATTAGGTGAGACAGGGTATTTTATTGGACCAATTTAATTTAACAACCTTCAAATAAGATGTGAAAAATGTACTTTAAATTTGCTTTTTACTTTTCCAATAATAATAAAATATTTATATATAATGGTGTTAAAATAATTTTTTAAATAAATTTTTTAATGTTTATGAATTCTTGTGCAATTTTTAGTAGATAGTAAAAAATAATAAACCTTTGGAAAAGAACATTATATTAAAACAAATTACAACAAATGCCTAAAAAATAGACACATTTTCTTAAAGCTAAAATGAATTAACCAAGCCGAGTGTTAAAAAAAAATTACAAATTTTAATTACAGCTAAAAGTATTTCTTACTTATATTCTTTGTTCAAAGATACCACAAAATATGACTTCAAGAGGACATTATAGAATATTTCAGAAAATGAAATAATTTCATCTCTGAAGTATTTGAAATATTTCAAATAATTTCTTAGGCGAATAGTAAAAATATAAAATGTATAAGAATTTATAAGCTGTTTTTAAATACACTTGTATGCACATATACGTGTGCGTGAGTGTGCGCGCGCGTTTCTGCATATGTATGCGTGTAATCTTATTTGAATATAAAAATAAACTAATTAACTTTTTAGAAGCTACGGAATTGCAAATATCAAGGACCATAAAGAAGCTAATGCTTATGAAAACAAATTTCATGTAACATAGTTGCTCGTGTTACATTTAGCTATAAGCACACTAAGTTCTAATCTTTTAATCGTCGTATACCGAAGGTAGTTTCCTTCAATATTATACGAGTAGTTTAGCCAATACTTGTATATCGCATAAATAGTTTGTTTAAATGAATCCTGAAAAAGAGATAACCTTCTGGCGAATGTTGAACTATCGGATGAATAAATCATTTAAAATCTTAATGTTTATGTTTAAATATATTTATAGTTATACCTGAAAATCCACAGTAATTCAAAATTAATTATTTATTAATTAATTACTTTGCAGTTACTTAAGATTTTATTGGTGCGTCAACACAACTCTTTCAATGCATCTGTATGTGTTCGCAATTGTTACAATTAGAAATATATCACTATCGTTCGCAATATTTTTTATCAGCTCTTAGTTTTATGCTAAATTAATTTCAAAAATTGACGGTGACATATAATTCTCTCGATAAACACAATGTGAGAATATTAACTTATAACAATAAAATGATATTCGGCTTAAAAAGTTTAAAAGATTTGTATTTAAGTAAAAATTTTGTTAATATGAAAGTTCTCTATTTCTCACCATAAGCTCGAAGTATTCTTTGTTTGCACGTGAAATAATTAAATTACAGTGCGTTTACATAAAATTCTCGCTCGTTCCAGCACAAACACTTATGAACTTTGATCAAATTAGTTTTTATATACTCTTATAATATATTTGCTAAAAGATGAAAAAGACTTTTTTAAATTAATTCTACTGAAGAATTAAGAAAATGTTTAACATTTGAAGAATTTCTATCTAAGTTGAAAATACATCGTTTAATGAAGAAGTTTAATTTTAATTAATGAATTCATTTTCAGTACTAATCTCTAGAATTTATTTTCAGAAACAATTTGTCGAATTTATTATTGCAATTCATAGTTCCGGTGTATAAATTGTGCTATTATTTATTCTTTAAAAAAAAAAAAAATATAAAAAGAGAATAAATATTCTTTTATGTGAAAATAGTAATATTACATCAATGGTATTACAAATTAATTAGATTTTAAATTCTATTGAGTAATGCTCTATCTTTATATAATAATATAATAATAAGAGTATTAAATTGTTTAAGCAGAATAAAAAAAATTAATTGTAAATCGTCGGTTTATCTATGGGACACGATAAGACATTTGGACGATTAATTGTTTCCCGAGTAAATCGGAGTAATTTCTTAATTGTCGGACGAGTTTGCTTTAATGTTTTCAATGTAATTGTGTTTTTAGGCGATCAAACGCCTTTCGTATAACAGAAAACGTTCGTTAAATTAAAGAAAAGTTAGAGGAGCGATTGGGGCGTAATTACGATGTAGATACGACAATAACCACAAATCGTTGGCCTGATTAGTTGACATTGTGATTTGATAATGGATAGTTTGGAAAATGCAAGGCCTGCGAAGAGCGAAGTGGAAGTTATTGGTGATTGTAAATAAGAATGAATTTTGGGCTGGTGGTTTCGGTAAGATCGAATCGAGCTTGGCACATTCCTCTACTCGGTTAAAAAGAAACGTGGGCCCAGGCACCCACGTGTCGGAATAAAATGTTTTAAGCACGTAATTTTTTCCTCCAAATCTTTCTGTTCTTGCGTTTACCTACTCAAGGTCAGGCTAAGCGCCTTTGAATCGAACATTTTGTGCTCTCTATACATATATATGAACTAGCCCCTAACAATAGCTTTCGAACTCCTCGTTCTTATTGCGGGCCTCCATTCTGGGGGAGAAACGAATGCGCTGGGCCTTTTCTTCACTTCCTGCCCAAGGCCGAAAGCGCCTTTCTGCATGGGGACCCTCGGAAATCCTGGAGAACGCTGTACCGCATGATTTTTGTCTGGCTGAAACAAGCCCAGGTATATTGCAAGATGTGACCGCGTGAATTCGGCCCTACGCCTTCTCCTCTTTCGTGATCTTGCGCTTCGGACATTATGCTGATTTCGGTCGCGAACTCAACTCGAATTCGTCACGGTTCCCGTCGATTTCGCTCTGGAAGTGTTTCACGACGGATGCCCAGGTACCCAACTACTTCCGTTTAACTTGGAAATTCACTCGCCTTTTTTACTTATTTTGTGCTGATGACGCCAGGACCCGAGGACACTGCTTTTCAATAATCGACTTTTTGCTTGAAAACCCACTTGTGTAGAGACCTTAATTCTCTATTTGCTTTCGTAACTAATTGCAGCGTTTTCGAAACGTACGAAGCGTAATTTCTGATAAGTTGTACAGTTAATGACACGTACCTGGATGGTTAAGTTTACACTTATAAATACATATAATGTGCCTTTAATGCCGATCACGTTTATGAATCATATATATTTTCGAAATTCGTTGAAATTAAACGAAATTGGAAAAGACGCGCTGGTAATTAACCGAAAAATTATGGTGTTGATATTAATTTGAATCTGTCATTTTGGTACTGTTTTTAAGACCTTCATTATACATCATAATAAAATTTTCATTTCTCAATACTTAAAAATAATCATATACCTTTAAAAGAAGTGCTTAAATTCCTATAAATTTTCACTCGTAATTGAAATTTTTTTTATTGTTCAGAAATTACATATTACGATTTAGTAAAATTTTTAAAAATCAACCGTAATTTACTCGTCGCAATTTAAGTTAAGTACCTTTAACGGACAATTGCAGCTCATTACCTTTGAAATATCAAAATTCTCAATTCTGCAATCGTAAATAAGGAATTTCCAATTTATCAATAGATAAAATTCATTTTCAATTTTACTTTTTTTTAAATATATATATAATAAACATTGGATGGACTCAATCTAGATTTACGATAATCTAAAATGTCTTAAGTATTATTGAATTATTAAGTACCTTAGTATGTACGCGCATGTATGCTATTTGTAAATTTTTAAATACGCGTTAAAGAGCAACTAACCTATTCTATACATTTTCTCTTTTTGATCTTTAAACTTGCTGTTTATTAATATTTAAAAAGTTATTTTTATAATAACTTTTTACCGTTAATGGCGCGTTTGAAAATTTCTTACATAAGGCAAAATAGACTTGTAGTTTCATAAAGATGGATTTACTTACGACATAAATTTCACGATGTAGAAAACCTTTATTTCCTATTTATGACAGGGTTTATGGGGCGTAGGTGATGTTAATACTACTACAAATATTTATTGAATAAGTTTCATAAAACTTTGATGGTTTCATAAGTAAAACTATTTTGCAAAAGAATTTTTATTTTTTAGAAGTTAACAGTATTATGTTATAAATTTCTATTAACTTACATATACTTTCAAATATTTTAAAAATATTTAATTTAATCGGTACTATTAAATCAATACTAGCACAATAAAAAATATTTTTGTCAATTAATATTACTTCCTTTTATTTTACCGTAGAATAAAAAATCTTAACCTTTTATTTTCAAACCGTGAATACCTTATTAACGTATTTTCATTGTCTTTTATTCGATATCGTTTTTATAATTTGTAATAAGTTCATATTAAGTGTTGTAATTTTTTATTCTTAAAATTTGGTATATATATAGCTAAATATTATTTCTTATGTGAAATATTAAAGTGTTTTATATAAATTCTGTTCAATAGAAATTTGTATTTCATAAAACATAACAAATTTTTTATTTATTGTACAAAGTACGCTAAAATTTAAAGAACAATTGTTGTATTTATCTCAAAAAAACAATTTTTATTCTACCAAATTAATTATTTACTGCAAAACATATGTGTGATAACTTTTTTTCGTAAGAATACAAAGAATGATCATTTTTGTTTTAACGATCAATATTATTTAATAATCTCATGGAATCATGGTTTTTTCAACCATTAATATTACATTATGCTTCTTGTAAGTATTTGAAGCGTAATTTAATCCTCTCCTAAGTCCATAAAAGTAGTCACTCGGTAAATGTTGCATTATTTAGATCTTGAAAGAATACTAGTACTATTTGAATTTTATGCCAAGGACTGGAATTTAATGTTACAATTTTGAAAAAGAATCTTACTAAAGATTAACAATAGAGAATAATCTATAGAGTAGAATTATCTGTCTGTTTATAGAAGAAATATTTACGTAGTGAATTAAAAAAGAAATTAAAAATTTGGATATCTTGGAAAATTTTTTCAAAGCATCAACATTCATCTTATCAGTAAAAAATACTTGCAAAAAATGAGTTACTACGTATCTAAAAGCAACTTTTTAATCATTTTGAAAAATGCATTCTAAATTTTCCTCGACGCTAATTCTATCTTATCAAATGGAATTATTTAAATCCTTGACAATAATTCACCATTAATTTTTGTAAAATTTGAATGAATGCGATATTGAAGCAAGTTCTTACGTAATTTGAATAAAGTTCTTTATAGATAACTAAGCCAACTCCATGTTTTGTTAAGTAATTATAAAAAGCTTAAAAGCAAATAAGAAGAGTTTTAAATGGTTGGTATTTCAAAATGTCGATTTCACCTTTTCATAAATCAATAAATTATCTATCCGGCATCAACTAAAGCAAGCTATTTTATTTATTATTTATTCTTCATTTCCTCTACATTGATAAAATAGCGAAATACAAAATGTACCAGAAAAATTAATAGATACATGTAGGTCATACATTGTTACAATTATTACATTGCTGTTTAACGAGATGATGCACCGAAGTCTAGTCAATGAATTATTACAAAATTTCGATTTTATTACAAAGCTGCATTAGTAGGTCGCAAAATGAATTCGATACTTATTTATAACTTAAAAAACAACTACGGTTATTAATCCAATAACGTAACTCGAGATAAAAAGAAACAAACTACAAATAACGATTGCAGCAATTTCGACAGATTTTCATAAATTTAAAGAAAACGATCTCGAAACCAGCGAGATAAATAAAAGCCATTGATTCGACTTTCGATCAACGATGCACAAACGCTAAATGCCCACCCAAAAAGCGTCGAGTTGAATATTTTCAACAGCGTCGACGCATCTCGAGTCAATTTTTATTTTACATTCTTCTTTCTGCGCATCGTATCGCGGCGTATACAGGCAGAGAAACGCTCGCAAGAAAGCGAATTAATAGTTCGCTTCCTGCCACCCACACCTGCAGAGCAGCAAGTTGCGCGGGGCCCGACCCCAAGCCCCGAGCCACATCCAGAAGAACACCACAATTCTAATCGTAATAAGAGTATGCGCGCCAGGGCGGAGAACGCGGGGATTTCGGCGAGTGCGGCTAAAGAGCAGAAGGAGAGAAAGGTGAGTCGATCGAGAGGGTCCCCCAGTCCGTGTGAATGCTCCAGACAACAGCCACTTTCCGAAGGGTCTCCTCTTGGCTTTAATCAATCCGGGAATCTGCCTATAATTGGCTGGAACGCACACGCGCACGCTCGCAAGCGTTGAGCAGGAGGCGAGGAGCGTCTCTGGGTCCGTGCCCTTCGTGTACGCGCCGGTCCGCCGTCTTATTCCATCTGTCTCTTTCATGCGGAATAATGCGGGAGCGTCTTGCTGCACGAGTGTGTGCGACGAAACGAACGCAATGCTAAGGAGAGTCGGTTAGCTTTGCACAAAGACGGCACGAGTCGCTCCTGGCCCGAGTCTCCGTAGAATTAATATTTTCGTTTGTGTGCCCGATGAAGAGGGTATTGGGCGCGAGCCCTGGAGGGGCCTTTTTTGAAGAAACTTTATAACTTTTTGGCGGACTCTGTGGCATCTCGAATGCCGGCCATGAGAAAGATGACGGATCTGTTTACTACCTGAAGGAGCGTCGGGACTCGCATTCGCAGTGCCGCCGATGTAATTTGTTTATTTTTTTTTTTTTTTTCGAGAAAGCGAGAGTTGCGCCGGCCATACGCGAGGCTGTAACCGATGTTCGATAACGCAGCATATTGTACGTGGATGACGTCATCGCAACACTTTAAAGTCGCCTCGCTTCAGCGCGTTACGACTTTAATAAGACGAAAAGGAGCCGATTATATTGAAACTTATACCTCGTTAATTCATTTGGCTTATATAAGGTTGCAACAATACGCATTAAAGTTTTTTTTAAAGATTTCGAAACTGAGCCGCAAAGAGAATAGGCAGTGGTAAAAGATAATGCTGATCTCGAGGTAATTATTTGATCAATTTTCAAACTGTAGGATTATTAAACCGATTATTAATTCGAAACTAATTGCCGATAAAAACCGGTAAAACTGTTGCTTTGATTATGGAAAAAACGTGCGCGAACGAGACGCTGCTGGCTTTGTTGTTAAATTATGCGGAATTCCTTCAGAAAAATCGAATGCAGTCGCTTCGAGCGAAAAAACTTGTGCGATATCAGTTTTGGCTTCTTTGTTTCTACGATGAAACTCTTGCGGTCGGCCGAAACCATTACATTCGACTCGAGACTCGAACAAGAATTTTGTAATTCACAGTCGGACTTTTTTCCTTCAACGGTGGATCTCTTATTTAACGCACTATTTTGCCCACATCCACGCATGGCAACGATTTTTTCCCGATTCGGCAATTACCAGCGGAACAGACCAAAACCTATTTTCGAGTTTGCAGACATAAATAAATGTGGCTCGGCTGCACCGTAATCGGTTCCCTCACCACGGAGGCCGTAGGAGCTTTGATCCGACGTCACTTGGCGCGGGCTTTCGAACAAAATCAAACAAACCGGGTCAGGCCAAATTGATTATTTCCTTCTGGAAGCCAGAAAAAGGTGGAAACGAGCCTCGAGCGGATTCGAGACACTCTTGAAAGTATCTCGGCTATCCGATTAGGCGAAACCAAAGGGGCGTCCCGTCTCCCTTGGATCCGGCGTAGAAAGAAGTCTACCTTAAAGCCAAAACAAATACTCGGGCTTGCAGCTTCTCAAACACACGTCGCTCGAGAAAAGTTCGCGGCGTTCGCGAGTGTCCCCGCTAAAAGCTGCCGCGCGCGCGCGCGTGTGTGTGTGTGTCTGGGCGGCTGCACAAGAGGTGCCGAGGAGCAGGGAGAAACCGACTCAGAGGCAAGAAGGCATGTGCTCGCTTGGGAGGCCGGCCGATGTGTAATGTAAGCGGGAGCGAGCAACTTTCCGAGGATGCGCCAGTCTTTCCCATCTTCATCGGGAAGTCGTCTCTTATTCTCGTCACACTCGCCCAGCCCCACCCAGTCACCCTTTTTCGCCGACTCTCTCCTATTTGTCTATCTCCTCTCTCGAGCCCTTTCCCCGCCTGCGATCTCACAATAAAATCGACCGGAAGCCTCCCTTGAGCTTTCGCCGTCTCTGCCTCCGCTTCCCTCTTTTATCTCACCGGAGGATGCTCTTTTATGCAGGTTCGCGGTAAGAAAGATGGCGAGCGAAATGGGATGGAAGAGGATCGGAAACGAGCGACGATTCTTTGCGTCTCCCAGTGTTGTGAATGGGAAATCAGTGAAAGTCGCACTTTCGTAGCCGTGCATACAGAGTCGTAAGTATTCTTTTCTGCTGATGATACCGTCGAGCGAAACTTTGCCGAGGACATTTGCTTCTACTTATGCATTGTATAAGACGTTATTATACGCGAAATGTGATCGAACACTGCGAGGGCTTATTACTGTGGACTCATTCTGGACGTGTAACGTAAAATTTTAGCTTGTTATTTACATCTAGACATTTTGCGTTGGGCAATGCCATCAAAATGTACCTCGATTTCGATTTCTCAGAACGAACTTTCTATTCGAGAATAATACTTGGCATTTATCGGAGTGAAGTCCGCGTTGTTCGCGGCTAGACTGGATTGTTTGTCTAAAGAAGTGCCGCGAGTGTCGATGTTGATACGCTTCATTAGCGCAACTCGTTTAATCTGCGCGCAGCTGATAATGATTCAAATTTGGCTTAACGCTGGCCGTTGACGCACTGGATGATCGCATAAAATTGATGTACGCGCGTTAATATTTTTACGGTGTCCATAGTTGCAGTATCGATTTTTAATTGCTGGAGGAGAAGCGTTTTCGTTTGAATGTGAACTCGAATATTAAATAAAACACGCGAGTAATGCCCTGAAAAAAGTGTGGCACAAATTTCTGTTGAAATTGAACCAAGTGTTACATTCCGGGATATCTGGAAAAATTACTCAGTCGCAATCGAAAGTGAATGTAGATTAACGTTTATATTGTGATTCATTTGACAGATTATAATGGTGAATTAAAAAAATTAGACTATTCATCTTGTTCCGCGAGAAGTTCTTTGTTAGATTATTCCTGATTTATCGATCGAAATAGAAATGAGACACAAATTATAAAATCGACCGACAAACACTGCTATTCGTGAATTTAGTTGTTAAAAACTGCATTTTCATTCGTGTACATTCGTATTGGAAACGTGTTGTAATTAGTAAAAATCTTTTAAAAGCCTGTCTGTTTTTACTTTCAGATCAAAATTAGGATAAGAAAAAGTTTCAAGAGCATAGCTCTTAGTAGGCCTCAAAAGAGTCGTAAAATATTTCTAATACGTTTACAGCATCAACCAGTTGCTTTACTTAATTTCTCTTTGGTTTCGTCTCTCTTCGGTCGAACGTTTCAAGTTTATTTTAGAGTGGTGCAATCGTTTTTTATCCTTTAAAGCGTATTCGGTTCGGTCACGTGCTCCGAGTTTCGGGCTTATCTTTTCTGAGAAAAATTATTTAAAATTTGCCGTCTGTTTATTTATCCACTCCTGCGTCGGGCTATTTTTTAATCGATTAAAGAGATGTTTTCGAGGTCGTGCTACAGTCGAACTTCACAGTTGCAGGTAAATCGATCAACGTAACGAGTTTTGTCGCTCGAAACAACCTACCGAAAGTTGGAGCGTTTGCAACAATGGTTGCTGCCGCAGACCTTTCGACGACTACATTTTGTCAATGCGCTAATCAATTAATTGCTTTACTTTTAGAAATAATGTGAGATCGATTGAAAATCGAAACCACGAGCACAGCTTTTGTCGAGCTGACAGTTTCACAACATTAACTATCGAGGACAGGCCGAAAGACCTGTCAAAAAGACAGAAAAACAGGTAAAAAAGGAGCGAACCAAGCGAACGATCCCCCTAGTGCAGGATTATTCGCACTAGTGGAAAAAAAAACCTCTCCCTCCACCGCACGGATGGCAAGGGTGCTTCGATTAAGTTTTCCACGAATTATCTAGTCGCGTTGCGAGCTCCAAGTACGGGCAGTTAGCATCAAATGTATTACAAATAAGCCGAGCAGATACTCTTTTAATAGATTTTTGCCCGAATGCCGGGCTCTCGGCGCTGCTGTCGGCCGAGAAGGTCTCCCGGAGAATAGCAGCAGCATTTGGTACTTTATAGAATACAAAGGCACCCGTAGTAGTACAAGGCATTGTTCAAAAATTACTCCCCACTCGGTCATGGTGCTCGGAACCTGTCCCGTTTCGAGCATTTCGAAACAGCCATTTTGCGAACGACTTTTCAGCGAATTAGCCTACCGGCATGCCAGAGCCTCGGTTGCTAACGATTCGTTACACAAAGAAAGCTGTCCCAAAAGAGTCGAAGTCGCGAGCCAGTGCGGCAGGGCGGAGCAGGTTGCTATTTTCGAACGCGACTCGAAAACAGGAAAAATGCGCGCTGCCGCTGCGAGTGGCGCAAAAGTCTCGAGTCGCTCCTGCGCCTCGGCCTCCGAGTGCGACGAGCAATGTTGATAATCTACGATTGCAATAAGCGGCAGCCGCCGAATCGACTGCAATTCCGGCAGTTTACCGTAAACGAAGCTTAAATCCAGCGTCGCCCCCTCCCCGGCGCTTTATTCGTCGCTTATGTTTCGATATATAACTGTACGTAAATGTCTCTCGCACACAAAGGAAAGAAGGTTTATGGAATCCAGCTTTTCCAATAATATTCGGCATAAAATGTAAGCCAGCAGTTACTCGCTTTTATAATACTAAGAAGTTCCTTTTAACGGCTGACGCTCGACTACCTACGGGTGGCCGAAATCGAATCCCCTTTTCTCTGCTTGACTCTCGGATGCCAAATTGAAAATTTTGCGAATTTTCATGAGAAGCGCCGAGTTCGGAAAGGAAGTGCTATAAAAATTTAATATGAAAATGTAATTTTTTGCATACCCTCGCTCTTGTTATTAAAGATTTTTATTCTTTAACCTTTTGATTATGAGATTAATTCGAGTTGGCAGTTTTTATTTCGCTTGGTTCCTTCGAGCTGCGTTAATCTAAAATCCGCCCACTGAATAAATATATTGAAAATTGACGATTTTTCATGAATTGCAACTGCCTCGACGAGAAGATTAAGATCGATTAAGAAATATTGCTTTAAAGTTTCGCTTAAAAAATTGATTGCATTAGCCTACATCATATTGCTTGAATTGTAACGTTCGTTTTTAGTGCTTGAAATTTCCAAGCTGTGATAATACGTAGGTGTTTTGTTTACATACGTATAAATTTATCAATACTCCCAAGTCTAACATCAACATGTTAATGCTTCGTATTCGATTTTAATTTCAAGTCCTTGCATTATGTAAACATCAAACTTTAAACATTTTACTAAGACGTTACTTGTTGACTTAATTTCGTTATCTACGTATTGCGTTTAATCGATTAGCACTGACGTATTTTTTAGTGACTCAATTTTCTTTTAGATTCGTTGATTTTCAGACAACTGCTTTTTTAACGCAGCTTGTCTTTTGTAGTAACATTATAAAAATATCATTTACTTGATCGCGTGAATCGTAATTGAAATTATTCGCGAACTCTTTGGTCTAAGTCTCATTTGTTTAAATCTTATTCAAAGTGAAAAGTAATTTTAAAACATAAGATCATTGAGCATGAAAAACTTTGATTATTTTGAGATAAATCACCTTTAGTTTTGCAATTTAAGAGATTATGGAGTTGATAATAGTTCATAATTAAATCTTTAATTAGTATATTTAATTAGTATATAACATCACATGGTTTTATTAACCAAAATTTCACTCTTTAAAGTTATTAATTATTCTATATATTTTAATAGCCACTCGATGATGTTACCAATTTTTAAAGTTATTTATGCATATCATGATGGAATAATTTTTTTTACTGTAATTACAATTAAGCTGAGTTTATTTGAAGCTAGAATTATAGTTTATTTTGATTAAATAATTTATTAGCGATTTTATTCCGCTTAATACAGTTGAAATTAAGTGGATAAGAGCTTCGCAGAATGTTGACCATTTGTAGTCGCATATCATAAGCTAACTTTACAAGCTCGACGCAGATAAAGTATTCAATTTTGCTTGTAATCTTTTATTCTGGCATTTTTTATAAGCAATTAAATAATTTTTCGAAAAAACTACCACCGTTTACCAAATCTGCAACATAGAATCTATTTACTCGCCTTCTTAATCTCAACTTGGGTTTAATTTAATTACTTGCGCATACATTTTTAGTTAAACAAGCTTCCGAATATGTTTGCTCTGCTTGTATCGATTAAAACGCTAATATATAATCAAATTGATTCTAACAAGAATTTTTTTTTTAAATAGTCTAATCGCTTTTAAAAATATTTTAATAATATTTGCTTTTATAATGCTTTGATGAAAGTATCCATTTTATAATTCGCTGTATTAAGTAAAATTGACATTTTCATTTAAAAATTGAAATTTTACATTATCTCTATGACTGACTATTAAATAGATTTATATTTCAGTGCATACAATGTATAAAACTTCATTTAGACTATTTTCTAATTGACATTTATAGTTTTTTTACTATTATAAGAAGATATGATTATTTTTTTTTTTGAAACTAGAATACCAAAACTTTAATGAGAGCAATCCATTCTTCGTTGTCTTTTGAAGTTTTTGAAATTCGCTTAATTTTCTCAATCTTCTTGCACAATGTTTTTGTAATGGCAGTAATTTTATCATAAGCTGCCTTAAAAAATATGCCTATAAAATGGTCAAAAATGCCTTTTGTAATTGCTTTTTTGTTGGGTTCGATCCAAATTCTTAAGAAATATTATGCGATTGATTTTTATAAATAAAGTCGTGTCAAAATGAATTATTTTATAGATTACCCTGCTGGTGAAAAGTATCTTGTGTTTTCAGAAGTTTTTATAATTTTGCTATTTGCATATATCTATTCTACTTCGGGTGGATTTATTAGTTTATCAGTGAACTAAAAAATCATACAATTACAAAAATTACTCTAAATTTATGAATGCTATCACGCAGAATCGCTGCCCCAGCGATCCGAACTGTAGCGTGTACTTATACTGGTGGCTGAGGGAATCGCTCCTTTCGTCGGATTCTATTCAATAAATAATTAATTTATACGTTCTTGCTCGTAACTGCTCATTGTCCGAAGGAAGGGGAGGGATAGTTGCCATCGGACATCGGCGGATCATCTCTACCGCCACGCGATCGCAAGTTCCTGCTACAAAGAGCCCCCCAGACGACACTCGTCCAAGTTAAATAAAGAAAAATTTATTGTATTCATAAAGTAAAGAATTTAATGAAAGCTGGAAAATAAAATATGAAAGATGACGATTAAAAATAAATTTTCAAAATTAATTTATTTAATTATTATCTAATTAATCTCTTATTGATTATCATAAAAGTATCGGTTGAAATTAATAATAAATTTCAATGAATTCTGGTTTGATAAGCAATAAGTAAAAGTCTAGTGAATGTAAAGACGCACATGTAGCGAAGAGTTAAAAAAAAATCGAATAATTCCACCAGACAATACTATTTTGATTGCATTAAAGAGTTGACAAAATTATTGTTATTTCAAAGTAAATTCTGGACTTTATTTTTCGTCTCAAATTTACTGGAACGATTTCTTCAGGAATCTCAGAAATGTGATTTTGCTTATTAAGAAATGAGCTGAAAAAAATTAATTTCCTTATCTCTCGTCAATTTCAATGGTGTAATTGTCACGAAAGCTATGCGTATATACATATATACACGTAGCTGCAGGTGCTTATCTGTATAGATAGCGTGAATAGAGTAGTGTAAGCTCTTTTCTTTACCGCTCGGCAGTTTCCGATCTTGCGATTCGGTACAATACAAATTACACGAGCGGTCGGCACCAGGCCATTCGGTAGACGAAAAGTCCCCGTGTCTCTATTTCCCGAGCGCCTCACTCGCAAGATTTAATACGTATTGTGTCCACGGCTTAGCAACTAAATAAGTTATAGCTCTCTCTCTCTCTCCCTCTCCCCATTCGCTGTATGCTTCTCGTGACGGTCTTACACCGAGCGTCAACTCGTCTCCACGGCGCCATTTTAACAATATCACGAACGCACGCGTTTGAAAGCACGAGTCCTGTCGTCTACGGCTTGTGTTGCATTTATCTCGCCTTTACGGCAAATGGGACAGCGTAGGCAGCTGATCACGACGGACCCGAATACAATTGCCGAATATAACGGCAAACTGGGACGAAGTAGTGTGTGCGCTGATGGGCAGGTGTCGTGTTGGGCCCTCTCTTCTTTTGGAAGCACCAGTCCATAAACTGCAAAGATTCCAATGTTTTCAACGAATCTCAGATGTCGAGTGTTGCTGGGAATAATTGGGAAAACTCGATCTGCTTAACTTTGCTTAATAAAAATTGTCTTCTCCTTTCATCTTAATTGGGTTCGTTATAATTATCGAAACTGCACTGCAATTTCTTAACTTTGGAATTGTAATAAATCAAGAGATTTTCTTATATCTTAAACAAGTTTTACCAAGCTAACCTCCATTGTAAAATAATCGACAAATTTATTTATAAATTAAGATTATCGAAAAATCGCATGACTAATCTATGTAACAATTGTACGAATGTAAAACATATACAAATAAACAGATTAATTTTATTAGAATTTTTTTTTGCTACGTTTTATAAAACTAATATTGTTACTTGACCCCATGAGTTAATTTTACTATTATATAATGTAAATTATTAAAAAAAATTTTAATATTAAACGTTGCTTGTATTAATTGAAAAAATTATATTGAAACTATTCCGAAAACATTGTTTGCTTAAATATAAAGTTTGCTTGATTTTTCTATGATTATCGTGGCATAAAAAGTCAGGAAGCAAAAAGCGTAAAAAAACATCAGAAAAAAAAAAATTATTTATCGCCAGAAAACAAAAACTTCCAACATGTAAATTTTCGACCTCGATTCGAATTTATTTTTAAACGCGGTTTAAAAAACATGAGAGGGCGCTGCTACGCTAGTTTGTGCGCACGCCCTCTAGATCGTGGACGTGCTTGAGAACCATCTCGATTCGATCGAATAATGAAGTTTTAAACAACGCAGTTTTCTTTATGCATTTTTAATATTTATTGCATCGCCAATTTGCAATCTTAGAACATCCGCTGGTTTGATAGAAGGTAGGCTTCGGCTTGAGTGTACCTTTTCTCTGAAAAGATAAAATGTACATTGAAGAAGAATTATTGGCATTGAGATCATCGAAGCATTTGGTATAAAAGATCAGATCAAAGTTTCTTCGGTTGTTTTCACAAGCGAGAAATGTAGTTTGGGTTAATTTGAGGCCGTAATTTATTCTTTTATATCATAAATTGCAATAATTGACAGACAATACTTGATTTTTGATGTGGCTTGTTGAGTAACGTAAATCTTGAAAATGTTTATATTTAAACGAAATTATTTTTATAATATATACCAGTATTATTGAATACTCTTGATACATTTTCCCCTCCTAATAATGATAATTTAGTTATTGATAGTTACTGGATTAACAAAATTGTGTTAGAAATACAACATCTGGTCACTACAGGCATTGAAGCATGATAATTGACGAATTTTTCTGCTTAATTCAAAAACTTTGATTTCGACGACTAAACTTCAACATAGATCCATTCATAACTGTGCATTAAAATTATGACCCTATAATTTCAAGATCTATCCAATAGATAGAAAAGTTCAAAGCAATAAAAGATTATTTTTGAATAGTATTTACGATGATGCACAAGAGCATATTATAATTTTGTAATCGAGGTGTTTATTTTGTGCGAATGGCAAATAAAATGGAATGCATTCTGAGTGAGATATTATCGTCTATCATTCGAAAAATAAAAGATAAAAAACGGTTGTATAATAAGTCGTTTTTGTCGAGTATTGATTACACGCATTAAAAGCAGCCTGTTGCAAATCATGCAACACGACGAAAAAACAACTCGATCGATCTAACGAAAGCTACAAGAAATACCAGAATCTCAGCGATATTCATTAAGCATCCGATCAAAAATTCGAAGAGTCATTAAAATCTTCGGAAAGAGCCAATTTTCTCAAAAAATACATTATCACGTGCTCGGGGAAGGGAAGGGAGGGGCGGGGCGCTCGCGCAATGCAAGAAGCGCGTCCAAGTCGTAAAAGTCGATTTCGATCGAGGGCTCTTGAATGCCGACGATGCGCTCGGAGCCGCACGCACGGAAAATTCGGGAGATTCGACTCGTTACTCCCGTGCGGTCCAGGTGTTAGGCTGGCCACGGCTCGGATGATCGATGGCAGGTTTCTCATCCTCCTTCCTGCGCCGATGCTCTGGACCGACGCCGACACTCGCAAACGCGATTAACCATGGCCTCGACAAGACGGCAAGTCGTGAACAGCTGTTCCGTTCCCAAGTCGAGGGGGACGGAGTCGAGGGAATTTTTCCGTCACGTTGTAAGAGCCGACTGCCAGCGGATTTTTACATCGTGCTAGATCGGATTTAGCGAGTGCATTCAGGCCCCGAGTCTGACCTCGATCACTCGATGCCTCTTGTCACTAGTGCTCGACGATTTTCGTACTTTGACGCGCGAATTAAATTAGACAAGAACGCACCCGGCACTCGCTCCTTGTTTATCGTATCCCACGTTCTACTGCTTGCCCATGTGTGTTGTTCCGCTATCCGTGGATCGCACACGTCTTGTTACAGGGATGCTTTAAAGCCATTCGCAGATTTTTTTACTCGCTTTTGGCACTGCGAGCTCGACCAAAATGTTCGAACAACTTTTATCGGTAATTTCTTTGTTGCACGTTTGACGAGATGGAGAGCCAACGCGTATCACGACAAGGAGAACATTCGCTTTGATCTTCGATGTGTTACACTTTCACACGAGTATGTACGACGATACGCTCGTGGGGTGATTAGTTCAAATAGGTTCACGATCTTCATTTGTGAATACTAAGAGACAGCTGTTGCTCTACGAGATTTTCTGTTACGAAGTTCGAAGCAAATGAATAGAGTTATTTTTAGAAACTACATTTTGTATCGCGCGCGACGACGATTCAGCCATGATCGTAAATGTTTATCGAAAGGAAAAGTACCAACGACATGATCATTTTAACGATATAAATTCCCTATTCCATTTTCAAATTCGTGCAGTATGGTATTGTTATCGGTAAATTAGGCGCAACGAATAGCATTAATAATTAATTTATAAAACGCATAAAATTGAGAATAAAAATCTATAAGTGACGTGTAAATTTATTAAAAATTTTTAAAACATCCGATTAGTGTTTTTAGCTGCAAATTAATTTTAACATTCGCTAATATACGAATAATACATTCAAAATTATTTTAACGTTACGTTACACATTACGCGTTGATTTTTGCATAAATTTCTTACGACCATGATGGGGTAAAATTTCGTGTTCTTAAATATGTTGACAGTATTATTATTAGCGAATTAAACAAACATCAACTATAGAATGTCGATTAAAATAAAATTTAGTCTTTTTAAAATTCTCTTCATTATTCGACTACTAAGGCAAAATAACAATAAATACTATTCAAGAGGCCTGAAAACACATATTTAAACACAAGCGCATTTTACAATGGCACGTAAAGTTTGAGATAAGGATCGTGTATTATATACAGATGAAAGTAATATAATTTTGAATATAATTAATTAATGAAAACTGATTAATTACGCGAAACAGTATAGGGCATAATGACAGGTTTAACAGACACTCCTTAAGCTAACTACTAGAAACTTAGCTTAGCTCTTTATTGGTTTAATTAATTAACTTTTAATAATTAATTAGAAGCAAACTATCGCCTTCAAACCGTTCACCTTCGCTGCTGAATATTGTAGTCTTTTCAATTCTCTTTGTCGTGTGGTAATTTTTAATGGTACGTGTACAACTTTATTACTTGAAATATACATGCATTTTAATAATAAAGAAATTGAGCTTATGAGAACTTTGTCAGTTGGTGATTAGACATAATCAAAAATACTAATTTCATATTAATTTACCGTTCGATCAAAAACTAATTTTATGTTTCTAGTAAACAAAAGTTTCAGCTATTAGAATTTTTAAAAACAAATTTATTGTCAAAACTATCGTTAAAAATCATCACTGTTATCCGTCAATTTTACTTACAATATTAAAGACGTCTACTACAAAATATACTTCACTATCTCTAAAAACACTTGCATATTATTCTATTTATACGACCATTGGCAATTTTAATTTTCTTCATTAAATTTCCAATTGTTACAACTATTAAACACGCAAGCAAAAATACAGCTTCATAAATTGTACACAATAATTCGAAATCCACGAATATCAATTGTTTAATAGTATTTTATCTGTAAAACAAGTGGTAAAATTTATATTTGTCCCAAAGTTGGCGATAATTTCAGAGTCATTCGTTATTCAATTCAATAAAAATAGCGTAAATTTTTCGGAAAATACAATCGAAATTGATAACTGGCGCGATTTAATTTCAATATGAAATTTGTATTTCGGAAAGTTCTAAATCCTGCTTTTAAAATGTTTCTGCCCGGAAACACACGTTCCGCGGACAATCACATCGTTACCGATAAATGTCGATTGGCTCACACATTTCAAACTTTAAAACCTATTGTCATTTAGAGCTGATATTATTTAATATTGCGATAAAAATGTTAGACAGTTTACGGTGGTTACGCGCACAGCCCGTTAATTTATAAATAATATGTCGCAATGCGTACAAATGCAATATTCAATTTGCTAAGAAAATGGCTGCCTCTTTTAGGCTCATCCATTTATAACGAATGATCGATGTGGCTTATTAAAACTGTATTCAACTCGATTCATCCGATTTATAATTAGTTAAAGTAAATTTAGATATTGAAATGTGCGAGACGTAAATATCACTGTAACCAGTATTTATATGTTTCAAATGAATTCGAATTATTTGATTAAGCTTTCAAACCAACGACTGTCCGAACGGAGCAATAATCGCTCTTTGCGCGAATATTTAGCCGAAGCGACTCGAGAACAACTTTTACTATTTTAGGCACTTGAAAAAGTTTGACCGTCGGCAAGTAGTTGGGCTTCGGCTCAATTTTCTGAAAAAAGCAGGGCGAGCGACAGTTTTACCGGAAGGCGGTGTACGAGGTCCTCTCGAAGGGCTGCGTGTGCGTGCGCGCGTGTGTGCACGCGCTCGGGGGCAGCCGCTCGTCTGTGTGTGTTAGGGACTTTCAGGCGCTGTTGGCATTCGTATTATATACGTCTATGTGCACATCTTTCTAGGGTTACGCGCTCAGTGGGGAGCTGCATCTGCACCCTGCAGTAGCTGACGCGGGTCGACGGTACGCGAGGAGGGTGAGCGCGAGGTGCCGTAGCTTCCGGAACACGGTCCAGATGTTTTTCGACGAGTTGACACTTGACGCGACGCGGTCGATTCATGCATGTGGCGTCACATCGCTGTTATCGAGCGAGCCACTGACTTACTTCTACGCGCCGAACATTTACATGTCCTTTCCTCGTTACTTCTTTTACAAACTAACGATATCGATGCTGCTACCCTCGAGGGCGTCAAGCTGTCAAGCAACTATTTTACAGTTGGGAGTAAAACTCCGTTTCGCAGCGAGACCGAGAAGTTTGGGAAAAACCAGCTATTCTCGGCGACATTCTTTAAACAAATACTTTTCTCTATTTACATAAGAAGATTCTATTTATAAAACGGAAATTAACGAATCACTTTTTTGAGTTTGTTTGCTCGAGTTAGGGCTGCGCTTCATATTCGAATTAATTATTTTTCAGCGTGTTCACACATGTAAGCATGCAGCGAATGGACTTTTTAGCCTCTGACATGTGCGAATAAAAATGTGTACACTGCGCAAAAATTGATATGCTCGTATAGATGCATTCGATTATAAATATACCGACACGACCCTGAGATATATCGTTGATCTAGAAAAATATTAACATGGTACGAATTGGACGTATTTATTCCATTTGGGCAGTAAGATGTATTATAATCGATTAGAAAGTGAGCGCAGCGAAATGTGCAAAGATTTTTTAATGCACTTTTATTATCTATTTAAAAGCACTTTTACATAACGGAGATAAATAAAAGTATAAGCACCAGTGTGCAATGTTCCCGCAAGCTTTAAATTATATTAAAATCTAAAAATTCTAAAAACAAACAAGAATACTACGAAGTTATTATACGAATCGAAAATAATAATTGATAATAGTTGCTGCACTGCTTGGTGCCAACCAAAAACGTATGTCGTTTATTTCATCTTCAAAAGCCACATTTCCATTTTATTAGCAAAGTACCATAATTTTACAATCGATTAACGAGTAAAAATTTACGAACGTAATTGCAAATGCTTATGTCAATTGTAGAATAGTTGCTTCAATTAGGTAATGGTGAAAAGGAAATAAAATTTGGTAATAATTTAAATACTAAGCGAGCGACGAATTCGCAGAAATGCAGAGAGCAAGAGAAATAGAGATGAAAAGAGACACCTACAAAAATGATAAGTGCGAGAAAGACGTCGATAAATAGCCACATCCTCATAACACAACGGCGTATCAAACTCATTAAAAGTCGTTATTGGCTCGAGGCGATTGTGCGCTGCTGTCGTTGCAACTCTCTTTTTTCTCTTTCTCCTCTCTCTCTCTCTCTTTCTGTTTATCGGATGTAACGGGTCAGCGAAGAATAGCGAGAAGAGAAGCAGAAAGAAACATGGCATTAATTGATCCTGGGCACTGCGCTAACTCCTGTATCAGTCAGTTCAGCGGTTTCGCGCGATCAACTCTCGACGAGTTTCCTCCCCAAAAAGTCCACCCTTACCTTTGCCAGATTCCGCAGCGCAACCAATGCACACCAAAAGTCGTGTTGCGGATAGTCAGTCACAACAACGTGAGTAATAAGTACAGATACGGTTGGTAGTCGATTCTGGCACGTACGACTGAGAAATCGTCTTGTCTTGCAATAATCATGAAAACGATACAATATCCTGGCCAAGTAATAAATAGTTTAATGAGTCACAAGTAACTATTTTATTGCAGTTTTCTGATTTCGCAGAGATTTGACCGTTTTTTTAGACGTACAATAAAGAATACGTTAACGTGCAAAACGGAAAAGTCTGCTGTACCGACGCCCAACATCAGATGCACATTGAATGATCATCAGAAAGTTGAGTGCAATTAGAAGTACGAGTTGTGGTGCACGTGTTGTTGGAGAATCGGGCAATAATTTACGAACTGCTTACCGAGGACAAAAGTAAAAGTCTAACACTTTTGAGTTTCTCTTCGCAGTGTTTGCATTCATAAAAGTACACAAATTCAACAAGGGAATTTAAAAAATATGTCGGCCCCGGACGATAGCCGCTATAAAAGTTCCTGTTGAACTCAATTTAGTTACTCATTGCTAACTGCTGAGTGTGCAAAAACTACAACTGATACTGTCTTCGGCTAAAAAAATTTAGCACTAAAATGACAGGAACAGTTGGAGTTTTGGAAGTAAAATTAAAATGAATTTAGTCCGGATTCATAAGCGCGTTATCACTTGCTTTAGAGGAGACGGCGCATTAGAGTCTAAGCGCCATCAACCAAACCTCAGAGTCCGGACTCTGGAAAGTTGTAAAAAACAACATTTCTCTCATGGCCATTCGAGTAATGGCTCGTAATATGAGCTGCGACTGTGCAAATCGCCAATACGCATTGTCGAAATTTTTTCCTCGGCGCTCTTTTTCCATTCATCATCCTCTTATTTAATCGGGGCCCCTCCTCCCTTCCTCCACGCTTCTCGCTCACCGCCGAGACTCCTTATCCTATTCAATGATTCATCGCGCTGCGGTCGCGGACTGGTTTTGCTCTTCGATAAAGTCGCGCGCGCATACAAAATTCAACAACACCTCGTTTTTCGTGTGCCTTGATCCCCTTGCCCTCGGCACCGAGCGAGGGTCCACCTCTGAACGCGTGCACCGGCGAATGGGAAACGTACGGGCGCAGCTGAAACTTGAATTTGTACGAGGGAACCGGGAGCGTCTCTCCCTCTCTTATCGATCGAGAGCCTCGAGAACGTACCTCGAGAACCGCCGCCGCTGTCGATTGTACGGTTCGGGCGAGCAGAGGCGCGCGCCAGCCAAGTCACCGGTTCGGCACGGACCGAATTTCTAATCAGTCGAGCTGATATCGATGGCCCACATTGGCCTTTCTTCTGGATGCTACTGGGCTTTTTGGATACTTGCGACTTTTCACCTCCACTCGCCGGCCCTGGAATGCCAATGGAGATCCCGAAAATTAATGGCTATTTCACAGTGACGGATCGTCGCTTTTTCCGTTCCAAAACTAAGGCGTTGAGTGTACCGAAACGTTTCCAAAGCTTCGTTTTACGGACCCAAGTCGAACCACGTGTTTGCGCCTTTCAACCTAAGCGGTTTTTCCTTTTCATTTTTTACGTTGTGTAGTTTTTGCCAAATTACTCTATTTTTGTAAAGTTATTATTCATAAATGCTCCGCTAAATTTCAAATACGGTCGCATCGATGGAACTTAAAATTCGCCTTCGCGTTATCGCTTGCTATTCGTTTACAGTTACACGCTATCAAATTCGGAAATCATTGCTTAAAAATAATGCACTTGTAACATTTTGATGTGAAATATTACGTATCCTTAGTAGCGTATGTTAAGGCATAAACACGTGGTAACGCCAAATGGACGACTAAAAGAAGTTTCTTCGTTAGCAACAATACGTACTTGTTGAACAATCGTGTAATTGTTTATTTGAAATGTAAACATTTCTCACTCGCCTACTGCTAACCGTTGTCTCGTTATTTATATATTTAGTTAAGAGCCGGACCACGAGGACTACAGGGAGGCTAAATTTAGATTAAAAGTGTGATTTTTATGTCAAACGCTTGGTCGAAAAATTGGAAAGAGAGCCAAAGCGGGCAAACGAAGATTTTAAACGAGCGTTTTCGCAATTGCAAAATGAAAAAGTCGAGCTGGAATAAGCGCGAGCCCGAAATAACTTTAGCAACGCATACGAAAAAGTCTTATCCCGTAAAATTATCCGAAAGTAAGATTTCCGCGCTCCAAGGAGAAACGAGCGTCTGCGCCGTTTGCGTTTAATCGAACGCAGAAGCGCGGAGGGGAGAGAGCGAGAGAGAGAGAGGCAGACAGATGAGCCGGCGAGGTTGAGCGGAAGTACGAAATCACGCTTCTCGATTCTCGAACGAGGCTTGAATTCGAATATGACATACGTACGTTGACACCGTTAGGCGAGGAGACCTCGAGAACGCGCTCTAACGACGATACGCGCGCACGTGTGCGCCAGGGACAGAAACTCATCGGCTCGCTCTCTCCTTGCCGCACGCACCGCTCGCTATCGCTCTTCAAATATCGCGCGCGTTCACCTTCCGCGCGGCCGATAAACTGCGTGTTTCTCCGCAATCCGGCGGGCCTCTCGATTACGTCTTGTTCACACACTACGCGCGAACTTTATTGTTCGACCTCAAGTAGACTCGAAATGGCTTCAGTTCCCCTGCTAACGGCGTCTGTCTCTCTTTCCAGTTGAATTTATCGCTTATTTGTTCGCTCCGAGCATCTACGTCACTTAATTTGTTTTGTTCTTTGGCTCTGGCTGCTCCTTTCGGGGCCGGGCTCTGCTCGCATTTTGACTCTCGTTATCGGCCGGCGTATCGAGCAAATGTGCTTGATTAAAAAATTAATGGAATGCCGATAGAACGGGAGATAGTTATTTGAAAGTCATTATAGGACACAGCCTTGTGCCGATCGTTTTTTATTCGTCTAATGAATTATCGCAAAAAAGTGTGCGCGCGTAAGCGTGTATTGATGATGATATTAAAGCCGAGCGTGGCGATTGCGCAAAATTACCGAAAAATTTGCAGCTGGGAAAGAAAAACAAGAGAACGTCGGGAGCGCCTATTATAAAAGAATTTGCCGTATGGGGCCGAGTAGACCAAAAAGTAATGAGAAGAGGCGTGTATAGGTAGTTATTAAGGTATGTTCTTCTCTCGGTACAACGGGTCAACGATCCTCCCCCCCCCCACCCGCCGCGCATCAGTGTGCGTTCCTTAGGGGCGAAAAGGCTCGCGCACATTCTCAAAAAGTCTCGTGCTGGAAAAGAGAACAAGAGAAGGCAGCGATAAGAGTATAAAGGGGCATTCAACGGACCTGTAAATACCGAAATTTAATGTCGCCGAGTTTTGGCGTATCAGTTATTACTCAAGCTAACGGTCTGACATCCCATTTTAACCGAAATCGATAATTATTTGATTTAAATACAACCAGAATGTTTCAATTCCAGTTCGCCGAGCCTTTCGAGCATAAACGAAAGTTCGGGCCTCTCGGACGAAACATTTTTACAAGTTTCCGATTCGATTAAAAGCCACGAATAACGTCGATTTTCTTCTCCCGGGCATCGCGCGAGCCACTCGAGCGTGGAACCTCGAATTTGCTCCTGCGCCTTTCATTCCGCATTCGCCGTGCTCGAACATTAACCAAGTAAATAAGCCGCGCAATTTCGAAAATCACGGAAAGAGAAAAATAAGAACGGAGGAGGAGCGCCGGATCCCGCGGTCGTAGCTGCGCGCGCGCGCGCGGCTCCACGTCGAATTTTGGAAATTACAAGCCGAAAGGAGGGGCGAAAAGAGCGAGATGGCTCGGGCGCATCGCCGCCGCTGCCACCGGATGTCGTCGCCTGGAAGAAAAGACACCACGACGGCACTCCGGGGACGTGGTACGATTGGTCAATGGCACGCGTAATCGAGCCTCGACACTCCACGCGCATATTTATCCGAACCCCCGCTATCTCTCTCTCTCTCTCTCTCTCTCTCTCTCTCTCCTTCCTCCGAGCTTCGCTCTAATCTCTGCTGAACCAGCAATGCGTGTCTCGGTAGGTGCGTTTCGCTCGCGGCTTCGTCGCGGCCCATTAGTTCTGGCGGGCTCGAACCCAAAGCCGTCCCTTTTTAATTTTGAAAATGGCCATTTTTATCTCCCCTTGAGATGTTAATACTTGTCCGGTACACAAATAAGTGTGCTGCGGATGTGTTGGAACTTTTGATCTGGTTTCGCATAAGTCAAGCGCGTTACCAACTGCGACTATCGCGATTAGTCTGGCGTATCGTTGTATATTTCTCGAAAAATGCTCGTTTGCAAAGCGAAAGCGCGTGTCTGTTAGCAAAGACTTACCGACGCGGCACTTGTTCATTAGTGGTGAAAATCAATCGAGCCCTCTTACAATTCTGGTTCATTAATTATCGGAGTGCAGATGTGATAAGCAGGCAGGACTTTTGTCCCGACTCTCGGAGCGAAGAGGGTAAACGAAGAATCGAAATATAACGATGCCAAAGTGACGCACGAGTGTGGGAATATGGAGGACGAAAATTAATTACCGCGCGAATTAAACGCGCGTGCAGTCTTGACTCCCCCACACTCGTAAACATAGTTCTCATTTTTGTTTTTGCTTCTCTCGCTTCTTCGTTTACTTTTTTCTTCGATGCGCTGCTTTTGTTTGGACGCGTATTTTTCACTATCGAATGTAATACTCGTTTTGATAAATAACGCATGCACGAACAAACAATGGCAACGTTTCTAAAGCATCCAACACAATGTAACTCGCAAGCAATGTTTATAGAATTTCACGCAATTGGAAATTTATATACAATTGAAATTGTCGTCGCGAACAAACTCCGTTCCTTTTACATCAATGTTGCGCTATAAATAAAAAAATATTTTTCCTTTTTCTTAATTAAATTACTTTAATTTATCACAGGACTGCAAAAAGAATTTCACAGAACGTGGCGACAGACATTTCGGTTGAAAAATAACAAGTATAAAATTTTACAGCGCGTATCGTTTAAATTCACTCGATATTAATAAAAATTTGAGCTTTGACATTTTTAACGCTCGGGAATTGCAAGCTTTCACAGAATTCACTAGAAAAAGATTAACGGAAAACTATCGAACCTCGAGCCGGCGAAGGGATTTGCGAATGCTCGCAGTTACCAAAGTACTGAAAACGAATAAGCCACGACTCGCAAGTGGTTCTCAGTGCCGAATCGCCTCGACTCGTATTCGGAGTGACGGGCACTTGCTGCCGCTCATCGGAAAGTGCTTGAAAAAAGCCGATTAAAATGATAAAAATCAGGCGCTCGGAGAAAAAGAGCGAGGCTACAGTTTACGGAGACAGAAAACGGCGGATCGCGCGTCGCGATAAGAGGTGTCATCGTCACACGCGCAAAATTAATTCCGTCCACGAGATCGGAGGCGCGAGCGGCCGCAATTGCCCATCTGCCCGTGTCGCGTAACGCAGCCGGCGAAATCGGCCGTTTCGTAATGAGTCGCGGGCCGGGGGGAGGAGGAGGGGGAACGGGGGTGGGACACATGCTCGGGCGCGCGTTTGCACGGCTTTCGGGGAATTCCGCGCGGGAGAAGAGGTGCAGGTACCTGTTTTTGCGCAACGCCACGGGGACAGGTGTGATTTTTCTTCTTCTTTTCGTCTTCGCTCCATCGACACCGCCGATCGGTCTCTCGAGGAGGCGAGTCTTTACTTTCAAACGTCCTAATTATGCGCCTCGTGACGCGCCGAGGCTCCGCTCGACAGCCGCTTTTTGTAGGTCGGCCTCCTGCCTTGGAAAGTCTCCGCTGGGAGTTCGCATTTCATTACTGCTCCGCGTTATCCAAATAATTGTATCCTGGCGAAAATCGGGACGACCCTGACCGATAACGCCCCCGAGCACTAGTCGCCTATGGGCCGAGACGCCGAGTAAACCAAATGTAAACAGATGTAAACAGGACTCCGGTTGCTCCTGTTCGCTCGCGGGAGTTCCCTCGTCGCGTGCTTTTCCGCACCGACGAGCTGTTTCCCGAGGTCCGAAAAAGGCCTTTTGGCGCTTCGCGAAAGATCCAGGGACCGTATGCGAAATCTGCCGAGCTAATCGCGCGCTCTTTAAATATTCGCTCGATCCCACCTGTAAAGTACTGGCGAACCGAGTGTTTCGCGGGCAGAGGAAAATTTCGTCGGTGAGTTCAAACGTCGAGATTCTTTTCGACGCCGGGTTCAAGGACGAAGTGATTAGTTGGAGATATTCCCAAGTGAACGGCTTCTGCTCAATGTCATGCCAGTGACGGCTTCGCCTTTTTCCTTTTTATTTTCAACGACTTCATCTGGAATTCTTTCTTCCGCATTGACTACTTCTTTATGCTCGGCGATGGGACGCTCGTATCGTTGAACGTGCGGGACATTATGTATTTCTGAATTTGTTTACGAGCCGTGCGAGACGCGAGCCTCGACGATTTTTTTATTCGCTCTTTCGAATGCATCGTTTGATACTTACATTTTCAAGTGGATATGGTACTTCGAGTAGTTGGAGGCAACCAACGACTCGTGTTTCTATTAGCCGAGCAATAAGGTTTTGCGATCGTTGTTATCAAACGACTTTAAAAATCTTCGCTTCGACGTGTTTTACAAATTGACAGTCTTTCGATCCTTCCGAATTTTTCTAACGACGACTGGCTACATTTTATTTTGCGGCAGTTCGTTATGCGCACCCGCAATGGATAAGTGCCCGGCTGTCGATTAAGCAACGACTACTTCAACGATACATTGTAGATGTAATTAAATAAAAAAGGTGTTAAACGTATTGGATATGAAATATCAGACGGAGAGAACACATCGACAAAAGATGTACTTCGTGTAATAATGTCCGGATTTTATCCGGCCACTTCAATGTTGAAAATACTGATACGCGATATTCATCGAGATCAGAAATTACGAGACGAAGAACAGAACAAGCGGAAAACATGGGTGACGAAAATAAAAAATATAAAAAATTACCGATCGCCGTGACGTTTCGGTATGGAAAAGTACGATGATACGATATTACAACACATCTTCAAGTGTTTTGTGACGACAGTCTAGCAGCATATGCAGCAGCTGCCTATTTGTTAAAACCAAATAAAGCACCGACTCGTGTTTAACTAAAAACGACGAAAGATCCAGTGGCCACGTTGAAGCCGATGTGTCTATTCCACGCTCACATTTAAAAGCGGGCCGCTGTTAGGCGCTAAAATCGTGAAAAGCATTGAAAACAAGCTAGAGATAAAAAACGAGCAAAAGAATTTTATCGACGCGGTTGGTGGTGGTTTTCCGTTGGATTGGAACAGAACCGCGAATCCGGCAAGTTTTTGTCGCGAATTGACGAAAATTTCCGAATGCCGATCTCGATACCCTCGAGATTAATTTCCGCAGACGACGCTGCTGCGCAAATCACTCACCAATAAAACTCTTGAAAAGGATTCGCGTGGTTTAAAGTCCCTAAATTTCACAACGCGATAAGAGCAAGCGACTGGTGGAGCAAATCTTTGAATAAATAAAGAGCCAACGTGATAAATCAATCGAAAATGCGAAGAGCGTTGCATACGTTATAAAGTCATTAAAGTTAGAATATCCTCTGGCGATAAAATTATTAAGATGGGACTGACTGCTAATGTTGGCACGGCTAATAATGAAAACGGCCTTTGAGAAATAAATTTGATTGGCGCGTAAAATTGTGCGAAGAATATTGGCTCGCGTCACGCGGAATGGATTTTTTCCACCTCGAGCAAACGGTTTCACGGATAAACCATTAAACGCAGCCGTATCGCGATGAATCTGACCATTTGGATAATTGGCGAATAAGACGGGCGAATTGCAAGGGAGCACTCGGCTGATTTTAATAATTTTCCAGTAGCGCACGTCAGCAGTAAGCGCCACGACAAAATTGCTAATTGCACAATGCCAGAGACGCTTCTGTTCGGTAATGAATGAAATGCGTTAAGTTTATCACGTAGTAGGTTTACGCGACGCATTACGATCCCTTACGAGCGAACGCATTGTCTGTCGCATACGAAAAAGCAAAGCTGACGTTGGCTGCCGGACGCGCGCAGTTCATCGGCAAAGGCCATTTACTCGCGCTGGCATCGATTGCTCCCCCGCCCTCCGCTCCTGAAATCTGCCCAAACTGAAGAACAAAAATGGAGGGCTTTGTTGACGCGCTCGACAACGAGAGCAATACACTTACGCGTAGCTTTGGTGCGCAGACCGAAAGCGAGATCGACGATTACGTGGCGTTGAAGATTAGCTGTGCGGCGAGACGCACCGTTACTCGCTTGCACTAACAATGGCGCGAATTCCGCAGGTGCCAGCTGGTTCGTTGAAAAGAGAAATAATAAAGAAACGGGGACAAAAGATCGAGCCACGATTCGAAATCAGCTTCCTCCAATGATCGGACCGACTGGACTTGTCGAAAAAGCAACATTAAAATTAACGACAGAAATGGTCGAGCGGAATAACAACGGGTTCGCTTACTAATTTAGCAACTCTTTAATAGAGATGCGCCTGTTCCGGAAACGCGAGGCTGCTGGCAACGAGCGAAAGTGAATCATCTGCCAAAAAGCGGATTGATTGCAATTGCACTGTTAGGAGGTTGCGAATAAGTTAATTCCGATGAAACGTTTACGCGCGTCAACAATCCCCCGCATAGCCTAAATCTACTATTTCACTCTGTTGGAATCGAACGACTTTTCCATGGCAACTGCCATCCAACAAATTGTCGCTTCGAAATTTATGGTTTTGAAGAAAAGTGATTCCTTTGCGATCAGCTTCGCTCGGATCCACGATGTCTTTACACTTTATGCATCTTTTAAATAATGTTTGAGTAACAGAAAATAAAGCTCGTCTAGGTATTTGTTCGAGACTCTAGATGGAAGACTTTACGCGCAATTTTAACAGCCATTTTTAACGCGCTTTTACAGTTAAGATATCGATTACCACACTAAAAGAAAAACACATATTTTCGAAGGATAAATCATCTCGGGTTCTCGATTATTTTTCGAAATATGTCGGAGGAAAGCAATTTTAACGTTTTATCTCGATACCTGATAATGCGCGGGTGCGCGCGAAATTTCTGAAAATTATAACTGATAAAGCTCTAGTGCTTTGTTAACTTTATTTAGCTCTATAATATATGTAATTAATAGGTTGCAAACTCTTTTTGATGGTCTTTAAAAATAAGCCATCAAAAGGAACTTTAAGTCGCTCCGCGCTCGTAATTATTATTTTAAAACCCTCAGCTGCCCGTTATTCAAATATAAATTTTTAATAAAAAAAGTTTTTAACGATTCTTAATTTTTTAAAACGAGTGCACTCTAATAATATAAGTTCTTACGAACAATTTTGATTTATCTCTTTCCTCTGTTTCAGTACAATAATGTCAATAATATCGAGGAAAATTCGCGTTGATATTCAAAAACTAAAAGTTAGCAGAATTAATATGTACTAAAATGGAAAAACTCAACGTGGTTACGACAAATTACTCGGCATTAGATTTATAACGATAGAAGATGTGTTACAAACACGTGTTTGCTTTCAGGGTCAATAGCACGAATAATTGGCAGATATTATAAACAATGCCGTCGTCTTAGCGCATTTGGTAATTTACATTAATAATTTGCCTCGAACTTTCTCGTAGTATTTTATTCAAATTATTATTATCGTCATTAAATTTGTTTGTACTTTGCTTAGATTTAAAATTAACATTGCCATAAAATTTACGTGCATTTTCTGTCGTGGAGCTTTTCTTGTTGACGGCTCGTTATCAGTCTTAAAAGCTGTAACAACTCGTCTATTTTTCGCGAATGCAGCGTAGACTTTTCTCGTTTTGGGAAATGTGATTTTAAGTGACCCAGTATTTTGAAGCTGCAGGGCTTGATATTTCCACTGCTTTTCCTCGCCAGCGCAGCAATTTCCATAATCTCAAGATGGATGCCACTGACCTCGCCTCCAATGCAGTTTTTTCAATTAAATTATCGAAAGAACAATGGTACCGCGAGGGTTGAAAATTTATTCGATCAATTCGGGCCGCAACCGTTAGAACAATTTATCTTTTGTCCAGCAATATCTATAAAAGTATCTATAAAACCGAGAAGCTGTGTTGGTATTACTTAGGAACTACTGAGGGCCGCTAGTCGTATTTTATCAACTATTCGATAAAATACGCCTCGCAACGCGAATGCTCAGCACATATTTCATCGTGATGAATGTACCCATCGAGCAGTTCTAGACCACGTGTATTATAAAGACCATCCCTTTCCAGTCCATCACAAACATCCAGAGCGATACATAAATTTCAGCCTCGAAAAACTAAGGGTTTACGCGAAGATTCGAAGACGCGCTGTAAATCATGAAGCGCGCATTCGCATTCTTCAGCACTCGAGTAAAGTGAAGCCGCCGAGCTTCGAATGCGTCGAATCAAATATCATCTCGCGATTCGGTCTTGGCGAAATAATCGCACACAGACGCTGCGAGATGCCTGCATCGCTCGCTTCTTATCCGGCGAAAACGTCATCTGGCGCTTTCCGAATTTTCAAGAGTCCAGCCGGCGAGTCTGCGCAACGAGCTTCAGCTTTCCAGCCGACTAATGATAAAACTCAATATTAATCCATATTAACGCATTCAGAATCTGCCCGAGCAGCTTGATTCTTCTACAAGTTGTTGCTTTCTCCCGACGTTTGACGCGGCAACGCGGGCATTTTAAACGACTGCCGAACACCCCAATACCCATACCAATATCCACGTTCAATCATTTTTTTTAGGAAAGGTAATGAATTAAAACGGACGAGGATTGAATCGAAGCTAAGTTGGGTCGAGGCGCGCTTTATAAAACGAAGACAACTAATTATTGCCGAGTCGAAAGTCGAGAATCGGCCGGTAAAGTTGTGTCTGCGCGCGTATCGTAGGAGCGACTAGACGCGGCACTGAAATATTCATCGCTAAATGATTTTTCTCGCTCCTCGATTATTAATTCATCATTAGCCGTAAACATCTGTGCATTAATAACAAAATAATACCAACCTACACCGTGGGATCTTTTTAATAGTAGGCCTGAAAAAAGAGGCCACCCCTAGCGAGTATAGCGCAGTAGTCAACGTTCGGGGTTCGGTCTTCCGCGCATTACTCGCTCACGTGTTACACGAGACCCTGTGCAATGTGCATCTGTGTGCAACTCGGGGATTTAAAGTGTCGCGACACACACGAGCACCGCCGTGTAGGTGCTCCTCGTTCGGAGGGTTCGCCGCTCTTTGAGAGCCAGCGGGAGAGGGGATGTTTTTTTCGTTGAAACGGTTTTCAGTTGCATGATGTTGCGTTTTCGATCGCTGGTCTTCGATGTATACCGCTGATGGAAAGTTTCAGTAATTTTTAGGCAGACTTCCTATGTTATTCTCTTTTTATACCTGTAGGCATAGAAACGTTTTTTGTCACTATATTGTAACAACGAAACAAGTCGCGATTTCATTTTATCCGCTTAGTTTTTAAATTAAATTAAAATAATTTAATGTGACATCTTGTATTACTTATACTGCAGATTGGCTATTAGTCGCAAGTTAGTATTATTTTAATTGCAAGTAAATATAAAAATGAATAAATATTCTTCTTTTTTTTTTTTAATAAAAGTTGAAGGTAATAAACGATAATCGACTATAAATATCACGTAACCCAAGGGAATAAAGACACGTATTAAAATAATGATTACTCTCATTATTGCTCATTTTTCGTTAACAAAATAATCATCTTTTTAATATAAGAAATATACTTCGTTAGTTTATCAGGAATAAAGTGTACTTCGTGGGCAAATATAATATTAAAAAGAGAATTCTTAGTTTTAAAAAGCACGCGGTTGAATTTTTTCTCGATAAAAGCGCACGTGTGCACACGTTTCGTTGTTTGCGGTGCTGATTGACGTTTAATAAGTTAGCGCCACACTCGATTACATAAACTTATACAAATTGTAAGAAAAATAAATCAATATCTCGGAGTAATTCAATTTTTTAATACTCCGTATTTTTATTCAATTCAATTTAGGTATTTTTATTTTTCTTTTATATCGTAGGATTTTTTCTACCGGTAGTAATTTAATCGCACACTGAATTGATTTTTATTTCTCACGACCACTAACTAGTTTCAGTTGTAAAATGCATAATTATAACAAGCATCATCAAGTTACAAAGTATTGCAAACAAAACTAATGCAGCAATTAAAATTGAACGGATATCTATTTTTCCCAAGTACTTCAAATGTATTTAAACTGAAAAGGAGGAGGACAGAAAGTACAAAATATCTTTTTACGAGCAGAAAGTCAATTCGAACTTTGTTAAAAAGTTTAAACTTTAAATTTATGAAACGATAAGCGATTTTATGAGATTTTAAGAATATCATTATCAGATCAATATTAGACGGGACGATAACAAAACAATGAATTCCGCGCATATATTTATGTGTCGGTATAAATGAAAATTTCAGTTGTTTCAATTATTAGAATCGATTTCAAGAATATAAACAGAAGTCAATTAAAGAATGATTAGCCGCGATGCTTTGTATCGTCGATTAAAAAGAACGTTCGATGAGACGCTACAGTCCTAATGAGAACTTCTCACTCGTACGCGCCTGAACATTCGTACACGTCCAAACAATAAACACTATAATTGCATTATTATTTATACCTTTTCAATAGATCGAGGGTCCGATTGTAGGATTCTGCTCGAACGGATACGCTTAGAAAATATTATTAACCTCATTTTCGAATGGCCCTCTCGTGAAAGCCGCATTGTGTATGCATTGAGAAAATTCAAGTGGATAAAGGTTACACGAAAGACGTCGCCCTGGGACGAATCTATTAATAAAGAAACGTTCGACGCGCAACGGCGAAGGTGCGAGAAAACGCAATAACGAGCCACTGCATTTTAAAGTTAATTTGACGTTAAATCCGATTTTTGCCTTTCTTCCTGAAAAAAGGTGAGGAAAAATCAATTTCCCCGGTCGTCGAAAAAAGTCGGCTCACGAGTAAAATGACCAAGCGCTGCTCGTAATCGTAAGAACGTCCTCGGCTCCGGCCCCCCCTGCCCCCGGGCCGCGCAAAGTCGCCTAGAGCCCCGTCAGCCTCACGATCGTCCATTATTAACTAAAAAGCAAAAAGAAACTCCATTACGGACTCTCGTAAACTACATTATCCCTCGTCCTCGCTCCTTCCTCCTTCCTGCGTCGCGTTTCTCAGACGTCGCCGTCGTCGCGTGCGCACTCTGCACCCATAATACACTTGGCTCCCTCCCACCCTTTCTCGGCCCGGCTGATCGCGTCGGGTTGACAATGCAAAGCCAGCCTCTCCCTTTTTACGAGGAGGGAAACAGCTGTTGTCCGACACGACCTCGGGCATCGTCGAAAGTAAGCGCAGAAGGGAGGGAAAAAAGAGGTTACCACCTGGCGTACCTGGAGCTTATAGCATTTATACCTGAAACCGGCCAAGTACACACTTTTTACCGCCGTCTCTCTCTCCTTCTCTCGCCTACGGGTGCACTCGTCTATATACCTGGAGCCAGGGCCTCGGCTCTTTTGTGCGCTACTGCCGGCACCGCGTCGACGAGAAAAAGCGAGAGAGGAATTTTCAACACGCAGACCTATTATCAAGAGAGAGAGAGAGAGAGAGAGAGAGAGGGGCGGAGAGCGATGGCTGAGCCTGTGCGTGCGTGCACACACGCGTAGGCTGTGCGACCAAGCATAAAGCTACTTGTCGTGTGCGAGAAACTCTTTTGGGAATTATTCTTCGGAAACGGTGGATCCGTCATTGTGTTGCGCCCGAATCGCGCTCTCACACAAACGCGCGCGCGCGCTCGTGGCGCGTGTTCGAGTCTCCGCTGCCTTTCTCTTCCCTCGGCGAGTCCCAGCCCTTTCCGGGCCGCTCTCACCCTAGATGCGTCCTGGCCCTCTTGCTCCTGTGTCTGTCTAGGCCCCGAAGCGGCAAATTTTGGCTGCTCTTCCAAAGAAATCTTCATAAGCGCGCAGTTGAGTTAGATCTTTGAGTTTTTACAGTGTGATGCACCGGCCCTTCTTTCTTCTCTGGGCTCCTCTCCACGATTTAAAATGCTCCTTTCACCGAACGCAGGCTGCACGCGCACGGCTTCCCGCGCCATTACTCCTTATTTCACTTTGCGGGGTATCGCCGGCTTTCTTTTTCCATTTTCATGTAAATACCCTGTTATTTTTCAAGGCTGACGCTGCTGCTCGCGGCGAGGCTTTGTTTGTCGATCTTCGGCACGAGGATCGGCGCGGAAGGCGCTTCGTGCGCGCGATTTTCTCATTTTGTCACGCGCGATTACTGCGCAACTTTTCGCCAGAGTCGTCCAAGGGACTTAAGGAAATCTCGGGCGAAACGACCTGCTAATTTACAGATTATTCGCAGTTTATGAAGCGAGTGCATCCGCGTTTGGCAACGAAACACTGTCTTTTCATCGATTCATCTTCGCAAATGTAAAATTTTTTGATGGTTTAATAACAATATTCCATCTGTTGGATGTAGCTCAAGTGCGAGTTCGCAAGTCTTAATATGTATGTGTTGGATATCACTTTTCAAAAAATCACAAGGATGTTCAATTATTGCAATAATTACTTTCCTCTCCTATAATGTTAAACTTAGTACTGCGCTCTATACTTAAATCTTTTAACTTACTTTTTTCATCAAGTTTAAGTTCGTCGAAAATCTCAAGAAGATATGTATCTTCGTCTATTGTGATGTAAATCCCGAGGTTTTAGAACTGACTGTACGTGACGTTTCGTGGAGAAGAGAATTCGTTCGTCGTTTAGCAAAAATAATGACAAATTATGAAAAACACTTGGAGCGCGTGAATAAAAAAAAAACCAAATCAGATTTAAGTCGCCGAGTATTCCAATTTCGATCCCTTAAACTGATTAATGAGCTGGATTCATAGATTACTACATTATCGTCGTGTAAAGTGGACTGGAAACAAAATCTTAATTTTCGCCGGCTCATGCTTGAATAATTTTGGATTCTTAAATTTTTGTGCACTTAAAATCGTTGTACACCAAATCTCGGATAACCGGCTTAAAAAATGATAAAACAAACTTTGTTTGTGTTAATAAATATGAATTCATCCGGAAAATTCGTTTCTAAAATTACAGATCAAAATTCAAAGCACTAACCAAGCTATTATAACTCTTGTTTTATTGGACACGAATGGATGTACGGTTTGAATAAAAATTTAAGCATTTTTTTCAAAAAATCGTTCTTTCAAAGATCATTGATGCAATTTTTCTAAAAATCTGTTATTTGATCTCGACTAAAATGCGTTCGAATAATTTGACGACATTGGATAATATTCCAAAACTTGTTTCTTTAATTTTGCTATATTTTCTAATTAATTATATTGACGGGAAATGTTAACTTTTTAATAATTTAACTTCATTTTTTATGTATCGCTCGACGGTTCAGTATTTAATTAATGCAAAAATAATCATTGTTCGTAAATTTTATAAATGATGGTAATAAAAAATGAGCAACAAGTGACAGAAATCTGTACGTTAAATTTAATTTATTATTATTTATGTATTCCTTAATTTATACAAATTGAAAATTCTATGATCAAATGTTCATCGCCCAGTGCAGCATTTGTATTCTAATACTTTTAATTTTATATTTTACATAATTTTACATACATTATGCGTGTAGATAAGTTAAGCTTCCCTAATTTAAATGCACTTGGCAAGCCAAGATCATTTATAAAAATAGTTATAAATTCGTAAAATATTTTAATACTTACGTGTAGATAATAAATTTTATCCTAAAGAACCTTGCATGTAGACAAGTTTACGTGGCGCAGCTGCTTTATACCATAAAAATGAAAATTTCTAATGAATTCTTGCATCATTCCCCAATTGAGTCATTAGTCGAGTCATTTTATAAAGAGATATGCAAGAAAAAGATCTACATAATTAATATTCGGAGCTTCCAAACTATATTTTATAAAATATTATTTAAATAAATGATTTGTTAATTTTTTATAAATTGAAGATAATCGTTGATGGAAGAATTGATTATAACGTTTAGATATGAGTATATCAACTTTTAAGTATTTACGTGATAAAAATAACATTAATTTCTTATAATAAAATATTATAACATTTTTAAAGAATTATTTTTGTAACAAATTATTCGTATAAAAAATCTTCCATAAATAAATAATTGAGAATAATTCCTGCTGGATATGTAAAGCCTTTTTATTAAAAGAGACTACACCAAAGTTTTATCCACTATCGTATAATTTTTACTATATTATCTAGTAATTACTTACTTACAGTATTACAATATCGTTAAAAAAATATAATTAACTTCTTGTAATAATAAGTTTTTTCAAGTATAAATAAAAGCCTCAAATTTTATCAATTATTGTTCGACCAATTATCGCTAAATTTCAAAATGTTTAAAATAATATAATAATATATTAATTATTACAGTGTAAAATTAATGAGAAGCTAATGTAAAGTAATTTATTTAAAAAAATAAAATTAATAAGAAATAATTTGTACATGCAACTTTTTTACTAATTTTAAATAATTATAATTGCACGCAACGTATTATTTTCTGTACAGACAGTTTTCTTCGTGATAATTATAATAAATTAATGATTTTCGTTCCCACAGAATTTACAAGTTGTAGATATAAAAGTACAATTTTTTGGTAAATAAAAACATTATAAAATATTTTATAAAGGATCACAAGTTATAACAAAAGCAATATAACTTTTATTTTACTTAATCTAATACTGTTCTTGGAATAAGAATGATTATATTCCAAAAGGAATTTGTTTTTGTATCTTATTTAAGATTTTTTAAGGTTTTTTCTAGAATTAAATTAACATTTCTTCGAACATGACTAGATATATTCGAGAATCTTAAACTTTTTTAATTCAAACTTCTTTTATACAGGTACTAATTCTAAAAGATTTTTAGATGCTTTTAATAATTTGAAATATATAAATTTTGCCATTGCCTTTGATATTAAAAAAAAAAAAAAAAAATTGGAAATGATACGCACACATTTTTTCCAAAAATATTTTATCGAATAATATCAGAATAATCTTCACGCGACAAAACTGTTACTTCATACGCGCGACGAAAGCTTGAGAATTAAAGTGTTGAAGAAACAATTGTAGCGATGTAAAGAAAAATTCAATCTGCAAAATGACCAAAATGCATTCTCTTGCTCCGAAAATGCTAAGGTGACCAAGAATGTCTAAGTGACTCAGGATACTCCATTCATCTCGAATTTCAGGTAGAAGTTGCGACCGCAGCATCTCCTACATAAACGGGTTAACTCTCCCTCTCTCACTCGGCTCCTTTATCTTCTGCGCGTATAACGTATCGCCGCACATCCGCGGAAATTCGGCGAATTACCCCTACAACGGGCAACTGCTTTCTCACTCTGCCTCCTTTTCCCTTTTCTTTTTCGCGCGAGCATCTGCGATCCGCGCGAGTTTCCTCGAGCGCGTCAATATTCAGCCACGCAACTTCGTTCGCCGCGAACGCAGCACAGGCTAAGTAACACAGGAGCTAGTGACTCGCAATTTGACCGTTTCCTTTCCGCGCTCTTCGCTTCCGCCAGAATCGCTCGCTCCTTTCTTCCCTCGGCAACAGACTCGGGCTCCGTCGCGCCGCGCAGCATTCGTGCACAGAGGGAACAGCTGCGGTCGAGGCGCTCGAGAGCGAGAGAGAGAGAGAGAGAGAGAGAGAGAGAGGCAGACGAGGGATAAAAGAGAAAACAGGCGACTCCGGGTATTGTGACGATTGGATTGACTCTGCTTTTTCTTGCCTCGTTGCCGCGTAACCGCCACTCGCTTCGCGCACACTCTTTTTGTTTTTACGTAATGGCAGAACGTGCAGCGAAGATCGGACTCGAGGTTCCGCGGAAGTTCCGTTTAAGCGATTTCCTCTCCGGCTGACCCAATTACTCCGCACTTTGTAGCTGGTAATAGGCTTGGTAGCGAGCCGCTAATAGCTTAGGAAACTCCGCAATCGACGAGGCCGGAGCATCGCGACGGAATTTTCAGCGCCGCCGAAATTTTCGTCTCCTCGCGGGGAAGCCTCGCAGAGCGAAACGCAACTGGTCTCGGGCTTTAAAACACGATGTGTTTTGCGAGACGCAGAGCCGAGAGCGAATTTGTATACCTGACGAGGCTCGGATAATAGACTGGGCGGGCTATCAAAGGCTAAACGAGTTCTAAAAGCTGTAAAAGTTCAGGCCACGACAATTGTATATCTACTCTCCTTTGCAGGATATTTTCAGATAGCACGGACCTCGTATATTTATAGTCAGCTAGCCGACCGTCGTTCAGCGGTACACATTGTTTCTAGAAATCCAGCCCCGTTCCGTACTTCGCTTTTTGAGCTTTTTATATTTATTTTAATGTTTTATTGCGGTTGTGTCCAGGACAATAAATAAACTGACTCACGAATAAGCGAATGATACGTGGGTATTTAGCCACGAGCCAAGGGAAGTGTATGATTAGCGAACTGAAATGAGATTTAGGCCGAAGCCCCGTTTCGACGGGGACGAAAATCTGATTCGAGAACGACAGCACAGACTCTGTGTCCTTCGCTGCGCGCATTGTTCACCAATACTTTTCACGATTTTTATTCGCAATTCGTCATATGTTAATGTGCGGCCGAATTCTTGTACTACAAAACTTAAAACAGCTGTATCCGGAGATTTATAAGATAAACCTCGATTTTATTGCCCGAATGACTCGATAATTTATTGCCTTTATCAAACGCGCCACTGCGAAACACAAGTATAAACTGTACTCCGTTATAGAAACTACTGTCGTCGCTTTTCCTAATCCATTCTAAGTTGGCCCGTCTTCTGCTCTTTTGAGAGAGGCGTCGAAAACAATAACGGGAACGTTCATTTTTTCCAGAAATTTATTTGCCGAACGCGTAGATTTCCTTCCTCTCGGTGAGTTATCGCCTCTATTGCTTACACTAATAATATAGATACAAATTCTAGCGATACTCCAGAAACGCTGCCTCGAACGTACGACCGTTGCAATGTAAAAGGTGTGCGTGTTCGAGGAGGTAAAAAACTTTCGTGAGTTGAGAAACTTGATGTAATCGCGTAAAAAGTGCTCGATATGACTCGTGAAAAACGAAGAGAGAACAAATTGCATAAATGTTGGTGAGATCTTAAATCTTACATAAATCATTTTTTTCTGCAATGAAGAACACGATGATACACCAATAAAATAATACTCTGATGGGGAGAAAGTAGCGCGTTCGAGATATAAAATAATGAACGCGCCTTCGACTCGATGCGAACATTTTTGTTTAATATTCTTTAGAAAATAAAAACTGTTTAAGTAATTGTATATATTCTGGTGGAAAAGTCATGTGGATACGGCGATGTGCTTAGAATAAGAACGAGTGTAGGACTAAGACGCGGTGTGTAAATAGGCGCTAAAAACTGTATTGCACGTCGAAAAGCAGTGTATAGGTAAAACAGCTGATTAAAGATTGAATGGAAAATGACGGATAAAAAAGTAGTCGATAATAGTGTTCTCTCTTTCTCCCCCTTATTTGCTCAGATATTAATTTTACGAGAGTCAAATTTTTAAATGTAAAAGCATTGTTCTCTAAATAATAATTTTCACATTTGTGGGTAAATTTTATCAAGTAGACATTTGTTATTAAATATTTATCATATTTTTCATATTTTGTATTTTAAGCATCAACAACTTTTTCACTTTCTTTATTGTCAACTTACGAATACAAATAAAAAGTCATAGAACTATGGAGGCAAATAATAAACTCATAAAAATATCTTACGTACAAAGTTAAAAGACACCTTATCAATCGATCTATACTAGTTTTTGCTATATTATAATCTTACAAGGTAAATTAAATTCAATTGAAAAAATTATTAAAAAAGGTTTTTTTTCAATTAAGATTTTTAGAATATTAATTTACAACTAATAATTTATTTTATCGTTTAAAAATAAATATTAATAACACTAACAATTTAAATAAACTTACTATTTTAGAATGAATAAACATCTTTATTCTAATAAATTAGTAGTAATTAATGTATTGTAACACAAAGTATTTGTTGTATAATTGATCGGAAACTTAAAGATTTTGTTATGTAATTTAAATTTTGTTGTTATGTCTTACGAAAGCTTTTAAAAAAACAGTATCTCGTATTACACATAAAATACGCTTTTTAAATTTTTAGTTGAAATCATTCCTCGTTTCATTTCTTCAGATGAAATTAAAAAATGTTTTTATGACTTTAAATGAATTTGTTACATGAAATTTATTGCGTTCTTATGAATATTACAATGCACATACAGTAACAATAATTGGCAATAAAATGATTTTCGTTTTATTTTACAAATAATAGTAAACATAACGTGTAACTGTACATGCTAGTTATAGAAATGATTGTTTTACTGTTTATAGGCTTTAACGTATTTTATGTGCTTATGAAAATATGTCTAATCAAATGGAAAAGGATTACCTCAGAATATTAATTATTAAATTAACCAAATGAATTTAAAGAAAACAGAATAAAAAATTTGTTCAGATCCGTTGAATTGCACGAAATCGCCAAATAAAATACAAAGGATTGTAAAATAATTGTACGAGGAGGCGTCAATACATTAGAAGATTTTACATTAAAAAGTTTTCTCGAAATTATATCGATTAATATTTTATTCACGTTTTAAGATAATAGAAAGTATAACAGTAAATGCTAAATTAAAAAAGATATAGTGTCGACACTCGCTCTATTCCTATTACGAATAGCTTGAAAGCTGATAGCGTAAAGCCTCGTATCGATTTGGATAGAGACGTTAGTTTAACCATAATTAGCTAATAAAATTCGAATAATTGAGTAATTTACCTTAATGAACTAGCAAATCTTCCGATTCGCTCGAAATTGTAGCTCTGACTGCGTTGATAGATCAGTTATCAGTAATTAATTACGAAAAATCTAGCGTCAGCGTGAAAAACAAAATGACATCTGCCGCTACATTTGCCCCTCGGTAGGGAAATATAAAACACACGTCAGGAGGGGTAAATTGAAAATGTTTTTACTTCAAAAATAATGCCACTCGGGCGCTGCGTTAAGTTTATAAAGCAATATTCCGAGCAGACAAAAGTAGATATTTTCTACACTTTAACGAGGAAACAAAATATTCACCGGGAAAATATCGAGTTTAATTCGGTAAAAACGGGCCTCCAGACGATTACGCAATCCCTTTGTGCTTTCGTTACCCATAGTAGTTTTCGGTCAAAACTTCCTTGCATAAAGAACGAACCCTTTCTCGATTCCAGTTATGCGCACCTTCTACTCCGCCTATAGCACTAGATATTTAACCGTTAGAGCGCGGCTTCTGCCATTTAGAATCCATCGCGTAGTAACAAAATATGTGAATGGGCGTTTCGTTTTTTCTTCCGTAGCAAAAAAGGCTCAATTTCTCACTAATTCAGTATTGATCAAGTTTCAGGTTCTGTCCTCCTGCTCGGCGGGTTTTTTCTAGCGCATCTTTTCTCACGTATTATAGAAGCAACATTCTTCTTTATCAACAGCGAAACTCAAAAGCACTTTGATTAGAATGATTATGAGCAGCTTCGTTTATCTTCTGTCCATATACTCTGCAGTTTTGGTGCTTCAAACCGAAGCGCTGCGGAGCTGTTACGTACGCATCAGATCGGATCTCTAGATTTATTCGAGGATCTAGGCTCGATTAGCTTGCACGTGCTACTTTTACTCTGCACCTCCTAATGCTCTCTTGATCAATTCTACTTTTATCGTCAGAATCAACACATTTATCAATATTTATAGGCGCTGCGAATTCTTGTTTAATATTTCAATTCGGTAATAACGAGTAGGAGTTTTTCAATTGTTTCCGCTTCTGGGGAAAGTCGAAGAACCTTTATCTTTGTAGTTGTACGGGGTGCGGTGACGACAAGTGCTATTCTAATTATATTACTTACATCTGCTCCTTTCATCGGCTCATTGACTAAATCGTTCCATTCAGGAGTATCCAAAAGGTACACGTCAATTCTATCTGTATCTCTAGAACAGCAGTATTGCGAATAATTTTAAACTCTCTCTTAATCCCATTATTGCTATGATTTATGGTCTGTTCTATGGCTGTCGACTTGTTTATTTACTTTAAGAATGGTCCCTCGTTTTATTGTATTATATGTTTTATTATATATATATATATAAATATGTTTTATTGCGGCTTTCTATTTTTTTTACTAATCACAGAAAACAGTTAACCTACAAAAATGCAATCCGTACTGTCGATGCATATGCAATAAGTTTTTACGGTTTCTAAAATTATTTATACTCCAGTGGCCCTGGAACTGCCAAGTTTAAAATTCTACTCGATAATTTCAACGTGTGCTTTGGTAATTGGCCAAATTGAATAAAAACTTAATATGACAACACAGATAAAGTTAGAGTTAAATATAACTGAATCTAAAATAAATTAAATGCAGTTATCTATTGCTACATTTTCAGTCCTTTGAAATGTCTTGAAACTTCTATTGGAATTTTTACATTTGTAACAATAAGTGTACTTTGAAGACACGTTTATAAGAAGTATTATACTTAATACAAATCATTTCATTAGATGAAACATTACAATAGTTACAACATAGATTTAACTCTGTATATAAATACAACTTGGCAATTATCTTTATCTTGTTTATATTTCTTCAATTACGGTGGTTTTTTCATAATTTGCATAATTTATTATCTATTAAAGCACGAAAAAAAATAAATAAATGTATCGCAAAATTATAATGCTTTTAAAATTAACATATATTTTATAAAATGTTTAATACGAAAATCGGTAAAAACTATTAGTCATGACTAAAAGTTAAGTTTTTCAATCTCTTGAAAAATATATATTAAATTTTTATAGTTTTAATTTGTACGATCATTAGGTCAAGTGAATAAATGTTTACATTATTTATTCGAAATTATGAATTCAAAACTTTCACTATCTATTAACATAGAAATCAATTTTTTCCATTGTTTGTTAAAAATCAATCTGCAATATTTACTTATTACATTTTTCTCTAAGTTTTAGAAATAATTACCTTTTTTTAGTCTATGAAATTCTTAATTGATTCTATGGAACTTTGAATCGTGTAGAGCATTTAATTTATGTCGTATCAATTATGCGTTACTCGCCTTAATTAACATAATTTAACGTTGCTTAAAATATTGTAAAAATTACAGAGTCTTATTTACCCGAGCAATAATAATATACTTTTCTGTGTTTCCTTCTTATTCCCTATGTATTGAATTTTTCTAAAAATTTTCTAATGTTATCCACATACCTTTTCGATACGTAGATATTATTCTTTGAAAAATTTGAAGTATATTATTTAATTTTTTTTAATTTCTTATATTAACCCAAAAGCCAAGTCTAATTTTAAAAGTAACTTGAGTAGGAGATATGATAGAAAACTACTTTAATTTAATCTTTCGTATATCTTGAATAGTTTGAATAAATTATCTTGTAACTATACTTGAGCTACGCCAATGTTAATAAAAATTCTTACTCATTTAATTATTTAAGCAAATTTGAATTAGTAATTAAATCTGCTTATGAGTTAACATTCTTATCTCATATTAAAATAGACACGCATTTCACGACTTTTTTATTCTGTGTATTTAAATTTTATTTAATTACTTTTTAAGACTCAATTCTGAGTAATAAAATTTTGAGAATTACCTTTTCAAATCTATAATACTCTTTTAATAACATTTAAATATTTATTTATAATACAATTTAAATATTTCAATACTGATTTTAGTAATAATTGGTGATCAATATTATAACTTAATCGCGTTTTAAAATTTTTACTTAAACACGGTTTATTTTTAATTTTATGTAAAATTCTTTCGCAGTTAGTGTAAATTTCTTTCTATTATTTTTTCTAACTTGCTTTTTAGTTCATCAGGTTATATAAGAAAAATTCAAATTTGAAATTTAATCTTTTCGAGTCCTTTTTTATGTTTCCACTCTTCTAAGTTTTTCTACTTATTATGTTTTCTATATTTATTTATTCATCACGATTTCAGTTTGTAAAATTTTTTATGAAATGCCTATTTAATATCTTTTGCAAATTAAAATTACAATATATTAAATTATGTATAGTTATATAAAAATGAACGTGTTTTATAACAGCATTTCTACGTAAAACACGCACTTATAATAATTAAATTTGTTGAAAGAGCTATACTTTAATTTTTTTAAAGTTTTTTTAAGATTTTCCTCATTTCTTCTATCATACGTTGATTACTACAGTACAATTCCTTCTCTCAGGGTGTGCTACTCTACTCCTGTGTTATGTTAATTTCTTTATAAAGGGAAACATAGTTGTCCAAAAGTATCTAACTCCTATAAATATTTTATTATAATGTGAAGATCGTAGATATTACAATTAAATGTAACTCGTCAACGCACATATTCAAGAGATTTTAGAATAATTTCGCGTAAAAATATAGTTTGAATAATTTAGTAGATTTATTTATTTATGTTTATTGATTATCAATTTATTAGGTATAGTTTTGGAAATCATGACGCGTAGTACATTTGAAAGAATCGAGAAATTTTCACATTCCTGATAATAATCAAGCAAAGATGCACAATCATTCTCAACACAATGTATTGTACGAAATTCAACGACCACTCGATACATTCCGAAAGCGAAATAACACTGACAAATCTTACGAATGAGCGTATAAAAGTTTTCTCCGTCATTTCAATAATAGTCTATAATTATACTTTTACAACAGCCTAAAGGTTATTGAAAAATATGTTGAAAACTGATTTGATTCTTTTTATCAACAATTTTTATAGAAAACTAGAGGAGAAAGTTTGTATCGAATAATAAAAAAATATATATAGATTTTTTTTAATATATACCGTCGAGTAAAGAAATAGGAATATTACTTGTATTTGATTATTTGATAGATAAAATACCAATTTCGTTTCCTCCTTTGATTGATTAATTTGTAAACGATGATGAATAGCCGAAAAAATTTGCGAACAAATTTTATTCCAGTAATGAATTACTGTTCGGTATTATATCGTTAAATAAATATTGCATTTAATATCTCGAAAATATTTACCGTTAATTTTTTTTTCAGATGTTTGAAAAAATGAATATCATTAAATATTTATTTCTATTTAGTTGTAATATAACCAAATATATTTCAGATACTGAAATTAATTAAGGCGAGGTTTTGAAAGAATTTTTGTATTTATAAACATGTGTATGCGTGAAAATAAGTACGTAATTATTGTCATTATTAACAATCATATAGTTTCAATTAGTAACTAACTCGAGTCCTTATTTTATAACGAAACAGTATTATGAATTGCTATCTCAAAATTTATTTTTACAGCATTAAAAAGTCTTCTATGATAAGTAAATTAAATTTTATTTGTTTATTAAATTTTCTGTAAAATTATAATAAGTTATTTAATAATTTAATGACATGAAAGACTTTTATATGCTGTGTAGAAACAATCGATATAGTTAATTCCAAAATGAAAAATAAAAAAATTAATTATAATTTATTGTTTTCAAAATTAAAATTAATTTTTTTTTAAAATCCCATTTTGTAGTATCATAAGAATAATTACTTACAAAATATTACATTGTGGAATACACAGAGAAAATCATCAATATTATATATTTCAATTATTAGTTAACATGTATAAAAAATCATTCCTGTAGATTTATCACATAAAATTTTAACTAATCTATACTATATTATACTTATATACAGTATATTATAGTATAAAATAATATATTATAATGTGCGTGAGCGGTGTTTTTTCTTATTCACCCTCACTACGAAAATATTAAGATTTTTTTTTAATATTGATTATACAATAAAAATTTATTTTAAACATCATTATTTGATCGGCTGAGAAATTTTAGAGATATTTTTAAATTAAAAACGTATTTGAAAAGTGAAATTTAATAATAAATCAATAATCTGCATTACTTATATTACGGTTGTTATTATGAATAAAAAAATATATATATATATTCCTTGACACAGGTATGGTTATAGTTCCTATAATTACTCCGTATTATATTCATAAGAATGAAAAATATCTCTATACTTGCTATTTGTACTCAATTTTCTGCACAACTGACTTACGTAACGCACGTTTTATTTTTAATAGCATTACTCTTTTAAATTATACCTTTATATATTGATTCCTCAAACAATGTCATTTTCTAATTTATTATTATTATTACAAACTGTGTTATATTCTTCACAGGAAGTAATGACCGTATTTCTGTTATGATGAAGTAGATTCAAGCGTAAAGTATTCGAAAATTAATATGACGGGTTTAATTGACTGCTCCAAGAAAATTATATCCAGCACTACTTGGTTGTACCTTTGCTTTTAATTTTAGACAATTTATAGTTGTAAAGTGATTCCACTTTGATTCTAGTCAAAAGATTTCTAACACGTCGTATGATATCACTGATTTTGAGATGAATCATGAATAATTTATTAGAGAGACTAAATTACTCGCTCATCTCTTCAGATTTTCGTATATGTAAAACTATTCTCAGTAGTACTCACGATACTATGAATTTCTATCATAAATTAGAAACTTTTCAAATATATTAATAATTTAGAAATTGAAATTCTAAATGGAAAACTACACGCACGCACACACGCGCAATTTTAAAAGCTTAATATATTTAAATTCTAATAATTGATAAAAATATTTTGCTAGACGATTAATTTTTTAATAGAATTTAATTGTTAAAAAAATGAATATCAGTAGATGAAAGTTATTTTTTATAGAATTTTTTTTTATTGTTAGTGTATCGAGCATATTATTTCATTTATACATATAATTAAAAAAAGATTTTAATTAAATGTATTTCATTTATTCATACTTAAGCAGGAGAGAGAATTTAAAAAAAATTATTTTGTATATTTTAATATTTATTAAAATATATATAAAAGCTTAATAGAATTAAAATAGATTTTTATTATCTAATTAAGAGGTTAATCTAAAAAAACTTTGTTTCTTTCTCTGCCTAAATCAATATATGCAGTACATTAAAAAATATAAATAAAACCTGGTCAAATTTAATTTGGATAGAAGAACTTATGCTTATATTGCCTTGAAATACATTCAAGCATGAGTAAATATAAATTCCTTAAATTATTTTTATATTTTTTTTTATTAAGTTCTATTAAATTCCTTAAATTTAATATTGTATTTACATGAGAAAACATTTAAAGAAATTATTCATTAAGATTGATATATCGATTTAACTAAACTAATCCTTTTAATTAATTATTAAATAAAATAATTAAGATAATTTGTTAGTTTATTTAAATGATAATTAAATGGATAAAAATTAATTATGGATGAAATTAATAACTGAAATGAAATAAATTCATGATTACTCTGACAAATTTGTACTTGTAAATATATAAATTTTATCGGTATTATGATCACATTTATAATAATTAAGTATATATATATATATATACTTACAATGTTAAAACTGATTTAATGTACAAATTTTATTACGATACATATAAATTGTTTGTTGAACACAAGAATAAGCTATAGCGTTAATTGTTTAACAATCGTTAATTGTAGAAAAGAAAATAGCTTCGTACACTATGGTCTTTTCAATATTTTATTACAACGTTTAAAGAATCTCGCGCAATTAATAAATATATCTTATTGATTCTCAGTCTGCACGTATCATGTAAATAAATAGATATTAAATTCATTTTATTCTCATGACTCACAATTGTTTCTTCATTAGTTCTAAAAGTTCGAAAAATCACAACTTCTAACATTATTTACAATAATTATATAATCTCATACAATAGTTCCTCGTTGTTCATACAATAGTCTAACAAAATGCAGGAATGAATTGTATAACGAGGTTTTAAGGAAGGATTGACTTGCATCTCTGTTACTCATCTAAGGTACTTTCTTCTTCAATTTTTTAAAAAACATTTATTACAAAGACGATTAACATATTTTATAACGCGCTTACAAGCTAGTAGGAGAAAGAGGAAAAAAACGATGGTGTGAGCAAATGAATAGCGAAGAAGTAGCCTAAATTTACACATATATAGAGCGTAATGCCTCTTGCAGCTTTTTTCTTGCTATGGCTACTCTTTCCTCTTGTCGTTTGATGTCATCGTCCGCTATCGATACAGCCTAAAGGGAAAAAACAAGACATTTAATAAGAATTTGTCAAATTACCACTTTGATACACACACATGCAAACGTACATTCAAAAGTGAATCCACAAAATCTTACAACTATAATGCTAGAACTTTAAAAATATAGCTTAAGATTTTCTTGTTTTCATTTGAGTTCTTTAAAAAATACTAAAAATATGTTCCCTTAAAAGTTTAGACGCGAGATACATCGGAGATAATTTTCAAGTCAAAGATAAATTAGAGGAAATAGTTGACAAGTCACAATTGTATAATAGAAAGAAATTATCAAGATTTTCGTCGCTAAAACGCGTAGTTAACACGAGTCACACGATCTCGTTGCGATATAATACCTGAACGAGTGGCTGGTCAGGATTTAGAAAGACCCCTGGGTTTTTCTCGAGTGACGATTTGGGGCCCGTCTGTCCGGTAACAGGTTGTGTGGAAACATGCAGCGCCGTCGCGACGCTTTGCAAGAGCGTCTCCTCGGTGATGTAAGGCCCGACTGGTCGCAGTGATTTAGGCAAGTCCATGCCGTCGAATTCATAGCCGTCGGGATCGCAGGCTCTGAGACCTTCCAGACGTTTTTCCCAGAAGAGCTGTAAAAAGGCGAAAGATAATTATCGCCGGTTTTTTCTCTTTGGCTCGCAGAAAAATGAAACGTATTGTTATGACAGGTAAGGCATTTAAGGACAAGGTATACTTAAAAATAATATCGCGAAATTCGAAAGTTCGGGTATAATTTTGATTATATTGGGATACTTAAACATTCAAATACGACTTTAAATTAAATTTAAATAGTAGAAATTATAATACTTTTGTGTTCCTCAACTTTTAATTTTGAATACATAAATAAAAAAAAACTATATATTTGTCGGTAATTTTTCAGTTCTAACACAATATTACCAAAAATATTTCACGGAATTACATACAAAGCTTTTTAGAAGCTTCATTTTATAATTAGACATTTGTGCTTCTATTCTATGTACATAAATGTCATTGTATTACGCAAATACTTATTTTAAATTTTAAAATTTATTACTATCGTCTATTAACGACTAAATACAACTTTAAAGCACAAAAGAATTAAACTTACTTAATATTTAAATTATATTCTACTGATTAACAGGAATTTTACCAATAATAAAAACATAGCAGAATCAAGGTCAATTTAAAATACTAATTCTAGGATGATTAGAATTATTGGAAAAACGACACAAGAAGTAGATTATTAATGAAAACAATTAAATACATTAACTTTTAAGAGCTAATTATTAACGGATTCTCGGATCTCTAATAGATGTAATAAGCGGAAATGAACAAAAGAGAAACCTGATTTACAGATAATCATATTATTTGAGACCCATATTTTATTGTTTGATGAACTTTCAACTAAATTTGAGGTATTTATGATATTTAATAGACCATTATGGAAAATTTTTTAAATTTATGAAATTTCTTGATATTTAATAAATAAAAACAATACACAGCAATAAATATAAATAAATTTTAATGATATAATGAATAATATCCAAATTCCATTAATAATCAAGATAAAATTATAATCCGTGAAAGTTTATTTCAATGACAATTGCACTGAATTAAGTGAAATTTGCTCTTGAACTGAATTATCATACATTTTCTACAGTGATTCAATATTACCTGTGATAATTTCTATTAGAACTAACATTTATTTGTAATATGTAAACATGTACTTTAGTTGGTTGTTTTATTATAATTTTATGATTTATGCAGAAGTTCATGCATCTATAATGTCAATCGAACAAAAATGATATTCTTTAATGTTGGTTATTAAATGAAATTAATTAGTTATAAGGTACTTGTATGAATAAAAGCTTAAAAAAAATTCATATGAATAATGATGACGACGTGCTGCAAAAAAGTTACCTGTTTAGGTTTGTCTTGGGAGCCGTATTTGCTGTCAGTTTTATCGGCTCCTTCCTAAATGAATGATTGCAGTTTTGTATCATGTAAAAATACTTGGTAAATAATTTAGAAATGTCTATTTTTATTTTTAATATTTACAAAAACAGATCTAGTACATTTAGTAGTCTTTAAAGAAAGTAAAATTAAAAACATATATAAGAAATCAAATTTTAATTCATAAAATTCACATTAAAAATTTTTTTCAAAACTTTAATGTCAGAATTTTTATTGTAAGCATGTTTTTTTGTATCAATTAGAGTAATAATCTTTTTAAATTGACGAAAAGTTTTTAGGATTTTACATTTTTGCATGAATGAGATGATGTGCGATTGGATATGAAGCAAAATTAAATATATACCAACCTGCTTAGGCTTTTCTTGGTTTCCATGTTTTATATCTTTTACTTTGCCTTCCTGTGTTTTGTAAATAGTCACTGGTTGTTTGAAAATTGAAGCAGTTTGTCTGATTGGAGGTACTAGTGAAGCATCATTTCTAACACCTCGACTAAAAAGAAAATAATGTATGTTCATTTATAAAAATTATTTAGTCAAAAAATGTTTTCATTATATTTTATATTAATTATATCTAACAAATTGTAAGTATAATCATTTTGCACATTTATTACACATAAGATATCTTTTATAACTTACATAAATAATATGTTTATTAAAAATATTATTGAAATCTGTAAAAAAAAGTTATACAATATTTATCAAGTGATTAATAGATGCATTAATTATATCTAATTTTATATTTATTGCTCGTGTAAAGTAATCAACAAGTAGCAAATAAATAAACAATAAATAATAATAACTTACACTATAGTCAAATAGTATCCTTTAAATAACTTAAAACTTTATTGTTACTTATAAAATAATTATTTACAATTTTATAAATTTAAATACTCATATAACACGTAATTTTAATTATGTTTTTTGTAAAAAATTGAAGAAAATTATTCACAAAATGAAAAAATAGATATAAAAATAGTTAATATAAAACATAATACGTGTAAGAAATAAATTTAAGAATATAATAACTCTTTTAAATTATAAAAAATATAACCGATTAATGGTTTATTTCATTTAATATTCATTTGAAAGATAGAAACGATAATTTTCATACATACGTAGCGAAAATAGAATAAAAACAATTGGAAATCGGTAAAAATGTATTTTCAACCTCTTCGTGTAAAGATCATATATAAATCTTCACACATTTTCAGCTTGAAAATATTCATTTAAGAAAACTCGATTTAAATTCGAAAAGCCGGTAAATAGTCATCCTCCGATGTACAAATAGATAAATACTGTTTAGTTTAAAAAATAAACTGTTACTACTGCGACAAGTGCAACGTTTGTAAGAGGCCCGGTTTTTGCACTTGTGTGATGCTCGCGTGCGTGTGTACGTACATACCTGTAGTAGAAAACGTCAACCTTCCCCGTAGACGTCAATTGTTGTTGGTTTTGGCTCTTGCGTGGCGCCTGATCTTCACGACTCGGCCAATTCGTCGGCAAGGCCGAAGGATATTTTTTCTTCTCCACTGACATATTCATTGTAGATTTTGTTTTTTAGACTTTACCCTTCGCGCGTAAATGCACACGTACGTGTGCTACTTGATAATACAGAAGCGTCAATTTACACCGCCAACGAGAGAAAAACGTTCGCGGCCATATTGGCCTGAATGTGCGTCTTAGGCCATAGACTCAAAAAGTAGAGGTTCATATACACCAAAAATTTCAGCATTAAGCGATCGAAGCGCCACAAAAATTAATAAAAATGCAAACACCAAACTTTAATGCGAATTTAGATCTGTTAAATAAATATGCATAAAGTTGATACTTAATTCCATTACAAGATACGTTTTTACGTTACCTTGAACGATATTTCAGAGATTAAAGAAATTTATTATAAAATTAAAAAAAAAAGTACTAAAGTTTGGTGCAATAGAATACCTTCACGATAGCAAATACTAAGCATGTATTTCCATTATCCTCCAGTAGAGGACGCCAAAAACTTAAAAAATTCGCGGAGTTACTTTGATATGGATTAATAATAAAATAAGTATTATTTTTTCAATTATTGAAGTCAACATTATAATTAATTAAGAAAACACAAAATTATTTGAAAAACTGCACGATCATGAAACTTTAATTATTATTGATATATAATTTCGTTTGTTTTTTAATTTAATCACATATCTTTTTCTTAAGGAGATTTTAATACAATACTTTTTTTGCATAACTTGAAAAGTGCCAATATCTTATAAGAAAAATTAATTTTTTAAAGAATTAAAATGAATAAAACTGAATTGTAACGGGTTTTCATTGCTTATTTGGTAAACTTGTTATTATCAATAGTTTTAAAAGATCATAAAATTATAAAATTGCTGATTTTAATGGAAAACGCTTACTAAAATATTAAAATGAAATTAAATATTTACAAATAGTTTTTCAAAAAATAAATAGTTTTAACAGAACTCTTAGAATTAAAAAAATAAATAGTTTTAACAGAACTCTTAGAATTAAAAAAATAAATAATTATACAAATCAATGCTGTAATATTTAACAATATTTATGTTAAGCACAAGTAAAATGAATACGCTCCCATTTTTCTATATTTTAACTTGCATTTTATTTCTAAAATTATTTTTATCAATACTATTTGAATTTAATTTTATAAATTATTTGTAAATATTAATTTATGTTGTTTAAAATTATTACAGAAAATCTATATTATATGTACAAAAGAAAATAATTATTTTAAAAATAAAATTAAAGCTGAGAAATTACTTTTGTATATTATGGATAACAGTAACTTTATATCTTTGTTATTCGATTACATCATTTCGCAATAAAATAAATTAAAATAAAGATAAAATAAAGTTGTATATTAGAAACTAAATAGTAATAGTAAAAGTAGCGATTAAATCTTAATTAATAATATAAATTTTAAGGCATCTAAGCTTTGAAAAGAATGAGTTCAGTGTATACTGATGCATTAATTTTGTTTTTATTTAAAAGAGCGGGACGTCATAAACGGGATTGAGTTCGGGAAAAGATAATGATGTGTTAATAAAAACTAAGAATAATTTTATATATATATACATATATATATATATATATAAAATCATACATCCACATATACATAAACATGTAAGCCGACACATCTATGCATACGTACATGTACACAATTTAATTGCCAAAAGAAACAATTTCCGCGTAGCTATAGGAACAACATGGACTGTGTGCTTAAAAAACGATTAATTCTTTTTTTCTCACAGAAAAATTCTTGATTGCGCTCTGTAAGAATGCTCTTCAAAATAAACAATCTGTTGCTAATTAAGAAGATGGTTCGCCAGCCTAAAGTACGAAAAACACGAGCTTGGAGTGTGATAATTAAAAGATGCGGATTAAAGTGAGTCTATATTTAATAATCTTTCATCGAATTACGGATGTTGCATTCCTTCATTGTTCGTTTTTATTATTTTTCTGTTTTAGCTGTAAAAGAATATTGTTTTGTACAATTGTTTCATTAGCAATAATAATCTATTAAGTCTTGTTGAGGTATAGTTGTTTCTATTGGTCTATTCATCGGAGCCGCGATCGTTCGGTCATTTAACTATTTTTTGTTAACTTTATAAAACTTCGGCACTAAGCTCTTTTTGTGTACTTAAAACCTATTTATGCCTTCTGCGGATAAAGAAGAAACGTTAAAATGACTTGGACGCGATCGCGGCTGTGTAATAATTTGTGTCTTCCTGTAACAAAATATAAATATCCGTATCTGCATCTGACTCACAGCTGGCTTCGAACAATATTGCGCTATCTAATACCTTTTATAAGAGGCCCTTAGCTTCGTTCGAGGCACTTCAAGGTTTCATTAGCATTTATTCATCTTGGATTTTACAGTTTTATCGAGCGACATGAATCAAACAATTATGCAACTGCGAGAAGCGTCGTGTGTTGACGTACTTTAAAAAGATAAATTGAAAGAAGCACATATTCCGCGGATAAAAGTGCAAAATCTCAGGTTTCATATTTTCAAACAATTTCCAAGCCTTGTACTCCCTCGAACGAGCAATATTACAATGACAGTCACAAAAATATTTCGTCAAATATCTCGTAGTGAGGGGCATTAAATGTATCATCTTTACGCTCTTCTCCTATGCAGATCATGAACATAGTTGTCTCATATGCATGTGTGCCTCTGCGCCCCGACGACGCTGTCGTCTACCGCAGCAGCGAGTATCGACGCCGTGCGCTACATTTTCCGTCTCGTTACTGATATTTTTATTAACTTTTTTCGTTACGTAAGAAATTGTATGGGTTTCGTAGCAATATGTAATTACTTAAAATTACTTTCACGTTCTCTCTTGCTCTCCTCTTAAAAGTCGTACATTACTTTAATTCCTATCGCATTATGTCTCACGAGGATAGACGAATAATTTAGAAGCGACTCGATCTGCATTCAAACAGGCAGACTTCCATTTTGCATTTAACACTTCTTTAATCTTATTTCGCTCTCCTTGTGACCTTGGGCACACCGCACACATCAGAAACGTCTGACGCTTTCTTCACTTAATATACACTCGCGCACGTATCATCGCCACACAGACACAATCGCATTCGCGCCGAGAAATTAATAAGTTCTATTTTACAAATTCGATTTCCAAACGACAAAAAGTGTCGGAGAAACCGGTCTCGCGGATACACAGTCGCATTGCCCTGTCACTTCTCTCAGCGCGCTTCCTACTTACACAAGTACATAAGTTTTCTTTAATTTTATACAATATTAATAATAACTGCCCGTGTTGTCGAATTTCTTATCTTTTTCCAATGCACGTAGTAGATTTGTTGTAAAGCGACTCTCGCCACTCCCAACCATCATTAGAATAATAAAGCAGCTTCTTAGAATTTGATCGATATCATTACTTCATTATTTTCAATTGGCGTCGAATTTAAAAGAACAAAGGGGTTCGAACGAGTAAAAATGGTAAACACCGACAAATTAATAAACGACTCTGTTCGCCGATCCGAACTTGCATCTATGTTATCGATCCCCGATACATTTTTTTTTTTTTTTTATTTTTATTTTTTCGTAAGCATGGCGTTCTTGTTAGTTCTTATGATTCATTGCCTCCGCCTTGTCACCGCTGATATTTCCGCGCGGTTAGAATCTGCTCTCCTTGTCAATGTTTTTCGTTTTTTGTAAAATACGCACTACTCGAAATTTCACGCCTAGACACTGTCGTTCGTACGTGAGATACTTCCGGATACAGTGCTCTTTCATAAATATCTTAACAAGCTTAAATCTCTAATTTTATTTATATATTAACAGTCGCTTCAGCGCTTCAATATATCACTTCGTAGACGGTGGCTTTCTTGTCTCCTGATCCTGTCACGATATATTTATCATCCGTCGAAATGTCGCAGCTCAACACCGAAGACGACTCCTTTGACTGAAAAATAAATGCATCAATAGATTAGCGACAAATTTACAATCTTAAATTTGCACGTTAAAATGTACTAGTCACAGCTGCAGCCTTCGCTATTGTCATAACCTGCTTATACTCAAAGCTTTTAAATAATTCATCATTCTCTATTGCTTTGGTTCGTTCAACCAGCCCGCGCTCTATACTTCTTATTTGTAATCGAGTGCAATAAACACTTGGCGTTTTCATTATTTAGAAAATTATCTTAAACCGAGGATGAGGTTAACCACTTGTTAACGAAAATCCAAGAGAGCGAATATCGGGTCTTTTGAATAGAAAAAGAAATTACAAAAAAGAGCCGACAGCTGTGCACAAATACAAATCGTAATCTGAGTAAATTCAATGAATCCTATCCATACTTGGAATATCGAAGCTCCGTAAGGCGTGCGCCAGGCGTTGAGAAGGTTGTCCTTGCCTGTCGAGACGAACCACTTGCCGCACGAGGCAAATCTCAACGATAACACGCACGACTCGTGCAGGTGCAGCTGGTACTTGTCCGGCTTCGTGGCGTGCAGAACCTCGACGTTCGAGTTCTCCATGCCCACGGCCAACCATTCCCCGGTGGGACAGTAGCCAAGCGAGAAGATTTGTGAAGTGAAGTCGTGCTGCTGCAGTTGCCTGCCCTCCCTCAGGTCCCACGACCTTAAACAATTATTATTGTTGATTAGTTTTATTCTAAAAAGAATGCACAAGCAACTTGCAATGTAACTCTATATTCGTTAACTAGTCGCACTACTTTTCTTGTTCAATTAGATTTTGGATGGTTCTTACGTCTAAAAATATTTCGTAATAGTTATCATTTTTTACCGTCTTCCTTTCAAAAATTTCAAAAATGATCATAAACTTTTGCTATTAGGTGCATTTATTAACAACTATGGCGGTCTTAGAAATAATTTTAAATTAATATCGTCTCTTTGAAAATTGATTGCTGATTTAACAAAGCTGGTTACGTTCGTAACAACTTCTTTGAATTGCGAATCGACCGAGTGATGCTAAAGTTACGGGGAAAAGTAATAATCTGAAGGGGCTTAGGGTAGAATGTAGTAAATAAGCCGCATGAGGGAAAAGTTTCCAGTCTCAGTAATATATAACTTTCTGGGCTGCTTTCGCTGTATGTGGCAGTGCGTTATCGTGCAGTAGAATTGCGAAACCCAACGGCCTGTTTTCTGAATCTCTTCAGCTCGTGTAAGCAATTTTAATCTCTTGTTGAGAGTTATTCTAAGTTGTTAGGCAAACTCTTGTTCAGCTTGAGAAAGATTTTCTTCTGAAAATGACTCTGTTTACTCGTCTTTAATTTGCATTTGCGTTTAAGGGGTAATTTTTTTTTATAAGAATCGAGATTCCTTTCACGTACATTGCAGCGTAGCATGTTGGTAAAGAGAATTTTTGAACAAATGTCTAATTAAAATGACAAGTTAATTTTGTGATTTGTTGCGCCGCGAGCGGAATGATAAAATTCTGTAATTGATTTCCAAGTTGCCAATAGCAAATGCTTCACTTGTATGAAAGTAGTTTCAAATTGTCAAAGCGACATTCTGAAAATATCAGAATCAAACTAGTAATCAACAATTAAGTTTTCTTGATTAAAGTGGACGTAAGAGCTACCTACGAAATCGGTATTATAATTCAATAAAGTTGTTTTAGCTTAAACGGTCTGTGAAGTTAAACGGATGATGAAAATAATATACCTGACGGTGTTGTCCAAGCCTCCGGTCCACAGTTTTGAGCCGTCGGCGGAGATGTCTATGCAGGAGGCGCCGTCCGTGTGACCCTGGAACTGTCTGACGAGCGACTGGTTCTGCAAGTCCCAGACGGCGATGTTGCCGTCGCTGCAGCAGCTGAAGCAGACCTTGGAGTCGGGGGAGATCGCGAGGGCGTAGCACGCGGGTGCCGAAGACGTGAGTTCAGCCTTGATTCTGGGCGTCGGACTAGCCAGATCCCAGATGCTGAGGTTACTGGCCTCGCCACCCACGATGAGGGTCCTTCCGTCAGGTAGCAGTTTGACCGACCTGATGTAGTTGTCGCGCTGGAGACAGTCGAGCTGGGACACGGGTTTGGCGCTACTGCTGCCACCCTGGCTTATGTCCCAGACCTTGACGCAGCCCTTGCCACCCGTGTACACGTACTTGGTGGGGTTGGAGATCGTTACGGCGCACACAACTTCGCCGTGGGTCAGAGTGTTGATCTGTCGCGCGTGGCGCGGGATACCAGGTCCAATTAGAGCATCGGGAGGAAAGGGCACCGGTTGCATCTGGCCCTCGCTCGATACGTGGAAACTATAGGCCCTGTAATACAAGTGTTAATTCGGTTGAATTTAATTTAATTTAAGGAACCTGCTCGGGTGACTGATATGCACCAATTAGTTGGCGCAGTATTTGTTATCTCCGTTTAATCTGCGTCTATTCCCCGCTTAGCTTCGAGTAAACTATCTAACGAAGCTGTAATCTCGAATAATTTTCCCGAAGCTCTGAAACACGAGGAGACAATTGCAAAGCAATCCCTATCGAAGCTACTGAAGCCAGTGAGGGGAAAGACGGTGAACGACGGGGATAACTTATATATCAGCGGTTACACCGGACTTACGGTTTGCCGCCGGGCACGGCAAGAGGTCCGAGGGGCGCCCTCATGTTCCCGTGGTGATCGTAGAGCTGCTGGAGGGGTGGCCTCGCCGGGTAGCCGTTGAGGGCTGCGGGTGGATAGCCCAACATGTCGACGTGCGGTCCCGCGGGTGCGTGGTGAGGAGGCGGATAGTGTGGCGGGTATGGACCGATGGCCGAGGCTGAGACCAAGGGTTTGCTGGAACTCGAGGACTTCAGGCCCCCTGATCCGGAGCTGCTACCGCCTGTAATGCAAAGGGTGCCGTTTGTTCAATGTTGCACGAGTCGCTCGACTTGTATATACTGTTATTGATGGCGTAATTCTTCTCTCCTTTATGGCGAATGCGCAGTAAAATTTTACCGAAACAAGCTTATTTCAAATTTACGCAAAGCGTTTTTGGAAAAAAATTTATTCGTTGATAGTTTATTTAAATGCGCTGATAATCGCCAACTGTTATTCAACTATAATTTTTACGTATTTGTACAAAACTTTTGCATTTGTTATATTTGTATGGAACAAAATTTTTGTCAGTATAGTAATTTTGTAATATCTGCGTTCTGGTTTTAAATTATTTATCAGCAGATATTTAATAAAAAAGATACTAAAAAGACGAATCATGTTTTAAAAATGTAGGCCAACGTACAAAAATGTTATGAAATGTTACTCCAAAGAAATGTAAAAATATATAAGTTTAAGGTAGTGGCGTAAAATCTAATAATTGCTAGTTCAAAATAAAAATATTTTTAAAAGTAGCTCATAAAAACCTATATTATTGACGAGTGCGGCGGCATCGTATTGAAAAATCAATTAATAAATATTTTCAAATAAAATCACGCAGAAAATAAAAATGAAACGAATGTGGTGGTTAAGGAATAAGAGAGTTTTAGAAGAAGGGTATTAGCTAGAAAAGCATTAAGTGAAAATATTCTTTATTCGTTTGGAATCAGAAGGCTATAAAAAACTTTTATAAGCAACTCGGACCACTGAGCTTTTTTCTCAATTGATAGAACATCGTTTTATTGGCTCGATAAAAGTGAAGAGTAATTACGCGACGATGTTAAATTCGCGCGTGATATAGAGAAACCGAATGTCGGAATAATCGATTCGAGTCACTTGCGGAAAATTTGTATATTAGGTCGGCATTCTGCAAACACACGTGTATTTGACTTTTGCACATATTCGCGCGACTCACATCGCGTACTTCAGTTTTCAATCGAGCTATCGCTCTACGTTTGCACGCTGTTACACCAACGAAACGCGGACGAAAAGAGTTGAGAAAGAAGAAAAAGAACGCTCGAGCACGCGCAGTTAGTAATAAAGAAAGTGGACCAAGGAAACTGTCATAGATAAATCCAAGTTCCGACTGACCTGCAGAGGTGGGCGTGACTGGCTTGGAGATCGGCGTGGTCGGCTTCTCGCGCTCCTCCATCTTTTTGGCCGAGGGTGTGCTGGCATTGCTGCTGGTGCCGCTGCGTGGAGACGGTGGCGGGGCCTCCTTCTTCACCTGACCCCCGAGTGAGCCCGAGCTCGGGCCCAACTTGTCAAGGCCATTCTCGCGGGGTGAGGAAGTGCCGTTGGCCGCGGGACTACCGGCGCGTCCGTCTTCGCTCGCGTCGTCCACCACGAGGTCCTGGTCGCTCTTCTCCCCGTCGCTCTGCTGTTGGCAAGAGGAACACGTTGCTTGTGTGGATCATGGACGACTGGTATTTGTATGCGGGTTCATGGATTTTAGGGTCCGGGATATGTCGGGTTTATTTCCCCGAGGCTTTGAGGCAAAATTGTTCGTTACGAATTTCCTCGTTTTTCCAAACCCAACCTCCACAAGTACGGGGTTAGATTTAAGCGCATCACGGCTCTTTTCAGAGACAGTACAGTACACAACTCCTCTTTTTATATTCGACTTTTGACACTTGATTTTCTGCTCATTCGGATATTTACGTTGCACAAATAAAACGAAGCTTTTCCCGCAAATTCGCTTTATTTGACGTCCGAGTAAAATATTTTTTTTAAAACGTCTATGCGGCAAAATGCTAATTACAAAGAATTTCACTCTTTTAAAGCGCCTGTTGAAGCAGACAATCTCTTTATCATCGCGGAGTATTCGACGGCATTATGTAAATTGTAAAACTAATCTTTTGTTCTTTCAGGGATCGATACATTTTTAATTTATTTTGCGTGCTTATAAATATTCATTTTACGTTCAAAATAAAATATTATCAAATTTAAAAAGAACCATTCGCAATTTATTAATTAAAAACGATCTAGTGATTATTTATTGCACGTGTATCATCGGAATTTAAGTATTCGCGCATACGTTAACGTGCTTCGTTCACTTTATTATTGGGGCGAATCAAAAGTTGCCCCGAAAATTACATTTTCACCCGGACAACGTATTACTGTATTAGATCGAGAAAAACATTTTATTTTACGAGGAATTCATTGTAAAAATAAGGCACAGAATAAATCAACACTGTTCGGGCGCAATAAATGCCAAAAAACCTTTAAATTTCTTCGCGAACCAAGAGCGACACTTACGTGACTTATGTCCTTGTCCTGCTCTTTCTTTAGCTTCTTGAGGTGGATATGGTCGTGATGCTGTGAATCTGGTGTACTGCGAGGCCTGCTGTACTTTTCGCGTTCAGCTGGCGATATCGAGTTCCTCTGCGACAAAAATAACGAACGGCCCATTTAGTTTTTTGTTGCTTTTTTTTCGTACAAAAGCATATAATATTTGCTATTTGTGTAAGTATTTCATGGGTTCGAAAATAGTGGCAATAGACGGAATATGTTTATCGGTCGGACTTGGAAGACTAGATCGATTATATAATGTTTTGTGAATCGCAGAGTTGAATTAATTAAATCGATAAATATATCGGCGACATTTCCTGGCATTAAATCTCTTCCTGTCTTCAGCTTTGTCGAAAAGTAAGCGAATCTGTAAAAAGCTCGTAAAATATAGAATGGAGGACATATTGATTCGTAAAATGAGCGTTAAATATCGTATTTTTAGATATCCTTATGACCCAGTATTGTGCAACAAGGCAAGGAAGAAAAATGGAATCTAAAATTTAATTCAATCCAGCAATGCACGAATGCTGCGACGTTAATTTTGGGAATCACAAAAACTTTGAGTATAAAAGATGGGATACCGGGTTGATTCTTTTTTCCTTTTTTTTTTTTTTTTTTTTTGGCCATCGCAACGAGGAAAAAAGGCTCTTGACGGAGATGAGGGAATTTACCACGTTGTCAGTACATAACATTACGAGAACTTAATACGAGTCAAGAGAAGAAAATAAGTGAGGAAAATTTTATACCCTTGACTTTTACGATTACTGCGATCACGCGGTGCTGGTTTACTCGAGCCACCGCCGAACAAAAATAAAAGTGAAAGAAGAAAGAGCGGGTCCGGTGAACCGATATGAATTTACAGCGACCCTCGGAGGATTTGAAAAAAACATCTTCCTGCGATTTTCTTTGTGCTCTTTCGTTCGCCGGTGTCGATTAAATAAAATGGTTTCTCGCCTGCTTCGCGCACTGTCGAATTACTTATACAGCCTACTTTTGTCCCTCTATTTCGGCCGAGGGGAAGGAAGAATTATTTACGTCGATGGAGGGTTTCTTCTTTTTATCTTTTCCTTTCTTCTTTTTAAGCGAATAGGAAGTCGGTAAGGACGCGCGTAACGGGGTAAAAGCAACCGGAGAACCTGAGTGATAAATAAGATCGACGTTATTTGGCCGGATGATGTAAACGAGAAAATGGAAAGGAATGGAAAGGAATCGAAAGGAATCAAACGAGCCTTTATGTCGTTGACAGATTGCTTTGTTTGCACTAGCGTTGGGAAATTACTTTTTTCTCCTCCCGTCAAGAATTTTTGAATATTTTATTTCCACGAGGATTCTGGTGTCGATGGCGCCTCAATTCTACGGCTTTTAGTTAATTGCGCGACACATTGAGAAATTACACTTGAGACGCCAATTAATCAATTTTCACTTATTAGAACGCGAGGCGCAACACACGCTTTGATAAGCAAATAAGAGCTACTGCAATATTTCATTAATTCGTTGATTAAAAACAAGTTTTTTGTTCCTGCGAATCATTTCGCTCGGTTCTGATAAATAACTGGCTTTTGGCTCAACTTTAATTCAATACGAATTACGGTAAATTAACATTATAAAAGCAGAAAACAATGTCGCTCTATTCTCTTGCCGAAAAAATGACTCTAATTAAAAAATTTTTAACATTCTTTTTGTACTGGCCTTCAGCCATAAGAGAGCGTCAAATTTGTTATACGCAATTTGTTTTCTCCGCCACGGTAATTTCCCCCGTCGCCCCTCCCCGCCAACCGAGCTCTAGTTGTTTGAATTGATCGCACTTAATTAAGCACTCCAACACGCAAGCTTTTCCTTCACTGTCGGCTCTCTCCTTCTCTCTCGGGCAGCCCGATATTTATGCAGTCTATCTTACGAGGCCTTCTTTGAATTATGGTGCCCTCGAAAGTGCCCTTTTTGTGCTAATGTTTATTTATTCTCTCTTTTTTTCGTTAACGTTTGCTTTTTCTCCTCGAGAGCGAATAAAAGTAAAAGCGGTTACAGCGGCTAAATGCTTATATTTGCCACGATCTTCCCTAGTTCAGTGGTAAATTTATTAAATTTATTCAGAGTATTTTTGTGCGTGCCCGAATCAGTTTTAATGATAAACGAGGCCGTTCTACTTAAGTAAAAATTGTTTCAAGATATTAAAATATTCGGAATTTATTTTTTGCTCAGCTCAACTTCAATTACACATGCTTACATTTTAATTCGTTTTAGCAGTGCTCGGCTCCTCTCCATTTTCGAGCTGCAAAAAGTGCCGTATAAAATTTTAACAATGCACCGCACTCCACTTGTTTTTAAGACTCGTTGACATTTTTATGGTCACACTGTGTAAAAGCCTTTTTTCTCGGTTTTCTTTGCTGTCGAAATCGATAAAGAAGAATTGAGTGGAAAAAGGCAAAAAAGAGATCCCAGGACCTCGGCATATGAAGAAATACGCACATCCCCACGCGTCGCGCAATTTCTTTACACGACGATCGCACAACTGTGACCGAGCATAAGGATGAAAGTAACCTAGAGAACTCGGGACAAGTTGAAGAGAATCGACCGATGCCCAGTTCAATTTGTCAGCCTCTTTCCAATGCAAATCAGGGAAGAAAGTTTTTGCTGAGTAGGCGAAAAGGGACGAGGAGATTTATTTTTCCTTTTATTTGCTCTCCAAAGACTTGGAATTCCTACGACGCGCCTACGTAAAATGATAAAACATTGTTTTCTTTCTTAAATGATTTCGTTCGATTTTATCAAGCGTAACTCCGAATATTTTACAGGGCGGCTTCCCTTATTATTCCGAATTAGCGGATGCTTTTACCAACTGACGTTAAAGATTGAAAATCTGTTACTCTTATTCCCTTTGCGCGGAGCAGCATTTGCCGTCGTTAAAATTTTCGATATTATCCATGAAAATGATTAGAGAAAAGCAATGATTAAAAGGCAGAGAGTCTCCAAGGCTCAATCAGGTGCATTACGTCGAGCTCCGAGGGCGGGAACGCGAGCGAACGACGGGTTTAAAAGACAGACTCTCCGTGCGCATTATCGAGAGCGGCAGCGGCGCAATCAGGAAAATCAAAATAGAAGAGCGAGTTAGAGGAGAAAAGCATTACCAACACTACCGCTGCCACTCTACCACTACACGCTCGTCTCGAATTTCGCTATTGACCCTGTTGGCTTGGCTCGTTTCTCTCTGCGTCGGTACTCGATATCCATCGGTGTTGAGAAGTCGATATCGAGGGTGTGTACAGTTTGCTCGGCTGCCCCGGTCTCCGCCGCCGCCGTCGTCGTCGTCGCACCGCGAAGGTACAATCAGCCCGTGTCGGTACACCCATAAACCAAACCCTTCCCCACTTTGGTTTCCCAAGAGCTCGTAGTCCTCCTGCAGCTTGTCAATGATTGGTTGAAGAGAGCCGAGAATTTGCTTCTAGTCTGCTGGTCTTTTTCCTGCTTTTATCGGGGGACTGCGTTATATTTGTTCGTCTCGATGATCGTCTCGATATTTTGGTTGGCATCGGCTTTACGAGACGCTTCGTTTTAATTGTGGAATTAAAAAGTACTTTTTTCGAAGAGCTGCTTTTTCTACACCGACACTCGCGTTTCTACACTTGCGCGTCACATCGCAGCTGACATGTTCTACTTAAGCGTTCGAATTATTCTATGCAAATATTTAAAATTCACTTCGGTGATAACCAAGTAAATACAGGTGCATTTAGAATGTTGCAATTAAGGATGACTGCAGTTTATATAATTTCTAAGCTTTATATGTATCGTAAAAAAGTAGAATATATCAAAGTGATAATTTTTATGCAACTAAAATAAGGTAAGGCTTGATTCAAAATTGAAAATTTATTCTTCCGATTTATTTTTGAAATATTTTCTACGATAAAAAGAAAAATTTACACAATTTGAAGATTGACGTAAAATTTTTATTCAAACGTTTTTTTTTTTTTTTTAATATATCAACTAGGTGCGGTTGAATGTACCTTTCAAATTTTCAATTTAACTTTTTAAAAGCCCTCGAAATGACGAATACAAGAACAAAGAAATTGACATTTTTCATTTATTGTGAAAAATTCGCCTTACACGAGTATCAATTTTGAATTTAAACGTTAGAAATATAAATCAAATAAGCGGTGGAGGAAAGTATCGAGTATTTGTATTTAAAATAAGTTAAGAGCTGTTTTCGCGTTGCATTAAAGCGTGCAACTACTATCCAAGCAAATGAAACTTTAATTTAATTATTAGGAGGTAGGACGGTCAACGACTTATTTTTGAGGCGTTACAGCACTTGTTTAACCAAAAATAGCGCTTAAGTTTTTGTTTCTCCAAATGGTGAGATAATGAAATTGAAGTTGTATATCCTCGTAAATGATGCGAAATAAAAAATCCACCTGATCTCAGTAAATAATAAATGAATAGATAGCGAGAGATGAAGCACAACACCGACATAGCGAGACGGTGATAGATAGATAGAACGAGAGAAAGAGAAAGAGAAAGAGGGAGTGCTCGACGCCCAAGTAAATCTCCTCTTCTCAATTACCCCCATCTCTCGTAGCGGTCTCTCCTTCGCTCGTCCCTCTTTCACTACTCGCTATTTCACTTGCTCGCGCTCCATTACCTCGACGCCTTCGCGCCGACGAGCTTTCCCACTTCCTACCTTCTCTCCCTCTCTCTCTCTCTCTCTCACTCTTGCTATCTCCACCCATTGACTCTATACACTCCGCCGAGAGCAAGCCCTCGAGAAGAGCAGACGAGAAAGAGGGAGAGAGAAATGGTATCTTCTCTCGTACTTGTCCTGTGGTATTTGTGAGAATTGTCGGAGAGTTGCTGCCGCTGTCGAATTAATTGTAGCTTCACTGCGTAATTGCTTTTTATTAAGATTGTAGTAGCAGTAGTATCGGAATTAGTAGCACTACTGCTAGCCAGTAGTGGTAGTGTACTATCGCTCGTAGTAGTTGTTGTCGACGTCGTAATGGTCGAAATGGTAAATAGAGAAAGAGAAAGGTTTGCGCAGTTTATAGTGTAGGGAGGCCTGGAGCTTCTGTGGGTTTGCAGTTTATTGATTTTCGACGAGCGTGTCTTAAATGTCGTGTACGGAGGTGACGACAACCGATTCGCTTCACGACATTTTTACAATAGTTTGTGGCTATTATTGTAGTTTCCTTCTCTTCTTCCGCGTTTCTTTTCAAATATCTTGCTACGATAAACAGGAGAATTAGCTGTCAAAGGCTTTTTAATACCGAAGCTAATTACCCGTGTAAACACTGAATTTTAATTCATTAAAAAGTAGCCGCGCAGCATATTTGATACACTAATGACGCGTTAAAATGTTTTTCACGCCAAATATTTCGCATTAATTTTGTAATCATTTTTTGGAGACTTCGATAATCAGGGAAGACCATTTGACCGATAACTGGTTTTCCGTTCCTTCTCTTTTACCACTTATGTATTTAATTAGCAGGTGCACTCTTGAACACGTAGGTAGACGCGATTTTACTCGCTTGGATTGAAATAGATCCGCTTTAATCGAGTAATTTACTTCATTGATAAAGTGGATGCCGTTCTCTCTAAACTATAGCGTATAATAAAGATCAAAAGTAAATTCAAAGTAAAACTTATTTTTAATTGGAATTACTTGAAAGATAAACTAAAAATACGTAAGGGCGAAAGTTTTAAGTCAACGAGTTCAAATTAACACAACACTACTTCAGCCTCTTCACAATCTTGAGAGCGCACAATCTCTATAAAGCTGTGTCAAGACGAGCTTCTTGAAGAAAGCTTTTGTGAAAATCGAAGGAAACTGCAGCACACCACAAAAAGCGAGAAAACGAGGCAAGAAAAATACATCGAAAAGACGTCGAACCAGTAAAATGACACCGCAGGCGAGCCCAGCCAAGTCGTACGACTCTGCATCGAACTACACTGATCGGATCAGGGGATATCGCGCGGTTTCTCACTGCTGCTTTTCTCCGAGATTGAACGAGAATAAGTTTGTTCGGAATTCACGATGCGAAAAAGCTCCAAGAGTTTCCGAAGCTTTAAATTTAGTCTTACTCTTTTAACTTGTGTTACGTAAGCCGATGTTTTCTTCTTTTACGCGTAAATAATTTATACATCAGTTATCGATGCTGGTCGCGCGATTAAATTCGTTTCAAATTTGTATCAAAATTTTCGTAATCAAAAATTTATCTCGCTTGAAATTTTTTGTATATTCGTCTGTTTTCCGTCGGGATATGCTTTTGGCCGAGCTTTTCCCTCCGTACTCCGTAATATTTATTTACATGAACATTGATTAAGAAACGCGCAGGTGTGCTTACGTAAATATCCTATTTTTAAAGAGGAAAACAGAATAAAATGTTTGGAGCGGGTATTTTTTGACCCACTAGACAAGAATTAGCGCAAATATCACGACTCGAACAATGAAAGGAATAAAGGAAGAATTCGCTCGCTTTTGTTAGATGCGACGTAAAAGTATCTCTACAACTCGACGATACCATTTCAGGGGAGAAAAATGCTTAGAATTTTTAAAAGGGAATATCGCGCCAAGTGAGAAAGTAAAAAGATATATCGAGCCATCTAGCGTCGCGTGCACATTGTGTACATATCCAAGTGGCTTCGAGTATCAGGGAGACTCGAAAAGAAAAGCGAGAAAAAACGAGTAAGGATCCAGGATAAAGAAAGATGTCCCGAAGGAGTAGTATTATGCGTTTCGTTTGGGTTTCATCTAACCGAGAGATACGGGAGAGGAATGAGATCGGCCACAAGGGAAAAACGGTGTCCACCCGCGTGGTTCTTTGCACTCGAGAAGACGAAGCGAGAGCAAGACGAGTCTCGTTAACGGGTAATGGCGAGATAGCATTTATCCGGAGAGGGACTGAGAGCGATTGAAACGTGGAGGGCGCGGGAGAGATGCAACCGTCGTGCTCCGCGCAAAGGAAAGAGAGAGAGAGAGAGAGAGAGAGCGACTGACTTTTCATTTCTGGATACTACAAGAGCTACGAGTTTCGCTTTTCTTGTTCTTATCTACTTTTTTCATTTTTCTCGCTGCCTCGGTATCTCTTTTTCTAGTCTCTGTATTACGCGAGTCTTATTGATAACCGCGGCAGACTGAGAAGGATAAAGTTGACTCAATCCCATTTAATACAAAAAGCTGTTGATATTGTTACATAACGAGCGAAAGTTTTTTATCTTTGTGATATTTCGAAAAAGTTCAGAAAAATCCAAGGAGCAAGAAAAAGAATTACATCGACGAGTGATTAACTAACGACCGAGCCTTGACGTTTATTTATATTATTAAATCAATAATGTAAAGAGAGAGTGAAACGTAAGAGATTTCAACGGTAAATTTGAAAAATCAACGAAAAAGCACAATTGATTGCAAGTGTTGCGATCGAGTAGGAAATATTTTACCGCGCATAGAATATTATAGAAATCGAATTACTTATTTTAAATTCAAAAGCTTGTGCGGTCTAAATTTATATTGGCTAAGTGCCGTCCAAATTTCCGTTCATCCCCATAATGTTCTTTGATTATTCTCGAGAAGTTGCTTTTTCCAAGCCCCTCAAAAAATATACTTCCAACAACAAGTAAAAGTATCCAACTAAAATATGTCTTACCACGTTACGAAATTTTTCCTCTAAAATCTGCGACGCAGAAAGCCAAGAGAGACACAGAGAATTGAAAGCGAAGTGCAAAAAGAAGCAGAAGCCAACGGTGGCAAAAAGTTTTTCGCATCGGAGGAAAAGCCACACTCGTCTCACGGATATATTCTCACTGCGCGAGAACTCAAACATTCAATTTCCAGTTTTCTCTGTCTATCTCTTTCACGCTCTTTCTCCATTTCGCTTTTTATTCCGCCCTTCTTTCTCCGCGGATAATCCGGGCCTCTTTGATGTTGGCACCGACGTCGCAGTCACCACGACATGCCGCCCGACGTATATACTTTTCTTCTTACGTTTCATTAAAATCCGCTTTTCCCGGCGCGACGTGGAAAACCAGAGCTGCCCCGCGCTGTAGTGCGGATATTCGCGAAAAGCTGGTGCGACTGGTGTTATCGCTTGACTTCTTTAACCTCGAAGACGTATAAAGGCGGCGAACGTTAAGATTTTGAAAACGTGCGCTGATCTCTACAGCTTTAATGCTGACAACGTATCAGAAACTTCAAGCTGATGCGAAAGAAAATTTGTAGAAATATCCACCTTGAGTCCTTCCGTTAAACATAAGTAAGCGTCTTTCTGGGTAACATTTCGTTGCAAGTCAATTATTTGTTAAAGCGCAGTTGATTAATACGCCGCCGTCAATGTTCTAAAAATTGAAATTAATTTAAGCTCGCATAGCACGGCCTTGTTACAGAGGCCATCGAACGGCTGTTCCAAAATTTTTCCAACGAAAAATTTCAAGGACATTTCAAAGAATGTTTATTTAATTTGATACATTTGTTTTTTAAGCTCGGCATATGTAAATCGCTAATCAACCTTGGTAAAAATTACGTTAAAGTAGTTGAGAAAAAGTCACGAATCACATAATTATTAGTTCTCGCAGTTTACGTAATCTCCAAATCACTATCTTTCTCGATAAATTAGCTCAATCCGTTATTGTATTACAAAAAATAATATTTCGGATAAAATTTCCTTATGATTTGTAAAACTGAGTACCTGAAAATTCCGAGTGTAAAATTCGCCGTATCACATGTAATAAATTCCGTGTTATCACAATACTTCAGGTTTACTTGAGCATTAGCCGGAGAATTCTCCTTTTACTTTTTACGTTTGCGCTTTTATTATTTCGCCAATGAAGAAATAGTCGCGCACCTTTTTGGAGCAAATATAATTAAAAAAATTTTCAAGCAAAGCTTAAAATTTCCCACTGCGGTAAGAATGCACTTTTATTTAAAGGTGACACGTTTCCGCCGGTTGGGTTTCAATGATATTAGTATAAGCAGTCGCTACGCGTAAAAACATTGTCAGGAAGTTCCGCTGATTAGTTATCACGATTATTACCGAAAGATAAGTGAGAACGAGTTGAAAAGCTTGCAGCAGTAGAGTTGATTTTTTTTTGGAAATAAAACGATCGATATGAATAGCTAAGCTCTATAAAAGCAATAATAAAACAGACAAATACTGGCATTGAATTTCAAATTGGCTCGCACCAACTACGTTATAACACGAAGATAAAAGTAAAAACGAGTAGACGATAAATTTCGCATCAGAAGAAAATCGTGAAAACGTCAGTTCCAGTGCAGCTCCTATCTTTTGGAGCAAGCCAACCGCGTTACATCTTTTTCTCCATTGAATAACATCTTTGCCAAGCTCCCCGACACTCGCCTTATCTCTCTTCCTCCCTCCTCCCACTTATTCTCTCGAGCACTGCGGGGCGACAACGGCTGTTGGTGAAACAGCCTCGCTTGCAAACTGCTATGCGCGACGCACATGGGAAACAACGGGTGAAAGGAGAGGGCACCGCATCGTCAGCTTCGAGTTACTTCCGGGCTTATTGTGCACGAAGCAAAGAGGAAAGAAGTTCACGGTGAAAGGGGAGATAAGAAGAAGGAGGAGGAGGAGGAGGAGGAGAAGTCGGTGTCTGTAACTCGGTGCCGGTGAAACAGAACAAAAAGAGCAAGGAAGGGAAAACTTTAAAGGGTTGTCATGCACCGATACGTTTTCTATCTTGCCAGTCCTTGTTTGTTTCATTAAAATAATGAGTTTGTAAACGTTTTTCCCGGTAGAACTCTATAGCTGCTAAATTTTAGTTAACGTCATCCTTTAACAATTCCATTAGCATTGTAAATATTAAAACTGGCTTTTGAATTCTAGAGTAAGACTTCCCCTGGAATGTTAAGGGCCGTGCTTTTGTCGATAGATTTCATTGAATTATTTTATTAATCAATGTTTACGATTTAGGTGCTTTCGAGTTATTTTTAAGGAAAAACGTTAATAAATCTTGGAGATTTTTACGTCGTGTCATTCTCTTTAATTCTTGAGTGGTAATAATACCATAGATAATGCGGAGCCACGTGCGCATTCGAGGAACACAGAGAAAGAGAATTTTTTAATCTTTTGGACAGCACTTTGCGCGGATCGAACTCGAAAATTGAAGAAGAAGGAGGAGAAGAAGATAAATATCATTTGTCAAAAACTATCGAAGAAGGTTCAATCTCAATAAAAAAGAAAAAAACGGATGGAAATCTACCACTGGCAAGGAAACAATTTCCTTCCCAGTCCCAGATGAAAAAATCCCGACGGAAAAACGGAGCACCAGTGTTCACTAGTAGATAATCTCTGACAATCGTTGGACAATCTTTGTGCGAGGATAAACGACTGAGTAGAGACAGCGACCGAGTCGACCAAGGGAAAAGTCAAAGTTTCTACCTCCGCCCAGCTCCCCAACCCCTAGTTCACACCCCTCGGGGCCCCACAAGAGCTTTTTAGGTCTTGCGGCGGTCGTGCAGAGCTTGCGTGTCTTCTGCCAACTTCTGGCGCGCTGTCTTTCCGCAGGGCGCGTTGCTCGCGAAGCTACTTTACTTTTCTTTCGAGCTTCCTCCTTTCCTACTTTGCTTATCGATCCTCCCCTGGCTTTGCCTCGGCATGTGATACCTCCTCCTCTTTTGCCCCCCTTTTTTAACGCTTCCCTGAATAAATACGGATTTTTCGCTTAGCGTCATTTACTGGGCTTAGCAACCGAATACAAATGCTCTCCTCGAGACATATTTTTATACACATAAACTTGTCCAAATAATTAATGTGGGGACTCGACGAACTGCGGGGATTCCACGCTTCCTAGAGTCGTCTCAACTTCACGTTTAACGCAAATATCCGAGCGGCTTCTCTTTAGATTGTTTTTAAATTTGAAACGAGCATTTTAAACGTGTCGTCGTATCCGGTTCCTGTTTACGTCATTGTTTATCACTCCGCATAATTTTAAACAACCTAAGAAATGTTTGAAAGCAATCTTTTGCGACGTAGCAAGGCGAAACGCACATTAATTCCAAGTGTTTACATCCAAGAGCGAACGTTGAAAAAACTCCCGCGAAAATGAGAAAAAGAAGATTGATAAAAGAGCGAAACGACAAGGAAATTTTGATTAAAACAACAGAGCAAGAGTCGGTAAACAAACGATCAAAATACAAACGTTAACAGTGTTACCGAGGATCCCGCAAATCCTAAGCAGAGCGAGGGGGAGAGGGAACAAGATTGTACCCCAGTGGCGCTCATTTTCGCACGTACATAAGCAAAAGGAGAAGCAACTCCACTCCTCCTTCCGGCTCTATTTACCATGTCCGCATTTCCCAGCGCGCCGTAAAGCGAATATTAGCACTGAGGAGACGACGGTAGCGGCGGCGCATCGGGGATCGGGGATCGGGGGGCAAACGGCGAGGCACTGAAGGTGGGAGTTAACTGATTGCGCTTGCTTAAGGGATTAGACGGATGAGCTCGCGGAAAGGGAGCTTTAATCGATTACTTTATCGCGTGCGCCGTACTGCGCGCAATCCTTATCTCTCTCTCTCTCTCTCTCTCTCTCTCTCTCTCTCTCTCTCCCTCCACTCGTCCTTGTTCTTATGCTCCCAAGTTTCCTTAATTGCGCGGTAACCGGGGGAGACTAAAGCAAACAATGCCCTCGTTTGTATGCTTTCCTTTTTTGCCGCCAGTGGCTGCCGTATCAGAGACAATGTGCTGGAGGGCCACAAGAGTACAGAAACTGGTTTTAAGTGCATTTACGAATACATTGACATTCAAATTTGAAAGTATGCAAGAGGAGAACTTTTTATCGCTTGGCTTTGAGCACGTGCGTCCAATACTTTAAGTCGTTAATTGATATACAGAGTTTCGATGACATCAGGCCTGGATAAATATTTATGAGACTTTGTATGAAAGAAGGTGCAAGTCCTCGTTCAACATTGCACAGAGAGCATTTTTAACGATTTTTTCTCTTTCTCTTTTTGCGAAAAACGCGAAACGTGCAAAATGGTCGATTTCACCCGATAATCGATGATTTTTCAAAGACCTAAACAAAACTGTAATATTCTTTCTTTTCCGTGTTCCTTCGAGCCAGTAATATTTGATTGCCAAAATAGTTAATTTCGAAACGTAAATCATTTGAGACACTTAATTATAATCAACGTAACGAAATACCTTTTAAGACACGAGACGCGCATATCAAGAGTGCGGGAATGTCTGCGAAAAATATTTACGATGTGCCTCTAATATGACCTGATAAATCATTTATAAAATAACGGAAAGCAGAAGCGACGCTGTCAAGTGAAAAAAAGAGAAAAACAAGTTGGAAAAACTTGTGGGGAATGAGCAGCAGCAAGTAAAATGTCAACTATTCGCCAAGGCCTCATAAATATGAGCCTCGGGTGCACTACTCGTTCTCTCTCTCTCTCTCTCCTGAAGTCCTTCGCGAACCAGCATGCAATTCTGGTAATGTCATGTCCTCCTCACGCGCATTACTCTTACTCCCGCGGGTGAGGTTCGCCTTTTGTCTATTTTTTTTACGCTTGCCTTTTCTGTCACGCGTTATTCCATCATGCATTTTTATAGCTCTTTTATGTTTGCCCTCCTTGTTGTGTTTAACTGTATTTTACTTTGGAGTTCGTTATAATTTTACGCAGAGAGATGGATGATACTTTGCTTCCCGTTAATTTATATTTTTAATTTACTTTCTATTTATACAAAATAACGAGCGATCTTATCATTGCTTCTTTGCAAAATAAGAGACGATCGTACGGGATTTTTACTTTTCATACTGGGGAACGATTGGTGTAATAAAAGAAGGGCTAATCATTCGTTTCGCTGATTTCACGCGTATGATCTTTAATGAGGAATACGCGATAGATTTATACGATCCATTAGCGTAAAGAATTTGCGCTCGACGGAGACTATTTTGTAGAACAAGCCTCGCCGAATCCAAGGACACTATATTCGAAGATAGGTGCGATGGTGTTACCGTAGTGCTGCTTGTGTGGGTGGGCAGACAAATTATTTTCAAAGATTTAATTCGTCGAGCTGAAAAACCACTTGATTATTTTTCGAGGGAGAGAAGCGAAGGAAATTGGCGAGCAACAGCCCGATTATGACCCGTTATTTTATTCAGAATTGATTTTGAGAACGCACTTTAAAGCCCTAAATATGAAAACTCAGAAACCACATAATCTGCGAAGAGAAAGGGCACAAGCCGACAAAAAATAGTTTAAAAGGCTTCTTTGTCCCTCATTCAGCAGTCGCTCCCGCTTTGTCTACGCTCGGAGTCTCGGAGCCCCTCCCCCTTCTCCCGCTCCTTTTCAACCCTTTGCTTTTTCGCTTATTTCCCGTGGCTGCAAAGGCAGTAGAAAGGCTGCCAGGAGAGGCGAGGGGCGGGGGAAGGGGCTGCGGTGAAATTTGCATTTTTAAATTAACTCGCCTCTGTTTGCCGCTATCTCGGTCCGAGCAACGCCGACGGGCTTTTTTACAATTTTATGCAACGGCGAAGCTCTCGCTCCGAGTTCGGCTACCCCCAGGGATCATCAACGCCGCTTGTTACACCGTCACCGCGATTGTTATTGTTGTCATTGCCGTCATCGCGCTTCCCAGCTCGTTAGCGCGGTTGTGTGCCCCCCGGCCCCCGGTCGCGCTTTCCGCCCCCGCGACGCGTACCTCCTCGATTTTGTTATACGGCGCACGAGCCTTTTTCTGTTTTCCGAGCAAATTCCGTTTGAATTGGAGGCAGGGATCGCTGATTGCGATCGTTAACGCGGTGTTTGCTCGGTCCGAACGAGTTTCCTTATTAAATAGAGCACGGCCGAGTGTGCAGATTGTGTTACAAGGGGGGCGGAGGCGTGTGATAACGATGCCACTTTGAGTTGTTGGCTTTATAGCTCGAGATCTGGATGAGTTAATTTCGGGGATTACCCTTGTGACGACGGCCTTCTTCCTTGTTTCATTTATTAATGGACGACCGAGAGCGAGAGGCGTTTTCTCGCTCGACTCTAGACACCAATTTGTCCCTTTTCAACTGTTTACGTTTTCGGAGCGGAATCATTTTTTTGACAGCCTCGCGATATTTACGACTTGGGGCTTGGGCCGATCAAAATGCGAAAGCCTTTTAATCTCTTTTTGTTTTTAATATAAAATAATTTCCGCGACGGTTCAATTGATTACTTCGCTTGCAATTTCAAATTCCGAGTTTTAAGGAAACCGCGCAATTTTCCTCTTATTAAATAGCATTCGCACACAAAAATGCATTTGCAAGGACAATACGCACGCAAATATTTTCGCGAAATTTTTGCAACCAACAGCTATTTCGTATTAAACGCATTGTTCTTGCGTGCTGAAATTCTAGGTATTGTGTCACATATTTTATTTCATTTTACACTTATCTCACGTTATTAAGCTTTAAAGTTTTAAATCTCTTAATTCTCGTGCTTTTATTTCTCTTAAAAGCTGCAATATTAATTAACGACTTTAAAAAAGAAATACTGCAGTTGTTGCGATACATAAAAAAGTTTTAATAGATTGAATTTCTGAGTGAGCGAGTGCTAGATAATACAGAAGTAACTCGGATTATTTCAAACCGCATCTCGGGGGAATAAAGTCGTGTAAAATAATGATGAAAAAGATGATGATTGCAATGAAGAAAAACGTCATAAAAGAGAGAGAGAGAGAGAGAGAGAGAGAGAGAGAGAGAGAGAAGTGGAAACGAATTAGGAGCGAAACAATGACGAAGAAACGCGTGGATTTTGTTGTATTAACGCGAAAAGGGGTCGCGCGTACGAGATATAAAATTTAAATAATAATTTATTCATGAAAAAGAAGTAGAAGAAAACAAATAAAAGAAGTGGTGGAAGCGCTCGGCGGAAAAGGCAGCGACGCGACGACGGAGTTTGGGAAAGCTCCGGGCATGACGAGCCAAAGTTACGAATTTGAGCGAGAACAGTTGTGAAGAGGAGGAAAGAGGAAAAGCAACCTGGAAAAGCGAGGAGAGAGAATCGGTAGAAAAAGTCGAAAGCTCGGCGCACTATTGTTTAACCGGCCGATGGAATATAAGACACGCGAAAGCCCTAAGAGTTTTTACTCGTACTTGGGAATCTAGGCGAAAAATAAAAGGAAGTGTAAAGCATACGGTAATTGAAAAGCAGACTAGAGCCTGATATTGCTTTTCTCACCAGTTTCCTCACTTCTCGTATATTACTGTCATTGTCACCCCGTCCGCACTTTTTCATTTTTCGCTTTCATTTCTCCTGACTATACTTTCGGTTTTTACGCGGTTTTTACTCTCACGCTTGACACCGAGGCACCTCCAGTGCAAAGCGAAAATTACACCCATGCCGAGAGATATAATGGAGGCGAGGAAAGTTAATCGAGGGAAGCCGCGGTTTAATTGCAACGAATGCCGTTTTAAATTCGTCAATTTTGTTCGACGCGTATTATTATTAATAACCGAAAACTGCAGAAGCCGCCAAGAGGAGACGCCCGACCCTGATCTGATCAAGAAGAAGAGGAGCTTTTTCAGCGACTCCTGGCCAGCAGTTCCAGTTTTCGAAGTATTGTGCCCCTTTCTCGCTCTTTCTTTTGGCCCTGATGGTCACTGGAGACGGGAACGTTTCGCTCACCGAGAGCACGGAAAAGCCTCATTACTACTAATACTTGTAGACGCAACAATGCGGGCGGCCGCATTCCCGCGCACGCGGTTATGCCGAAGCGCGGAGCTGCGGTTTTAAACCGCGAGGTGCTTTGAACGCAGTGCCAAACGCAAGCAACCGCCCGTGCACTTCTCACGAAGGACAAGTGAAAGATTAAATGAAAAAGAACTGGAGAGGGAGGGGAGCAGGAGAAAAGGTAAGGCGGCAAAAGGGAGATGAGGTGGAGGAGAAGAGGCCGGAAAAGTCCAAGGGTCTTCTTTAGAATTTTTTCTGCTCGTTTTACTCCTTTTCGAGGGAGACTCGTTATGAAAAGGGGCGAGCAAACATCGACTCGAGTGGGTTATCTTTATTGCGTTTAATTAAGTTTGCTCGAATAACTTTCAACTGCCTGGCATTCTCGATTTCATTTTTTATCCGAGTGTTGACGTCGGTTGTGTTGGCGTTAATTTTCGAAAAACGAACGAGAGGTCGCGAGAAAAAAACATCCAGAACCAGCGATCCTCTTTACAAGCTGGTTAAAATGTGTTCCGTTTTCGAAATATTTACTGTTTAACGCGTTAATTACCCAGGAATAGAGTCGCAACACGCAACGAGTACAGTTACAAATATCAATTCGCAGCCGACAGCTTTAGTGTTTATTTAGCGAGCAGACAAATAAGCAGTTCAACTTATTTACTTGCACGCGCCTCGAGTTAATAAACGCAGAATATAAACTAGAAATTTGTAAAATAAGAAGTATCGTGGCGCGCAAAAAATTTGCATCGCGTATGAAAGGGAACACAAGCTGCACGGCTATTTTGAAACTTTAAAGTGGCAATAAGTAAACGTATGTAAATCACTTATGCTGACCTGAATCGGCCACGGGATGTAATGAGATTCTTTATAAAATTGTAGAGACGAGCAAATTTTATCCTGCGAAAATGTAAATAGAGCAAAAAGCAACGTCTGTCATTGAGGAACGTTTCGTTCGCGCTAAAACTCCAAGTAACAAATTCTAGGACGTTTATTTAATTTTCTTTCGTGCAATAAAACTCGTACGTCGTGCATTACCGCGTTTAGATACCTTCCCTATTTATTCGAATAAACATAAAATATTTAAGAGAGTTTTAAAATATTCAACCCACTTTGAGCGAATATTTATCGTAAAGCATACGCGCGCGCGCGCGCGCTTTATTTCGAGCAAGCATTTAATACGCGAACATCGTGTTTCCTCTCGAAAGGCAGACAATTTTCAAAGCGTGAAAAAAAATAAATATAAAAAACCGTGGCATTTTATTATTTAGTGGTTGCCAGATAGGAAAGCGAGCAACTCATTTTCTTTCGGGATATTTTATTACGTTTATAAAGATTGCGAGAATACATGGACTCGACGCGCGAAACTCGAGGCGGTCCTCCTCCGCGCTAAAGACTAGCTTGTCCCGGCACTCGCTTAAAATGCCGAATCAGTCTTAAAATACCGCGCACTCGCAATAAAAACGTTTCACGATCAATGGAAAAGGCAAATCCGTCCAAACGATAATTCTCTGAAAAATTTAAATAGCCGAATCGAGCAGCGCTCGGACTCGAAAACCGATTTTCAGTTCTCGGAAGATACGTACGTGGATTTCATTTTAAAACGCCAAGAGCAGAGGAGAACGGGGCAGGAAGAAAAATTGAAAAAATATGAAGCACAAGTTGTAACCGCAACACGAAAGCCCCAGGAGCGACCGCCGCTCGGTTAGGTGTCGTTTCGAGCGTCAGAGTCACGTATAGAGGCTCTCACCACGTGCGTGTCTCATAATCTTTGTGGTTCTTTTGCCCGCGCTGAGGTCGACAAGTGGCACCTTAAAAATCTACCATCGACCGTAGCTACAATAGGCTTCTGCCGCTTCTTTTTCTCGCTTTTTCGGTTCGGGCTCGCGTGTTGCGGCGTATAATTATTTAAGATATGTATTTTTGGACTCGACTGCTTTTATTGCGATGAGTCGAGACTTTAGTTTGTTCGTGTTTTCAAGATCTCGGCGGCGATCCGCGCGCATCTCTGTGCTGCCAACCTTTATTCCAATAATACTTTGTAGCTATTGTTGCGCGCGCGCTCTTTTATTTACACTAAGCGCCTCCTATACTTTATTAAACGCAATTAGCGAGACTCTCTCTCGTCTATTTCTGAGCTTTTCGCCGGATGAGCCTCCGAGGCGGATCTCTTAACATTTTGAATTATTTGCGAAACTTTTTGACGATAATACGTGGAGCGCGTTTTTAACTTTGGCCGCTGCATTTCGTGCTCGCGAACACACGCTAATCCGCTCATCTGCGCGAATGCGTTCGAGAAACAGCTTGTTAAAAGATGATCGTCTGTTCTTTGATTACGAGTCTTGCGTAAATACCCAGATACTTTCTTTACAAAGACTCTATCTTCTATCGTGGCGATATTCGGCGCTCGAAGATCGAGTTTGAAAACGCAAGGTTTGTGTTTCGGTGCAGTGTTGTCGACACGTCGGCCAAATCCTTAATAGTAAGAGCCGCGAATAATCGGCCAGAAGAGCCCTCGAGAAGCCGGACACGCTTGTACCAAAGGAATAAATCAACGATAAGCCAAGAGGACAAGGCAGGTAATTGGGCCTCTTCCAACCTGCGCCCATCCCCTCACCCTGAGAAAGCAATTGCGCCGGAGTTGAGGAAACGCGGCAAGAAGTCGTTGAGAAGAAGTAGAGTATAAATGGAAAAATGCCGAAGGAGCGATTATTGTGAAATACAGGGGCGTAATTACGAGAGGCGGCGCCTTGGACGCGGCGAGCATTTATGGGCCGCGCCAGGGCTCATTAAATTACGAACTAATTACCGTCAGCGGATTATTAAAAAGTCCAGTCGCTCGTAAAGCCTCGCGCGCTCGCTCATATCGTAAAAGCCCGTGTCAGGCGGTCGCTCCAGCTTCTCTCGCGCTCGCACTCGCAGCGCACGAGAGCGAGAGCAAGTGAGAGTGACCGCGAGAGTGGGAGTGGGAGTGGATGCGAAGTTAGCGATAAGGCATAAAGCGGATGTTATTCGCAGTGCCGTTCGTCGCCGGATGGATTTTAGAGCTCTAAACAAACGACAGCCGATTAGTTCTCTGAAACGATTCGCTTACGAGCGTTTTGTGCTCTCGTTCTGGGATTCGCCTTCGCTCTCTGCGGGAATTACAAAGCGGCTGTAGGAAGCGCTTGTAGCGTTCCTGTCCTCGTCTTTCAGAACTTTTTCCTTTCTTTTCGCGCGCTACGAGCATTATTTTAACAATTCAATTGCGATGTTGCAAATTCTTTTCGCTCTCCGTTTGTTGGCTCGTGTCGGGCGCACGTATTCGCTGCTCTGCACCGCGACAGAGCGTTGCAATTTGTAGAAAGTATGTTTAAAAACGTGCAATTTTCAAAAGAATTAAAGCTTCGTTTGTCTTATATTTCATTGTTGCAAGTTGCAAATTTATTATTCATTAATATTCACGTTTACTTTCATTTAATTATAAAAACAATAAAGAGTTTCTTCGATTACTTTTTTTCTTAATTTTTTGGCAAAATGTCTTTTCGTTTAGCTTTAAAACAAATTACTCCAGCGATAATTTTACAACGTCCGACAAATTTCAGCACGCAGTTATTAGTTTTCAAAAATTTGTCTTTGTTTATGATTAAAAAATCCTTTCGTCTAATATACTCTGTCAAAGAGCGCTGTGCAAAAAAGAATTAATATTTTCCAATACAGATTCTAGTGCATAAAAATTTCACGTTATTTTTCAATTTTATGTAAAAAGACAAGAACAATTTATTATTAATTATCTGCGCTTATTGCTAATTAAGACGCAGGTGCTTCCCAAATCTTGGACGAATAATTGTTACAAACACATTTTAATAAGTGAATTACATCTTCAATTTATTTGAAAAACATTATCGAAACATCTTCCACGATCACCGACTCGGCATAATTATTTATCGAATACACGGTAGAGTGCAATTGCAAATATGCACGTGTAAAAATGACCTCGAAAAGCGAGCGAGAACAACGACTTTTCTACAAATTACACTCATTTTGCTCTTTATCCTAAAAACTTTCCTCCTCGCTCAACGAATCTCATTTGCAGAAGAGTAATCCAAACTTGCTGCCACACTATGTTTCAATTAGCCGATAGCTTCACACCGTCAGACAGAGGGAAAGAGAGAACGAACGCGAAAGCACAAGTTTTGTTGTCTCGTAAATCTTTACACACGCTCTGCTTCTTACTTTCGTTAAATCGCTCGAGCACGCAAAGCAGCGAGAACTCGCAAAAAGAAGGGGCTCAAGCGGAAGTATAAAAGAAAGGATATAGTGGTGGAAAAACTCTTGGGAAAGCTAAATACTCGTGATTAATAAGAGCTTTTCTGCCTCGAGGTTTAATAAAAATGTGCATTGCGCTCTTAAAAAAGAAAAACGAAGGTATCGTTTCATTTGCGCAGCTTAATTCGTTGTTGAATTATTTAGTTATTGTCAGGACTCGTGCGACTCGATATTAATTTCAAGAGAGATTCATAATTTTTAGCTGAAAATTAATAATTTTTTATTAACTTGAAAGAAAAAGTTAATTTAATAGGTACAGCTCTTGAAATCGTAATCTTGTTAGCGAGTAAAAGCGGATCTTCGCCTGAGATGGAAAAGCCTATAATGTGCATCACTATTCATTTATTAACATCACTTTAAAATGTTGTGAATTTCGCTTAATGCATTATACGGAACTTGCAAAAATTTCGTCAAAGTTGTTAAAATTACCGCGCATATTATATTTACGGGCAGCTTTGATCTTCGAAAAGAACAGAACTCTTTTACTTTAAAGTCGTATTTTCGAAAATTTTATAAAAGTATTTCTAGGATTTGTTGTTTTACCGAAAGTCAGGACCGAATCACGACTATTGTAATGACTTAAATCCGGTGCGCGTTTCGCGTCAAAATCGAAAGTAATATTATAAAAAATTTTATTTAAGGACGAGATGCTTACAACAACAAGACAATAAGCGTGTCGCCCACAAAAATTCAATTGAACTTAGAAACATACCGGCTTAGATCAAATTAAAAATATTGAATTATCATTTATGAAAGGCAAAATCTTCAAAAGGATTCACGATCCTCTCATCGCAAAACTCATCTACAAAACAAGATCTACAGAGCTCAGATCCCTTTACAGCTCGAGTATTTAAAAGTATTAAACACTCTCCCAACTAGCTGGGTTATTAAAGGATGCGTTGAAAGCGAGGAACTCCAACGTCGCTCGGGTAAAACGAGATCGTTCCTGGCGGGATGGAGACAGAGAGCGTGGGAGGAGAGAGACGGCAGTTCGAGTCGAAGCAATGGAATTGCATGGAAGACAGCTCGCAGAACCCCCGAGGGCAGAAGCACAGAGAGCGTTTCAATTAGTAATTAAAACGTACTACGAACCTTTACCTTCTCTCTCTCTCTCTCGATCTTTGTCTCTCACTTCCCGACTATGGCTTTCTCCCTCTGTTTATCTATCCATCCATCTATTCATCTATCCGCGCATCTATCTGCCCATCAAGTGACTTATCCGACTATCTATTTCCACCGTAGGGACGGAGCACACGCTCGGAAATTTCTAGAAAATTTAATCATCTTCGAGTTACACGTGAATTTGGCAACTTTATTCGGTAACTCAAATCGATGTGAAAATCCGCGCAACTGAAACTGCAATCACTGGCAGCTTAAGTTCGAACTCGCGCCAAGATAATCGTCGCTCGCTATCATCCACCGAGGAAAAACTAAAATTTTAACAAAGCTGGCTGGCCATTTTATCACTGCACATTTACGAAACTCTACTCGTCGAGCTATCATTCAGTCGCGAAAATCATTGCAAAATCATGTCGGACTAAATAAAAAAGTGCCTCTTGCCCGGAAATATTAAAAAAAGTTTGTATTAAGCTCGCACCGGTGCGTTAAATTTTTTTTATCGCGCAAAGTACTTTTGTCAAAAAATGAATCCTGAAAATGTTTAAACTAGTCGATCTAACAGGCGTGACACGCGGCTGCCAGCCCATAACCACTAGCTCACGCGCACAAAGAGACAGACACTTCCTCCCGCTTCACCCTCAAACATTTCGGTTCGACGTTGCGCTGCGTCGCCATCTTGTAAATGAATTAATACACCCCTAACGATATCAGGGGTGTCGCTAAGGCGAACGGGGAAAGAGGCAAAGAGGGAGAGAGGAACCGAGACCGGAGTATCCATCCACCCTTCCACACAGCCCGATGAGGCTAGAGAGCGAAACGCGCGTGTGGACTATAGCGGACGCGAGAGGCTGAATTAGTTGCTTCCACTGCACTTCTACCCACCCCCCCCCTCGACGCGCCCGGGGCTTTGAGCGACTCTCTGGACTTTTCCTCTCGCGCCCTACCCCTCCCTCCCCTGCTCCAGTCACTTCGACGCCTTTTTAATGCCCTTTTAATGTCGCAGTTTATTATAATGGATTGATTTGATTAAATTAGGTATTTATATCGCCTGCTGCGTTTCCAACCCATTTTCTCGAATAGTCCGATAAATGGATTGCTATACTTTTTGACCCAATCTTAGCCGTATATTCGCGTCACATTGACCAGCGAGGAGCACGTTTTTCGAGCGTCAAAATTGCGATTTTAATTTATAAACAGATTTTACAAACCCATAACGCGGAACCCGTTCGCATCTTCTTAATCAATTGCAATTTTTTATTTATTATTTCAATTCGTTCGTCCAATGCACGCGATCTTCTTGATCGATAGTCGAACATTTGTGCAAATCTTGTACGAATCTTCGTCGAAGATTTTCACGCACAAGTCACGTATCAATTTTATCCGCTTCTGATTCAATTCAAATAAAAAACGTTAATAATTTTCACAAAGCATCTCGCCCCTTGTGCTTTAAAATTTCACAAAACGTAATGCTAATTTAATTCAACCGTTGCTTTACATTGGTTGCACACTTAATAAACCATTCTTGTAGCTAATAAATAATATAGTTAAGCCGAACGTTTTAATATGCATACGGGAAGCATTTTAAAGCGCAGGTACGTGTGAATACATTGTTTCATCCGCAGATATAAATTTAAAGATAAATTTCGTAAAAGTAACCTTCGCTCCACTTGCTCTCGCATTTTTTCCTCGCACTCTCTCCTTTATCAGCATCCCCTTCGTTCCGCGCCGACTTTTTCGAACCCTCCGTGGTGCGCGTGCGCGTCATTCGCTTACATAATGCAGCCACTTTAATTAAAATAAATTACACTCGCTCTCTGAGGGCAACGGACGCTTTTTTCGCGCCCTCCCGTCGCGCCTCGCCCCATTTCTCGCGTCCACTCTTTGCGCCCCGCGCACTCTCGTTTTTTTGCGCCCACGCACAGCTTAGAGCACTTACACAACACTCGCTTTTTCCGGACACTTTTTCCTCCTATTTTTTAAGCGCAGCGCGTCAAAAGATCGCGCCATCGCTGAAAACGACAACCGATAGCCTTTTAAATATACATTTTTTCGCCGCTCGCTCGCTAGGAACATAGGGAAATGAATGGACGACGCGCGATCGAGTATTGGAGCACGTCCCTGCGCTTGTGTCTTCTTTCTTTCTCGTGACACGGCGCGCGTTAATTAATATTCCTCCTGCCGTGTAGCCGCATCCACAGGAATAGTAATAGTAGTTCGACGAGTAGCGGCGACAGTAGCAGCTAAAGTCCCTTTTACTCGGAACGTCGGGTTTATTTGCACTTTATCCGGGATTTAATTTACCGAGCGACGACGACGGCTCGTTGATAGGATTAAAAGATATAAAAGAGAGGAGAGTCCGGGGGGTAGAGAAGCGTTGGAAAAAGTGAGGGCAGCGCGGGAGAGAGATTGGGAGGAGGAGGAGGAGGAGGAGGTCAAAAGAAGCTCGTTGAAATACAGGAGGGCGTCTACGGCGGGCAAAAAATTTCTTTAAATTTAATAAGTGTATTTTTCGTGGAATCCGCGTGAACTAGAACATTTCCTCAGTTGGCACAGAGATTTTTTTAAAAAAGAGTAACTGGATAGCAGTATTCTCGGAGAATGGGAGAAGATTTATAAAGAGAGCAGTCGCCGAGACACCGGTTGGAATTTCAAAGATCTTCCGAAACAGAAATGAAAACGCTTTCAATAGCGAAATCCGTTTAAAATCGACTCCTAAAATAATATTTAGCCGTAAGGATTAAAGTTTCTCCGCTTCCACTTGCTGCAACTCCGCTATTGTATACGTAATATTGTTTTAAAGGCTGATTAATCGCGGTGCATCAATAGTTTCCACTGTTGTATACTCGTTTCAAGCTTTGCCCGATTAAAAATCATTCCACACGGGATCTTATGCGTGCCGCTTTCAGCGCAACCGCCATTCCAAAAACACCGTCATAAACGCTCCGCTCGCGGGAGATTACAAAAGCTCGAATTTAAAAGTATCATTCGAACGAGGGTACAATATTTTTTACCGTTTGCGCTGCCGTAAATTAAAACTCGCGCGATTTTCTCGGCCCCACCCCGCCTCGCGCATACTTTATCGGACATCATCGAAACTAAAACGTCAAAAATAAAAGGCTACGGAGATGGAAAGCGAGAGAAGTGGAGAAAAAACACGCAGGCGCGCAACGCTCGAGGCAAATGGATTGTCGTAGTCGTCCTGGAGAAGCAGAAAATGGCTTGCGGCGCATTGACTGGTTGCATCAGCAACAGTCCAGTCTCGAACAATCGATTGTTGCATTTCGTTGTTCCCTTTCTCTACCGGCCGCCGTCCCCCTTTCACGCAGTGACTGGCGCGGCAAAAGATATGCGCTTTTTCCACCCCCACCCTCTTTTTATTTAGCACTGGTGCTGCGAAAGCGCAGTCCGACCGATACTTAGCTTTGTCTCGTTTTCCTCACCCCCGATACGCTTTATTCACGTGCCCGAGCCGGTTTATCCAGGCTTTTCATTTCGTAATGAAAGGAGTGGACGCGCGTTCCAATTCGATTTTTCGTCCCCGCTATTGTTTCAATTTTTTCCACTAATAGTCTATCAAGTATTATTGGGCCGGACCGTGATCGATGAAAGCTCTACACACTCGACTTGATTTCTTCGAGCTGTTCTCTTTGCGAGCTCGACAAGGGAAATATGACGTCACTGGTACAGGCGAACGCGTAACCTTAATCATCGCAGTTTACAAGGAAGTATTCATTTTTAAACGGCGCACGTTTCGACAAAAGCGCTGCCGGTGGTAAGAGCATTTTAAGTTCGCGAGGTGCGGCCAACCCCTCGTATAATGTCGTATTATCTTGCGATAAATATTTCAGTAACACTACGCCCAGGGCTGTTGCGCGATGGTTCTTCGGCCCAGCAAACGAATCGCTCGAGCTTGCAAATATTTAAATGTCGCACTCCTACCTACGCGTCGAGGACAAGTGTTCCGCATCGCAGTCACACGTCGCAAATTTAATATCATTTTAATATTTTCGCGGATCACGCACACCAAGACGCAGGAGACCTCGAACGAGGAACAGCCATAACGGAAAGGAAATAAAATGGCAAAACGCTTTACGGCAATATTTTTGTGTTGCACTCGTGCACCTTAAAAAGTCTCGCGTTCCATCAAACAAAAGTGATTCCTCTCGTAAAAGCGAATCTCTCCTCCTGGTATTTACCGGATGAGAAGCAGCAGCAGCAGCAGCAGCCAAGATGAAAGTGCAAAGTGAACTATTCTCTCCTTACCCATTGTCGCCCTCCTCCTTTGCCCTCTTCCCTCTTCCCCTTCTTCACCGTTTACGCCTTTTCTCGTTTTCCTTCAACATGGAGAGCGAGGAAACGAGAAAAAGAGCAGATCGAAGATTCTTCTGCTCCGGTCTAATACAGAGAATGAAACGACAGCAAGAAATATTTCTCGCTCTATGTTAGAAGAGCTTTTATTGAAGCGAGACTTGCTGGTGCGCGAATAATTTCCTTTCCTTTCTTCCGCTCTCGGTTATCTTTGTTTTTATCATCGCACTTTCTGCTCTTCTTTCACAAGCTTTGGATGTCTTGCTACCTCTCGCTCCATATTCGCTTTATTCTTGTTTATTTCCCCGATTGTCTCTTATTTCGTCGCTGGACTGTTGATGTTCATTCTTACTTGCTCCGACTCTATCGTGCGTCAACATTTTTTCAACTAATGTTACGTGTTTTTTTCGTCGACTTCTCGCGGACAAATATGGTTTAGCTGTCCGAGATAACAGGAGCGCAGCTCGAATAATTTGAAAGTTGTTGGCTTAACGATCCCCGCAAGATTATTTCATAAATGCAATGCACACGCGGCTGGATGAAACTGTCGATAAACCTTATCGCTAAGTACAGCTAATTAAGTGTCAAAGCCACAACGTGTGTACCTGATATCAAAGAACAAGCGCGCGATGACAAATGAAAACGAATGCGGCGAAATAAAAATGAAGCAGCTCTCGCATTTATATTCAGAGAGAAAGGGAAAAAATAAGAGCGAAAAACTAGAACCTTTCCAACGATGCCGCGGCAAAAGCTTCGCTCGGAAAAATGCTCTCAATACACTTCTGCTCTCTATTTCCCTTTCCAGTGAACGCGCGCGCACCCCCGGGCCTCCCCCCGACGCCGACGGGGTTCGATCGGTGGCGAGATTCCAAAGGAAATGCTCGGTCTACTTGACAAGGCGCTCGTTCCCCTTTCACGGGGCGGCACTCCAACCAAGGCGACGGCGAATCGAGCGAAATCGGATTCCCCGACACGTTGGCAGCAGCGGCGTCGGAAATGCCGAGACAAAATGAAATCAAACGCGTGAGCAAGCCAGCTAGCTTTCGTGCGAAAAGAAGGGGGAGGGGGAGGGGGAGGGGGGGGAGAAAGGAGAAAAGAGAAAAGAGAGGGACAAAGTGAAGCCACAACGGGGGAATTGCGTTCGACGAGCGAACGTGCGCGGAAATAACATTGACGATTTTCGAGCGAGCAAACTCGTGAGGAGGGAGGAGGCCCAGGAGGAAGGGGCACACGCCGGAAATGCATCGGTAACGTTCTCTCGCGTGTTTACCGCGAGGAGAGGAGGAAGCAGCGCACGAGACACGAGAGAGAGAGAGAGAGAGACAGGCTGGGGGAGCAAGGGAAAGTTTCAAAGCGATAGCAGCCCCCTTTTATGTACGTCCTCGTTTTCAGGATGATGAGAAGTTATTTCTTCGGTTCTCTGTATTAAAGGCTTTATGCGACGAGTTGCCTGTCTATTCGTTGGATGAATTATTCGCTATCTTATTTTGAATTTAATTTTATCAAATCTCGGAGGCTTCGCTCTAACACAAAAGGCAACTCCGGCGCATCTCCAAATATCGTAAAACGCCGGCGTTTCGCTCGGAGGATTTTTCGTCTAATGGTGCTTTTTACGATTGCGCGACGCGCCCAAAGATTTCGGCACTTCTTGTAAAGATGATTTTAACACGGCCTTAAATTCATTTCGTGCCATTTCGATAATGCGCGCCGACGGTGATGCTTGCGCTTATTCGCCGAGCCGATTGTCGCGAGCTTTAAAGCTTGCCACCGCGAACAGGCGTCTTTCCGCGGCCTCGTTGTTACATTGACCATCGGGCTGTGCGCCGAAACTGCAGCCTCCGCTTCAGCCCCATTATCGAAGAGCAATCGATTAATCGAGCGAGCAAACGTCCCGTCCAAAAGACCGCGAACACGCGCGAGATGGCGATATCTCGACCTCGGAATAAATACGCCTTCTCGAAATTATCCTTATTCCAGTCGCCGTCGCCATTATTATTTCAAGCGGGATAAGCATACTGTAGTTTAAGGAAAATACGGGGAATTCTGTCAAATCACGTTTATGCGGTATTTCAATCCCAACGCCTCTTTTTTCGCGTCATCTCGGCAATACTCGAGGCGGCTTATCGAGGTAGCGGAAGCTTCGGGTTCGGGTCGCTCGATGCGCGCCGTTGTATTCCGCACGCCGGCAAAGTTTTGATCGGCGCTGCATTATTTATGGGCATTTCCGTGGAATCGCCTCACTCCCTACTCGAGACTCCACTACTGCGCCTTTCAAGTACTTGTCATGCTACACTCGAGCTACAAAATTTATACTTTTCCATTTGCCGTTGCGTTTTACTCTTAATCCGAGCATCGGCGTCATTTATAATTTGAGCCGCGTAACGCGCTACACGGCACGTAGATTTATTCGACTTGGAAAATGTCTATCGACGTTCCAATGGATATGGAAACGCTGTTCCGTTGGTACTCCAAGTCTAAAATTAAACACGCGGCTTCGCTTTAAGCGTCGCGAGTCTCGAGCAATTGGTTAAACACTCGAACGTCTTTTAACGCGACCGACATTTGTCGCGGTATCGGAGCCAATGAATCGCAGCGCCTCGATGCTGACGCTACCAACCCGCGGCTGTATGTCTGCACCTTGGAACACAACACATGTTGAAACGATTTCAGGGCGTAAAAGACTATCGATGTCGAGCATCAGCTGTGGCGTTGGAGCAGACGAGACAAGGGATGTGTGCGTAACAGCAAGCGTCGTAGTTTGCAGCTCTACAACTTGGTCTCTTGGCCCTTTTTAACGTTTGCCCGCTTATAAGCTGTAAATGTTTTTATAACGTAAAGGTTATTTTTATAATACGGCTTAGGAAAATTATTTCCATTGGAAACAGATTGGACGAGTTGCGATTCGTCAAAGTTTTATCGCAGTACTCGGAAAAGAGTCGTGCCTCCGAAATAAGCCATCGGTTCAGAAGATGGGGAAGATGTTCGGCAAAGCTCGAATGAATAGTTAATTTCAAATTGCGCTTATTTGAGAAGCGGTCATAAGGTATTTTTTTAATTGGAAGATTCCGCGTTGACGAGTAGTCGGATGAAAACTCGTCCAAGTTAATACCCGAACTGATTTGAATGATAAAACTCGAGAAAAGCTCTCCGAAACCTCGCGAATAATAACAGCGCTCGATCTTGCTGGGCTTCTTCTAATTCACGAACACGACCTTTGCACTCGAGTCCCATTAAGAGCGGGGCTGTCGGCAAAAAATAAAGGTCGGCGTCGGAACACGCGCTCGCCCGTGTGAAGCGCACGTTGGTTTTCAACTCATTAGTATTCATAATTCGTGGATCCCTGGTCAGAAGAGGCGTGGGCTCGTGACCCCTGATATCGAAGGTCAGGAAGGAAGGAAGGAAGGAAGGAAGGAAGGAAAGGAGCACTGCAGCGGTAATGACGTCGCGCGAAATACCATTACCACGTAGGATATCTTGGGTCGCGCACGCGCGCAATAGCGTAATGGAAGCGTGATTATCAATCCGCAATAATTGCGCGTACGGGGGCGCCTGCGGGGGCGGGCTAATTACCCGCACGCTACACTGGCTGCCTCGGCGAAATTGCACGCGAATTTATTGTAGCCCTGTAGCTGCAGACCGGCTGCGCCTTCCTTAAGGATCGGTCATTAGCTGCCGTTTATGTACGTGATTCGATTAGACCCCCGAAGGGAATTCGCGTTTTAAGTGGTGCGCTTTTCTTTTTTCTCTCTCCTCCGCTTTGCCTCCATTGCTATTCCTTTTCCAAGTACGACGAAATCCGGGCCTCGTGAACGCGGTTTGCTTTATCTTTTGGTGTTTCCCGACATTGTGCACGGGGATTATGTGATTACTTAGCTGCGTTTAAATAATTTTAATATTTTCCAGAGTGAAAGGTTATGTTTAACCTGATTCGAGTGGCTGTGCTACACAGACGTTGTACTCGAGTGGAATGGTTGAGTTTTCCATCGCATTTTTAAACGCCTAACATTTTAAAAACTGTAATAAGAAACTATTAACAACGTGTAACTTATTGTAAGTACGTAGTACGCCTTTTGGGTTATTACAATGAAACACACGAGATAATTGTATCTGCGTTCCTGATCGGCGCGGATCGTTGCATCGCGTGCAGCAAGAACTTCGCTAAAAGAATACCACTGGAACGACCAGCAGATTTACTCGTTTCTAAAACTTTCCTCTTGCACTTTCGCCGTCCGAAATCTCGTCGTCTATCGGATCCAGCGGCAATTAATCAAAATGGCAATCTACGAGTGACGTATTTGTCTAAGATCAATCGACTGGAGAAACGAGTTCAATCGCGCCGTTTATTAAGTGCATTTTACAAGCCAGCAAAGTAAATTATCGGCCAGTTACCGCAATGCCGAATCAGGAAATTAAGGACGCAGTTGATTTGTTTCGACTCGGGACTTATTAGCAGTTGCATATATTTGCCAGGCGATTAGGCAACGGCGCAGCTTCAGTCCTCCGCGTGAAAAGTCACGTCCGTAGTCGCGACGAGTTTAGAGTTCGACAAACGCAGCTGTAAATTTGCAGCTCGTCGTTGAGCGGAAACGAAAGTAGCTTCCTTTAATTAAAAAAAAGGCGCGCGTAGATTCAACAAAGAGTCGAGGAGTTAACTCAAAGTTTGCATATGCATACGTTCTGGCGCTATCGGATAAAAAGCTCGTGGCCGCGAGTTAAACAAAGTCCTGGAACGTCCTCGAAAAGATTCGGAGCGCATGCGTTTAATTGCGTTGCACCGAGTGGATGATAGAGCGAGTAAACGCGTTAATGCAGGGGCCGGGAATAGACGCGCGGGACTTTTAATAAACGCGGCGGCGCTTGGGCCGCTGCCGTCGCCGCCTCCGTCATCCCTGTCGGCGTCGGCCTCGGCGTCGGCGTCGGCGTCGTTTTTGACGACCTCAAGAGGGAAGGGCGAGTCTTTACGGGTACGTCGACGACGGCGCAAACGACCCCGGCGGCTTTTATATCTCCGCTCGCTTTACCTCGTTGCCTATCCGGTTACTACAAAGCGCTTACAGGTCGGCTCACGGGTAGCCCCGTCTAATCTACTTTATGACGAGAAATCGTATAACTCGCAGCTCCTTTTTTCAACGGCAGCTCTTAACCTTCCAGATCATAATTTGTTTATGTTGAGGTGTCTTACATTTTATACTTCTTGTAAATGAGATGCGCTCTTTAGCTTTTTACGCGCTTCAATTTTCTTCCCATTTAAACTTTATATTACTCGGGCTTCTTTACGCGCTCCAATAGATAATCATATTTATTGGCAACACATTGAATTTAACTAAGTCCGATAAAAGCCGGTAACGAAGTTGCGATATTAAACGCAGTCGAAGCTTTTATTTCTCTTTAAAGTCGCGCCTTAAATTTATCGGCTTCTATAAACTATTTTAAGTGTAGCTCGATATTTGCTATCTCCCTGGTTGTCATTTTTAGCATTAATTGTAGCAATAACAGTCGTAATAATAGTAATTAGTAGTTATAGTGCAGTGGCTGAGCTGTGCCAGTAGCAGTAGTTGTGGTAGTAATGGCATCAGGACCGGTAACGGGGACAGTAATGGTAATATCAGCGTGTAAAAGTCAAGAGACAAAAGACAATCGTCGGTTATCAACGCGAGGCTTTTCTCTGCTTTACATCGATTTCGCTCGGATTGTTTGCCGACGTTGTATTAATTTCAAATCTCATTTACTCGAAAATTATCTTCAGCTTTGTGCTTTCGTATTAAAACTCGGCGTATTCTCGATTATTGAGCGCCAAACGAACGAATTAAAATTTTTTCAAATAATGTTAAGGACTGTAGGCCAAGTCGATTGAAAGCTGCTTTTGTGAAATGCATTCGTACTCTAATTACAAGTATCATCTCTTTCTTCAATCATAAAAACATCAGTATCCATTTTCTCGACTCCCCTATGCGTAAAAGGATCCTTTCGTGTTTCAAATAACGGTTTATGTGTCGTAAATATCTCCTTTCAGAGTAGAATAACTTGCTCTCACAAGGGATCTGAGTTTTATCGTCAGTTTCAACATAAATTATGAATCTCCGGATAGAAAAGTTAATCTCTGTCGTAAATTGCATCAGTATTATCATTATACAATTTCAGTGAACATTATTTGCGTTACGAGTATACTTTTAATGTAAAAACTTCTATTTTTTACGACGGCCGACAAGTTTGAACGCGTCGATTTGTTGAAATTAATACTAAGCGAACCAAAATCAATTGCTACCTCCGACGAAGCAGTCGTCGAATTCTTCAACGTTTCATTCGACCATTCGAATCGCTTCGTTCGTCACACGTAACTGCTGAACAACAGACGAGGGACAAAATGTAAAATACCTTGCACTCGTTTAATACGTAGACCGAACGCGTCCTTTTGTCGATGTTAATTTGAAAATTCACACTGCGATGCACGTGTGCGATAAAGGTGTGTGACCTATCCGTATCCGGAGATAAGAGTATCCGTTGATTCGCTAGAGAAGCCGTGCGTTGAAAAGAATAGTTCTCCGCGGTGATAGAGAAAAGTTCACCAGACACGACACTAAATCCTGAAAACCGAATCATAAATGGGGTAAGTGCACGGAAAATTTAAAATCACATTCTGGAATAGCGGCGGCTGCAGCAACGACGCGTACCGCCATTTCCGTGCCCAAAAGATGTAGACGCCCCCCCCCCCGCCGTTTAATGCTCAAGACGTTGGTCGCTTCTGTACATCCGTTCTGGATACGCGAAGAAGATTAGGGGAGATAACACGAGGATTAGGGAGAAAGAGGTAGAAAGATGGAGATAGAGAGAACAGTTTACGAGGATAATGATGTCGAGTCTGTCCCTCTTTCTCCTCTCTTCTCGAGTGCTTCGGTTTGACGGTGTTGGTGCAGCGAGTAAGGGGATAGAGCCTTTACGCGTGTAATATAACACAACGAGTTGAGACCAGAGGGAGCGGAGCTTTTAAGATCCATTCGCGCCGCGTTAGCCACTTCGTCTCTTACACCGTATTATTTCACCGCTCGCGCATACACACACGCGCCATCGCGCTCCTTTTTACACGCGGTCTCGGCCTCTCTTCTGCTGCTCCAGCCTGCTTCGCTTTTGGCCGACGCGATACGATCCGAGTCGAAACTCGAGCTGACCAAACATTCGAAATTTACCGTTGGATTCGTTTTCTCCACTTGCTTCGCCACGACGATTTTCGCGTTCAACGAGGCGCGTTGCCGAAACGCGATCGCCCTGGGGAAGAGTGCGCGGTTCGCGTTCGGCGTTTACGCGTAAAGCCTCGATGATGCCCGTGATACGCGCCCATTGAATTCGACGCCGACTTCCTTCACGGCCTTGACAACATTTTTCTCGATTAAAACCCGGTGAATCGTAAATTAAAAAGCCTGACTTTACGATCGTTGCGCACCTCCTCGACGTCTACTACCGATAAAAGCAACGCTTGCAAACTCTCGAGCAACATTTCTCCACTCGCCGCAACGACTGTATATATATATATATACTTAACGGACTGGAAAGCTCGTGCGCGCCCATTCAGCGGTGGCGGGCTGATCGGCAAATGGTCCCTTTGTTTCTTCTCTCTTCCTCGCGCTCCGACTCCTTTTTATCCTTTTTATCTGCATCGTATGTTACTCTCGAGGCTTTGTCCGCGCACCCGAGGATGCACGTATGTGCCAACACTTTATAAACGCGCGCGGCGACGTAACGAGGCTTTTGTGCTCGAGGAATCGCGGCAGTTATCGCGCCACTCGTTCCAGCCTCTCTCCTTTTCACTTTCTCCGCTCGTCATTTCGAAGCTTTTGCTTTGAGAGAGGGTTGAAGCGCCGGGGAGGGGAGGGGACACGCGCTGAATCCGACGCTTTTGGCTCTCGTCGGTGCTCGAAAGCTCCTTTGTTCTTTTGTGCCAGTTGTGTGAAAAGTTGTCGTCGCACACCGACGGATCACCTGGAGACGTCTAGCTTTTACGCGCGTTTCGCGGGGAGTATTCTTAATCCGGAGGAGGGAGGGCTCGCTTACAGCTAACGAGGGACACCCAACCGCTCATTTTAATACAGATACTGTTTTGCTCGCGGCTCAAACGCGATTGTTAAAATCTTTTTAAAAATCTTTCACGCTTGTTGGATAAGCTCTTTTAAAATATTCGGGTCAGAGTTTGGCGCGGCGAGTGCCTCCTCGCATCCATGCGAAGGATATAAAAGTTTAGTTAAGGCACTCCGTTTTAAAAGGCTATTAACGCTGAAATAACGTGCCACGGAGAAACTATTTATTCGCAGGTACAAATGAGAGGCGGCAGTTTTCGTGCAGATGCCTCCTTGATCCCTAGCCATTCTTTAAAAAAGATCTCTTTATTACTTTTCTCCCTTTCTGCTTTTTATATCATGCCACCACTCGTGTAGCTCTATTCTTTGACCTCCTCGTCCTACAATAGCCACTTCTTAACCGCATGAAATACACATAGAGATATAGATATGCACAATAAAAAGGAGAAAACTCTTTATGAATGACATAGAGAAGAGGAAGAAAAAAGAATCGTCGCGATACTCACATGCCTCTCTTCCGACGGATTCAGACCTGCAACATAAAAGAAAAAAGCACAGATTTAGTTCTGGATATTGCGAGTTGCAAACATGTGTAAGTGTATTCGCGTGCCCGGTTACATAAATTCAAATACAAGAGCGCGTACGTACACAATGGGGAAAGGAAAAAGGGGACTACACATCAATCCTCTTGTAATGATTATTTGGGTACGGGAGTATATACGGGCACTTGAATTCCGACAATGGGAGTAACGCATGAGCGAAACACTTGTGCGGTTATTCGTATATTATATCCATGCATCTGAAATCTTTGCGGGAAATATGTAAGGGAAGGAAAATTTATAGGAAAGATGGATGATAGGTAGAGTCAGAAAAGTTGCTGTAACTGCGATGCGTAAAGAATATGTACACTTGGCGTAATACACTCCGAGACATTTTGTTCGTTAGTTTAGCAACTTGGATACTTTTTATTGGTGTTTACGATGGTTGAACGTAGTTCCGGCTATAGTGTGTTATTTGTATTCTTGAAAAATTTCAGTCGCTACGTAAATTCATACGCGCTTAAGCTGCGCGCTAACAAACATTCGCAATTTATTCCGTTAAAGTTGCGTGTTTCAACAACTGCGTGTAATAATTAAAGAACTTGACACGGATAAGCTCGCAAATACATAAATTAATAATAACGTGGAGTAAAGTTGCGCGAAAACAGTCCCTAGTCTATTATAACTTTAGCTGCTCGCAGAAATATTTATACAGCACTAGATCGATTTTTGGTGCATAAATTTTTAATTAAACCGCAAGCTTGCCCCCGTGCAATTTCTAAAAGGCTCAAACTCGCCTAATCCGTCTTAGGAACAAAGAACAAACGAACGCTCCACTTAAGCGAGACGTAACGGCTTTTAAAATAAATTGAAGCCACGTGTTGGCGATCAAGCAACAAATACAAAAGTCTAGCCAAAGCGTCTCGAGCATTAGCCGGATCCTTGTAATTTCGAGTATTTATCCGTGGACGAGTCGGCGGATAAGCCTTCGCACCTCCTCCAAGCTCGGAAAATATCCCTCCCAAAACATTTAGAGACCGCAACAAAGGCCCTCCGCACACGCGCCCTCAGGCGCACAAAGGGGAAAGGCCGAGCTTTAGCCGCAAAAGAAGGTGAATGGATGGAGATAAAAGACAAAACTGGAAACCGAAAGAGGTAGCGAGGCAAGGAGCATTGGCGGAAGGATAAAGAGCCGGAGCAGTGCGCATTCAGACTACTGAAAAGAAGTCATCCACATGCGCGCGCGGGGCAATATGTATACTAAAGCTCGAAAGGGCCGCCCTCGCAGCAACTTTACCCAAAGCACGCCGAGCTTCCCCCGCTCGCCGTGTACACAGAGCCCAGACCCAGGACGGAGGCTGTCTGTAATAATCGGGAAATATGAGAAAATTCTTCCCCAGCGACGACGGCGATGACGTAGATCCTTCCTCTCGTTTCCTACTACGCCCTCCCTCCTGGTCTCTCTCTCCTCTCTCTCTCTCTCTCGTAAGGGTTGAAAGCTGCGGCCCCCTAACGCTGCGGTATGCAGCCAGCGCTTTTGAGGAGCGAGACTCGCGTATATACACGCATATTATATTTATGCCGAAGGATCTGTTTGTTCGAAAGGGAGAAAAATAAGTTTGACAAATAAAGATAACTATTTTGTAAAAGCGAGTGGAAGATTGACTGCGACGGAAGAAGGAGCAAGCGGAGAATAAACGATGCGAATGCATCATGTATGAGAAGATGAAAGTTCGCGGCGCGGGGAGGGGACACGATGAAATTAAGATGAATTGGCTTTTTTTATTCAAAACTACGCTTTTCCTCCAAATAAGTTTCCGAACGCCGAGCTGGCTATTAATCAAGTTTAATTTACTATGGAACAATGATCGTGACGTCATGTTTCGTCGAGTCGACGTAACATCATAAAGTGCAATATACGAGGAGAAATACGCTGCCCGAGATATCGCTTTAAGATTAAAAAAATTGGAACTATTACCGACAATATATACGACACTTGCACGACTGTGCAATCAACAGTTATTTGAAGGGCGTTCAAAAGTAATCGATGGACAAACGAAGCGAATAAAAAGTATTTTCCAAGAAAAATGCTGCGACACACTTTTCCGCGCTACAAGAAATAAAAGAAGTGATTCTGGAACGAGGGTATAAATATTGTGTCACAAAGATTGACGGTGTGACTCGCAAAGCCGTTAGCGCAATCCTCGTCTGGGACTAGTAAGTAGTTCCGCAATTTTACAGACGTAGACGACTTAAGCCACGAAGGGGATCGAACGTCACCCGCTATTCGACAGACGCGTGTGCGTGCGCCTGTGTTAACGAGTACAAATGACCGGAGAAGGCGCGAGAACTCGGGGCAGCGTCTCGTGCATCCAGGAAGTCAATTGCCCGTCCGTCACCCCTTGCAGCTCGTCGAAAGCCTACCAGGGCCCGCCCTCTGCTTTCACCCCCCGGGCACTCGAGACGCGCGACGCTCCGTCGTCCGCCCCCTTGGTGGTGTCTCGCGGTCCCCGCGCATATTTACAGTCTCGGAGCGACACGCCCCCCCGATAGGAGCCGGGGCCCTTTGTGCACGCGGCCCACGCTGTTCGTGACTTTCCCCACTTGCCGACACGTGCTGATCCTCGTTGTTGTCGTCTCTCGTGACGCCCGGCAACAGCCCGGATTGAGACGTCGCTCGATACACCCTTTACTCTCTCTCGCACCGGATTTCTCCATCTTCTTAGGGGCTGTCATTTGACGGGCGATCACCCGGGATGGTCGAGATTGCTTTTAGCGGTACATTTGTAACCGATCCCTCGCAAACCCCTGGGCTCTAATTAAACGGCCTCGAAAAGGTATGACGGGCTGCTGAATGGGTGTATACACAAGAGCTGCCGTACTTTGCAACTGCGGCATTTCGCAAACTCGACGCCGACGCCGACGCCGACGCCGACGCCGGAATTTCGAGGAAAGTGTGTTCTCTATTCGTCGAAAGTTTGAATGGAAGGAACCGAGCGAGGAAACGAAAGCAAAAAGAACGTCTTTGGAGAAAAAATTGATGCGATCGCATCTTAATAAAATGCCGTTGTTAGCAAGTATGCGAAGCAGAGGGAGAGAGAGAGCGAGTTAAAAGTTGAAACGGAGCGCGAGGGATGTTCACTGAATTTCGCGAAAGTTGAAAAACGACTTCCGCAGAAAGAGGGTTAGGGAATGAAAGAGTTACTAGGATCGCTATATTATCCGGAAAAGAAAATCACCGGCTCAAGCAGTGCAGCGAGAACGAAATATATGTAGAGCCGTGGAAGCGGACGAATTGTGTGCTGTAGGCAACACAAAGACTGTGTACGTCTCCAACCCACCCACCCTCCGCTCTTTTTCCCTTATTCTCTCTGGCTCCGACAATCGGATTCGCGCCGGCATATCCTCTTTCTCACGTAGGATTCTGTCTCTTGAAAAGTCTGGCGCGAGCGCAAAATACCAGTGCGCGCACTGTGTGTTCTTTCTTCTAGTCCTTTTACTCCGCGAATTTTTCAAATGTGTCTCCATATACTTGTAACTCACTTTTTCTCCTGGAATACCTTTTTATTTATTTAGAATTCCGGCGAGCTTATAACGGAATACGAAATTTTTGCGCCGCTGTGTGCCAGTGAATTTTTCAAACTTTTTCCCGAGTTCAAAATAAATTATACGTATTAATTTTGTTTCAAACATTTTTTCCGCCTGCTTGCAGCTTTCTGAATTAAAAACAGATTGCGACTCGTTGACATTTTCATTTCATCAAACGCGTAAGGGATTAAGCTGTTGCTGTTGCTGTGACGCCCTTGCAAGGTGCTCGATGACGATGATTTTCACGAATCGTGCGCACGATTACGTCAATTTCACGAAAATTTTACGGCCCTATTTTTGCTTGCATAATCCGGGATAATTCAGACGATGCAGCTATTCGATACATTAATTACGTCGAGGTTTTTATCCTCGGCGATTAACGCGCAATTAATCAAAGCTTCGGCCGCTCTCTCGAGTTTTTCGGAAGCGCGAGAAAAATTTGTCGCCGATAAAAAAGAGCGAGTTTTCTTTTAAATTATCGGTGCACCGGTGTTATTCATTCGCATTTCCAGCGAGCAGTAAAAAGAGAAAAAAGTTCCAACATAACAATCAATCGATCAACCAATCTTTAACTCGTCCCCTCGCCGAGCGCTTTTTCAGCGACAGTTTTCGCTCCCTCTCCTCCCTCTCGCTCTTTCTTTCGTCGTAAAATATCCTCTTTTAACTCTCCACCCACCCATCGCCGTCGGCGCGTTTCGTTCCTCGGGCAGTTACTATCTTGGCTCCTTCCACCACGTTTGTGCACGGACGACCTCGTAAACGGACAAGCTAGAACTCGCGCATAATTCTCCACTAAAACGCAAAGAGGTCGTTTCGCCCCGCAGATAGGTTGCTCTCGCACGGGTACGTGCGCGCGAGTGAGAGGGACGACGAGGGAAGACAAGGGAGAGATATATCAACTGTCTATTTGGGAAATTGAAATAAGGTTGGCTTTTATGTGGCGGTGGCGGTATATGACAAATACTAACCGTTATACGCCGGCGGGGCGTACGTTTACGTCGCCGAGCGAAGGCGCTTCTCTTTCTTGTTTCAGCCCCCGAGTCTGGCCAAGTGTGGGAGCATGTGCGTACGCAAACTTGGCTTTCCTACTTCTTTTATCCTTTGTTTCAGAAGTGGCGACGTCGTTTATTCGCGTGCGCGGCTCCAGCGGATCGACGAAACGGCAATGACGTACCGCCCGTGACTCCACGACGTTTCAAGGATATTCTTCTCGAGCGCCCTTCCCCACGCGATGGCTTTCTCCTCGGGATTGAATTTTTCAATTAACTTCCCCCGGCGAACTTCCGCCGATTACAATTGGCTTTTATACGGGTGAAAATCTGAGCTGCGCCGCGAGCGCACGCTTCAAAACTCGGAATAAAGCTAATTTTTGGACGAGTGACTCGGTTAGTCGTATTTTTAGTCGATTATTGAAATTTCACTCAGCTGTGTAACGCCCCAAGCCTCCGTAATTGCATTTTAACAAACTTTCGTTATAGTAACCGATGATGAGCAACTATTATTAGTTTTAACAGACATTGTCTGTTACGTATTAAGCTGAATTCATAAAGAAGTTAAAACCAACTTTATTCTTGGGCGCGTTATTATTAGCCAAAGTTGAGATTTTGAGCGCGAAATGTTCACCGATTCATAGACCACCAGCGCGTCTGTCTAACGCACACTTATTTTACCGACAACACATTTTACTCGCCGGTGTGCGCGCAACTTAATTATTTTATACTCCGCGAGAGTGAAATACGACGTTTTAATTAACGCGTATTTATAACTGCGATTACGAATTTTGAAGCGAAATTTTTACTCGCAAACTTAATTGCGCGAAAAATAATTTTATTTCCTCGAAACATTACCAATTCTATACCAAGTGCGCACTAGGAACTGCCGACAAGAGAGCGCCGCTAGTACGAGAAGCGAAATCGTTCTAATTGCCGCCGATAAAAGTGGGGCTGTATATGGGATAATTGCACAACAAAACGCCACGCATTAATCTTTGATTCGTTCTGACTTATCCGTGGGAATAATCTCCAAGTCGTAACAGATTTACATCGCATTGGCCGTCTGACTCATGCGGTATTTATCACTTAAAATTATCTGCCGCGTTTATTATTACCATTGGTATCGAATTTTCACGTTTTAACAAGAAAATCTGCTTCTTGGTCCCGACGCTTCCACCAACACGTGCACCCACTATAATAACGACTCGGGACTGCGATAGCTTTTATTTAACGACATTATCGAGTCCTTCGGTACGGAATAATAGGGATCCTCAAAACGATACGTTAAAGCGGTTATATTAAATACCGGAAATAAAAATAAAACGACGAGTATCAGCTGCAGGTGATATCGCTCGGACATTACAACGCGAGCTCACTTTAATTTTACTATCCCTTAAAAAGCCTACGGGAATTAATCGCATCTCGAAATCGGGGCGCGTATCTCGGCCAAAACAAATCCGACGTGGCGTCTGCACAAGCCAAAAACTAAATCTCCCTAGGATATCAACAGAGGAGCGAAAGGTCGCTCGCCTCAAGACACACTCTGGAAGATCTCATTAAAATGCACGGCTGTCGGCTGAAATCTCCCCGACCCCCGAAAGGGCGTTACAAAGTCCACGAACCGACGGTTAATCTCCTCTTATGTGCCGCCGACCATAATCGTCTATAGTCGGGTGCGCGCGATCGTGAATCACCCCGGCAGTCGATACGATAAGCGCGCAAAACTACCGACAGTCGCACGGGCCCGGGGGGAGACGTCGCACACTCCGCCCCGGCCGCGTCGCTGACGCTCCTCCGGGGGAGCGCGAGGCTTAATGACTCGATAACGATCGCAATAATACAGGTGAGTGCGCTCGCCGGCTTGTTTGACTCCGGCGGTGAGCTTTGATACTGCGGGCGCGCGTGGCGAGACGCCCCCGGGGGTGGCTGGCTCCTTTGGAGTTGGCTCGGGCTCCCGCTACGTCTACCCCCGAGTATCGAGTTTACGCGGCCGCTGCTCGGCGCGAAACCCAAGTCTCCGAACTTGCTACTCATCGCGAGCGCACTTTTCCGCTTGTCACTTGGCCAATTACCAAGCAAATTGAGCACGCGCGTGCCATTCGCGATGTGGGTCGGCGAGCACCGCGATCGAGACGTCAAGAGACGCCGACGTCGACGCCGACGCCGACGCCAAAGCCAGAAGCGAGGCGACCTTTCGACTGCTAAAATTTCGCCACGCGTCCTTGAATTAAAAACGAATCGATAGTCGTGTTGAAGATTAAGCGAAAACAGCGATCGGCTGCGGTTTCAGTTGTCCGAGTCACGTCCTAGTTGGAGGAGCAGCCGTCGGATGGCGCCGGCTGAGCTGCGCCTCTGCCGACGAGGAGTTTCAACGGGCCACCGACACGAGCGACGGAGAAAGTGATCCTGTGCTTACGAGTATATGCACACGTCCCGTACAGCTGACGCCGACGAAAACAGCTATTTGCTTTGTATAATGGCCATTCGCCTTTAGTTACCCATCTGTCGCCTCGGACATCCCGAGAAAGAGTTATGGTACGGTTTCGTAGGCATCGGTGACTATCCTTTCCAAATGCCTCGAATGACATAATTAAATCCTCTAGTTAAAGATACCGTGTTCGTATAAGAGCCGATCATCCGTTACCTTCGTTGAAAACATTTTTCGCTTTTAAACGTCTCAAGAGTATTTTCGCCTCTTGGTGCTCGTAAGGACTTTGTAAACACAGATGCTGGATGCTTTTGCTTAAAAATTAGTCTCTAAGAATATAAATGCTTGGCGTTTAAAATTCCATTCACTGCTAGGGAAAACAACGTGAAAAACTTTCACGAGGGCTACGTATTTTGTAGTAAATGTTTAACGGACTTAGTTTAAAACAATTCTTGCACAAGCGACTCGTTACATGCTACAACTTAATGGAGATAAAATTGCTTCGATATTGTATTTAGTAATGGCATAATTAACTCGAGGCACTGCACGTTTAAAGATTAATCAGCTCTTGGCAGTTTTCGATCGCAAACAGTATTCCGTATAAAAACGAAGGATCTCACCCGTGGCACGGCATTATAATAAAAAAAAAAAAAAAATTAATGAAACCTCGACACGAAGAAGTTTGAATTTAAAGATGAAAAGAAACAAATAGACGTATAGAGTAGAAAGGGCGCCAATCGAGCTTTTGCCATCTGAAGGTTTGGAAAAAAATTGAAACAACAAAATAGTCGCACGAATTTGAGTTGCACAGCGAATATAATTTATGCTGCGCACATCTTTGCTCGCGAACCGTTAGCTCATTTACGAAACCGTCGTACAAAATGCTGATGTGCGTTGCTGTAACGGTACACCTTGTCATTTGTTAAGTGACTTACTCTTGAGTGCACTGTGATGTTTAGGAACTAGGGTAATGATATTATTAGAAAATTCACAAAGTAAGATCGAGGGAAACAAAGTTGCCAATTTTTAGTCACTTCCTCTCGTGTAAAAGGCACTTAGAATTTGAATTTAAAATTTTAATTGTATACCCAGACGAAAAATTATTTAAGGCTTGAATTGCACTAAGAATGAATTAGAATTTTAAGATAATGGAAAGACGAAAAGAAGCGCAACATAGTGGTAAGAAAGGAAAAAGGACAAAAAGACGAGAGTTGTTAAGAGAGCAAGGGAGAGGGACAGTCGGAAACGCCGTCGTGTCTGGAGAAGGTCCCGAGAGTCTTGTTGAATGGAGCAAGCCGTGACGAGAGAGAGAGAGAGAGAGAGAGAGAGAAACGAACTGAGACTGACTGACTAGAAAGCTCTTCTTCAAGTACTCGAGACTTTGTCAGCTTTCCTTCGTTGGCTGGACAAGTGCGAACGTTTTTACTCGTATATCGTCTTGTTCAGAAAGCGAGTTATAACGCTCTTACTCTCTCCTTCTCTACGAAGATATAACAATACAAAAAGAGATGAAGAAGCAGAGAGCGAGAGGCGAAATTGAGGTCACGGTGGGCACTCGCGGCAATCTTGACGGAAATTATTCACAGCTCGTTTGCAACGTCATTTGCATGTTCGTTTAATCGCTTTTGACTCTTTGCATCGCGTCTTTTCTAGTGAATAAGATGCGATACAAAAGTAGAGAAAAAATGCAAAGCAATCTATTATGCGAATGTACGAAACTGCCGCACGACTCACATTTTACGATTTATGAACGTTCATTTGACTACGAAATGGCCAATAAAAAATTGCTTCTATTCAAATCTTACGCAAAAAAGAGAAAGCAAAAAATCATTTATAACGTAAATAACTCTTTCGGAGCGTCTATCGGTTTTGTTTTGTAGAAGAAAATGCATTTGAGTTTATAAATGACAAGCGATTTGGCAAACAAGACTCGAGAATAATCAAAACAAAAATTGGAGTATCAAAAATAATCGAGTGAGGGAGGAGGCGAGGAGGGAAGGCTCGCCATTTTAAAGCGATAACAAACTCAAGTATCGCACTGCTACACTACTCACACAATCCTATTTTCAAAGCGTACTACTCTAAAAAACACCATCACCGGTGCAGGCGAAAAAGGAAACGGTAAATATTGCTTTTTCCATTTCTTTCTCTGATTCTGTCGCACTTGTGAATCATTTATCTACCTTCGCCATTTACTCGAATTATTATGCGAATAAAAATTGGGCAAAGTTGAAATTAATGCCGATTTTATTTGTTTCTGAAAAAAAAAAAACTATTCTCCAATTCATAGAGCGCCGCATATTTTTCACACGAGCAATTACGATACGAGGACATGCATTGCCGCAGTTCCTTAACAATTCAATACGAAAACGAGCATCGGAATCGTGCCGACAAATTAATTAGATAACAAGGCATTACGCGTCGAAATGCTTTACAAACGCATCGTCAATTATTTCACAAATGTAAAGCGACGCGCGCACTTGCATCTCGTGCAAGATTATGAAGACGGCAAAAGTATAACCGGATAATTGAAAATAAACACTTTCCGATTGTTTTCGTAAATAATCGAGATATCGCGTTCGATTCCAGGCGAGCCAACACTCGTATAACTTAACGGAATGAATTCGGAGAGAGGAGAAGCTCGTCGATAACGCCATAAAAAGGGACGCAACAAAAGAAAGATACTCACCTCCGTTAGCCTTGAGGTCGTCCTGCTGTCCCCGGTGCAGTTCGGGCTTGGCAAGCATGTTGAGGGGATGGGCAGAACCGGCGGGGGCGGCGGCGGCAACCGGTGGAAGGCCCAGACTCAAGAGCGCGGCTGAAGCGGAGGTGGGCACTGGCAGGCCAGCACCCGGACCCAGCCCCGGAAGCCCCGGGAGACCCGGATGCGGACCCATAGCCGTGCCCGGCGGCAGCTGTTGGGCGTGCATCTGTTGCAATAGCCTCGGCAGATCAGGCCTCTGTTGCTGGAAGAAAATTCCACCAAGGTTAAAGGAGAACCTGGATCGCATCCTCGTCGAAATCCAATGCGCGCGTTAAATTACGAGACGCTGCTAGTCTCTGACAAAATGTTCGGACGGATTGTGACGCGAGAAATCCTCTACGATCTCTCTAGAATATTTGAGCATTACCCCTTTATACCTCAGACATAACTAGAAAAGTAAGCTTCATGGCTTTCGTGTATTCTTCGGTTTTATGTACTGCCACGCCGTTGGTACCACCGCGAGCTTAGCGTCGGCGCAATTTTATCACAGGGACTTTATTTTTCATGCAGTCTTTAATAAAAGTTATCCACGGATAATCAACTGAAGAGCCTCTATCTTTTTACCAACCCATCAATTGATTGCGCGAGTCGATGATCTTTGCCAATGTCCTTTGAAAAAGTATCAACGTTATCGGTATGTGTGACTGCTTATAAAAATGTTGTTTTCCTGATAAAAAAAAAAAAATTGAATAATAACCAATCAATCGGTCACCTCGAACTGTGCTTCTACACATTTCAGCTACTCGAATTAAGTAAATAGCGTTAATTGTTAAACGAGCGCATAACAATTAAAAAAACGGATAAAATATATTCCTTCAAACAGATTTTTGGTTATTAATACATTTTTTCAATTATTCTAGACTGACAGTTGGTAGGCTTGTTTTTTGTTGTCCGAATAAATTCGAAGAGGACTCTTATTGTTAATAGGTTTGTTTGTTTGTGACATCATAAATTAGTGCTATATCGAATTATTTCGACGAAACAAAAACACATATTAGTGCGTAGCTACGCAACTGAATTCGAATGGCTTTTATTTTGAAAATAGTGTTTCGTGCAAATACAACCGCATCGTGGAATATTTAGACGGTTAATTTTCAAACAACGATAGCCGCGAGTAAATATTCATGCCGTGTTAGTTCTGTGTGTTGTTGACACTCCGTGTGCTGGTAGCAACTTGGTGTAGCGTTATGATATTTTTTTGTTTCTGAATATTCACGCGTTGCGCACTTTCTTTTTGTCTGGGAAAATATCCACGAATAAATCCGGCGCTGTGTTGTGCTATCATCTTTTCACTCATCTACGGATCGATCGAGTTTTTTGCGTTCGAACCAACTTCGTTTTCAATGTCATATATTGAAAATAAATTCGCTTACGATGGCTAATTTAACGGAGCCGCGATAAATAACGGCGAAATATTAGGGCTGCCGCGATATTTTATATTCCAGCGGCGACCGGAAGAGAAGGAGAAATATTTACAAAATCTAGGATTATTGTTGGGACGAACGAGCGCTCGTTCTGCGTAAAAAACGCAATTTTCGCCCTAAATTCATACAGGGACTCGGAGGAAATGCATAAAGCAAATTGAAAGCACGAGAAGTAGCAAATGGAAAAAGAGAGACAGGGTGTGTGGATAAAACACGAATAAATAAATAGGTACATAGGGACGTTGGAAATATTTAGAAACGATTAAAAAAAAGCACGAGGGGAGAAGCTACTTCTCTTTCTCTGCAAGTAAAGTTATGTAGATTGCAAAATTCCTGCGGTTGGCTCCCCTCTGCGTCTCTCTCTCTCTCTCTCTCTCTCTCTCTCTCTCTCTCTCTCTCTCTCCGGCTGCCCGGTCTTTGCCCGCGTTAATTCCGGTTCACAGGGTCACGTGCAACTGGCTCGGTTATTCGCTTTTTTTCCCCATTCGTGTCGATCCTTCTTTAATTTGCTTCTTTCCCTCCCCCCCCCTCCGCCTCCTCCTCCACTCGTTCTTTTTCGCCACTCGTGCATTTCGCCGCGCATTACCCTCTCGACCGCAAATAAAATTATGTATTTGTTCATTCGCTGCCGGTGCCCCGGTCCTTATACGTGGGTCCCGGGCTTCGCTTTTCGGTTTTCGGACGTGCGCGCACTCGCGATTTCATTTATTTACCCGCCGTGAGAGCACGTTCGCTAAACAGAGGCTAACGAATCCTTTCTCTTGGAGCTTTTGCGACTCTCTCGCTCTCCGGACTCGTACACGTGTGCGTTCTCTCGAAAGCGCCGAATTGAAGAGCATGTGGAGTTGGGCTTTGGTTTGCAAGCTTTTTACGTGGACCGGATTCCCAGCCTGGCCGCCTGCTAATGCTCTTTTTATTTTTCAAGGTAATCGTAGTATTCGGAGCTTTTTCGAGCGGCGGCGCTTCCACTCGGCAGTCAATGCTAATACGCCAAGTATGCGCACAAAGCTTTTTTGGAAAAACTTAAGAATTCATTTTCTTCTTGTTTGCAGCTGTTAATTAGTTGTTGGGCGCCCGAGCCTGAGCGAATAACAACATTCACCGGGCGACAAGCGAAGAGGGAGCCGATCGGTAAAGTCGTCGCTTTTAATTACCGCTCGATAACAACGCCTTAACAGCGTTGATGTTGCGAAAATTAATTTTCCCCGTTACATCGGCGTAAAAAACGCTGGAGCCTTAGTAATTAAACCTTTGTTGATACGCAACTCTTCGACTCGATTTTCGCCCTGTTTTTTCCCACTTTGACACTGATTGGGGGTAACGTAGAGGGTTAAATTTGTAAAGAAATATAATCTACCGTGCAGTAAACGCTCCGACAAACAGAAATCGGAATTGTGGAAGTTTTTCAAACGACAAGATTTTGCTTGTTAAACCAATTAATGGAAATAAACACGGAGTGTTAGGTTGCCATCGTTCAGCCAAATATTTTGTAAAATACTCGCGAACTGTGAAAACAGATGATGTTTCCCTGAAAAACAAATATTCCGTTTATCGTTCAAAGAAAAGAAATAGAGAAACAGGCGGCGGAACTCGTGATATTTCACGTTTGAAATCACGTTTCCGTTAGAAGAATAATAACAGCAAATCCGATAAAAGTTACTCGAGGAGAAGATAATTCACGGGGCTCCTCCTAATTTTAAGACAAATACACGTGGAAGCACATCGAGAGGAAAAAGCAGGCCAAGCGGCGTTAAAAAATCCGCCGAAAGCTGGCAAACACGAGTCGAGATCCATAAATCACGAGAGCAATATTCCTCCTTAAAGGGGAAAAAATAAGAAGCCAGCCGCCGTAAAAGAACAGGGTGACGCGAGGCAGAAGAAGCAAACAAGAGTCTCGCCTCTCTCTCTCTCTCGCTCTCTCGCTCTCGCGCAAGGCGCGGCCGCGTCGACGGGGGTAAAACGGCGCACAATGTAATTTTCATTTAGACGAAGCAATCGCGCTCGGGTCTCGTAGCCTCGTTCTCGCGTAATTGCGCAACCTTGCCGGAAAATTATGCGCGACAGGTAGTGGCGCTGCTCGGCTGCAAAACAAATCGTAAAGTGGCTCGTCCGCGCGCTTCGCCGTCCTGGGGTTAAGGGGCGGGGGAGAGGGAGGGTGCCGTTGGGGCGGCGACGATGAAGAGGGCGGAATATTCCCAGGGAGTAGTTTGCCGAGATAATTAAATGGCTTAACGATATAATAACCCCGCACCGCACCGAGCGGCTGATTTTCTCTTTCATGCTCGTACTCGTGCTCTCGTGCTCTCTAGCATCCACCGCTGCTCTCTTGCGCGAATCCGCGCTGCTGCTTTTCGGTGAATCGTCATTTCGTTTCAGCTTTCTTGTTCGCTTCTACGTTCCGCGTTTATCCACCTCTATTTTCCTCTTACGCTGTAGCCGCTACTTAGCTTTTCTCCTTCTTTCTTCTTCATTTCCTTAATTATACGCTCCGGCGAAGACTCCACATTCGGCGCTACAATTTCCTGGCCGATACATTTTCAAATATTTTCGCAATGCCCGCAACAACAATGATTACCGCTCCACTCGAATTAATAAAACTCAGCATTTTCAGTTTCCTCTAATTTCACTCTTGATTTTATCCCGACGATGTCCTGGCAAAAAGTGAGCCTCGATCCAGCGCTTTTTGTCGCGGTTTATGAACTTTCGCGAATTACCGGCCCGCGGACTACCAGGAATCCATTTTTACACCCACCGTATTACCGCCGCCTAATTAACTATCATTAAAGGATTTAAAAAGATTTTTTATCATATGCGAAGTGATTTGCGAGCGATATTGCATATATTTTACGAGTACTTGTTGATTCGCCACGGAATTGATAATTATTCCTTTGCCTCGAAAACCAATAAACTCGGAAACTTTTTTCGACTTTCAAGCCTCATTTAGTCTACAAAAATGCAGGGATATACGCGCGTAACGTGTGCGCCATATTTTTCGAGCTTTAAAAATTGCTTTTAACGCTGCTATTAAGTGTTATTTTGATGCCAAAATCAGGTATAATTTGAAAAATAACGCGAATACCCAATCTATTTTTAAAACGATGCATTGATTATAATATATGTTTTAAAAGCGAACAAAATAACGTCCGTAAAATGCTTCGAAGAAAGCGTGCACTGCATTACTTGCATATTCATCGTTTATTGGTTTATTTTTGCGAGCGGGCGCACTTTTCGTTTTTCATTACCCCTGCACTTACTCGCGGCAACGTATACTTAAAAAAAGAGGCGCTAATGAAGTTTACAGCGCGCGAACAAAACAACTCGGGGAGTACAACGACAAAGGCTCAGCCCCGGTTAAACTCCCGATTAGAAATTATCTCTGAACCACTGCTGAATTATTTAGGCCCCTCGCAATTATCATCAGCGATAGCTTCCGCGACGAGAGCTTTACCGATCCACCGCCCCCGCGCACGACACGAATCCGCGCTCTCGAGGCAATAAGGTCCGAGCCCTTGGCGGCGCTGACGGCGAGGGCCGAGTCTACGTGTACCGCGCGGCCTTGATTGCGATCTCCACGAGAGGCGCTCGAAATAAAAAATAAAGCGAGACGAGGACAGCAGACTCGCATCGATCGCGGCGCGCGCAGGGGAGCGGAACCCCGCCCCGCACGTCGCGTCACCAGTGCAACCAGCCGGAAAAGGGTGGGCCGCGCGATCCGTTCTTTATCGGTCGTCCTAATGGAGTGGCGACGCCGGGGGCGCGCGCGCGTCACATGCTCGGAATGCGCGTCGGGCCAGAGGAGCAAGTGCGCGCCGCCGATGCGCCAAGTGCAATTAGGTGCCGCGAGCCGGCGGTCACCGGAAAAATCGCGAGCCGTGTAATTCCTTTTCAGTGCTCGGCTCCTCGATCATCGTGCGCGATAATTATGGACATTAGCTCCGAGCTCTCCGTCGCGTTTTTACGAGCGCAGCGCCGCGGAACGCGTGGGTCGGAGTCGGAGCGCGCGATTCGTCATTCCGGCTCAGGGCCCCTGGAAAATTACACGAGAGACGCCGATGCTTTGATCTCTTTATTATATGCGTTCGTCGCTCTTTTTCGCTGCTGGTGCGAATAATGCGCCCGGTCAAGTCGCGTTTCGCGCCTTCCCCAACTTTTGAATCACGAATCACAGGCTTTTGGTTGGCCCTTGGTTGATTTTAAATTTCGCCGAATACTCGTTAGAGTAGCAAACTCTTGCGATTGATTGGGGGGGGGGGAATTGAAAAAGTAACGCTTTAGGCCCTCGTTTTCCGTCGCTGATGGGATTCGACGGAGCTTGCACGATCGGCACAGCAGTTGATCATCTATCGATCGCATTTTTTCCTCTGACAAACTCCGACCGAATTGATTTACGAATTACGAAGTTTTATCTACGCTTTAATTAAGAATACTTAACCGCGATGAAAAACATTTGCTTTGACGAACTAAAATAGAAAATAACGAGTGTGTGCAGTCATTTAAATAGGTGTGCTTCGAGCCTCTGTAGTTAGCACACCGAAAAAGATAGCAGCCGCCAAATATATTTAATGCACGAGGGTTTAACAAAGCCAGACTCTATCGGCTATTTGCATTAATTTGCGAAATTATTTAAAGTCGAGATGCAAATTTCAGTACAAAAATAGATTCGAATAGTAAATATTAATTAAGATAACTGGATTAAAATTTAGTCCAACAATTTGCGTAATATATATTCTGTGCTAGCGCTAACCTTCCGCAATATACTGAAGTTATGTTTACTTCAACATAAACGTCGCTGCGACGTATAACCGCAAAATGTAACCGAAATATATTAGTGTTTTAAATTTTAAAGAATGCGACTTTATACTCTCGCGTTTAAATTTACTCGCAAGCATTTTCGTAGTAATATAGATAATCTATACTTATTTTCTAACTGCAGACGTTATTCAAAATTATTTTATCGATTTTATAATTTAATCCTCCAGCTTTATTGTACATTGCACTATCATTGACTCGAAATAAATAAAAAATTTGTCATAAATTCTGCTCAACGCCCCAAATTGTTAAATAGAATTTAAAATAAAGTAACTGTGTATTTATAGAATGCATAACTTATAAAATGTGCGAATACATGTAATTGTGGAACGGATGGCGCATTACCGCGTTAATGGATGAGCCTCTTTTTGTCTTTTTTCCAATAATTACGAACATCTATTGCGCGCTTAAAATCTGCCTCGGTTCACCCGCATTTCCAATTATTTAAAGCCCCCACTCGAGTCGATCTTAAAAAAATTCGTGCCACACTTGCAGCACTTTGACAACGATAATTTGCAAATCGGGCCTATTCTTCCACTAATCGCGTAAAATCGTTGCGATAAAAGATAAAAATAAAGGCCTTGCCCGAGACCGTTTCTCCATCTCCCTGGTGTTGCCAACGGTATACGCTAATTTCCACCAGCCTATTTGTCCGTCGGAGAAGCTGCATTAAGTGCAAAATACACAAGGCCGCGGAACAATAGCCGAGTGATCCCGCGAACATTAATTCTCATCTCGTGCACGAGCGGCGAAATTAAGACATTTCACGGAGCTGCTGGGAGGGCGAAATGAAAAGGAAAGCGTCACTCCTGGAGGTGCAAATGGCGCAACTGCTGCGCCACCCACCCTTTTCCCTCCTCCTCCTCCTCCTCCTCCTCCTCGTCCTGGGGAATTTCGATCGCTGACCATTTACCGGCTCTGCGGCTCTGCGGTAAATAAAGATATATTTTCATCTCGGTCCTTTGAAAGATATCGCAGAGCCGAACCGAGATCTACTTTGTTATTTCATTGCGACGGGCAGAACTCCGATCCCCCCGATCGATTGCCCGCGCCCCACGATTTATTATGTTCCTATAGAGTCGCTGCATTATGGCGCGCTGGGGAATTCCCCGGCGCTATAGAGATGAAATTGCGAAGGATGGAGCGATAATCGTATTGAGTAAGAGGTTGATCATTGTCGAGTGTAATGGACGATTGCAGCTCGAATGGGTCTAGTTTTATAACTTACTTTAATACCCTTTGTAGATCATTTTCGTGCGGATTGCGCCACATGTTATCGGTTTTCACCGCGATATTTATAGTGAGACGGCCGCGATGCTTTTTCAGCTTAGAAAGGTTTCTTACGCCGGATCTATCGCTTAAATAAACGTGACTCGCGGCCAACGGCTTTGCTACGGCGCGGGTTTTGTAGTCTATAAATAACTCGTCACAGTATGCCGCTTTCGTTTACGTGCGCAATAATTACATTAATCCGAGTAAAATGAATTCCAACGAAAGTGCTTGCAACGCGTAATTATTCGCTTTGCATGTCCGATCCGAGCGCGATAACTATTTCCACGTGTATTATTCGCTAGTAATTGATATTATTCACAGGGGCTGCTTTGAATCTGATAAATCGTGTTCGGGAGGTAAAAAAGCGGCGTCGCTATGGGCAGCCTCCGCGAGGTACAATGGGTCCGAGCCTAAGAACCGGCGCACGCGAGAAACGGCATTTTTCACCCTTTGTGGGCTCTGCTGCTCTTGCCGTCAAGTGCATTTTTCATCCAAACTGAAAACCGGTGGCGGTGGCGGTGGCGGCGGCGGCGATGGATAAATATACGCGCATCGCATACATGTATAATACAATGCAAAGTATATGCAAGGCGCATATTCGCTCGACACTCGGAAAGATCGCGAGAATCCCCGTCGTAACGAGCGGCATGTACGTTCGACTAGAAATATAAAAGGGGCGAAACCGTCACGTTCCACAAAGCCCCGAGCTCTCCAACACAGTCGCACGCGTGTGTACACACGAGAGAAGAATATGCGATTAAGCCGTTTCCGCAACGTTACCCTCCTCGTCCTTTGCATTAGTCTGTGCATTCGATGCTCCGCGGCACTCACGAGCGTTATATTCTCTCCCACAAAAGCAATTTCTCGATATACGGCGCGCGAGAGCGAGAGAGAGTGAGATACGTACATACAGAGACAGGGTAACTGCACGGCGGAATAAGTTCCACTTATTCGCTGAATGCGACGGAGCATGTCCCTCGGGATATCTCTCGAATATCCCGGCGCAAAAGAGAGAAAGAAGAGAGAAAGAAGAGAGAAAGAGAGGAGGAGGAGGGAAAGGCAAATGTAAGAGGAAGGAGTCTCCTCCAGAATGTAGCGTCGAGCGGCTGTATTTTCTAGTCGAGAAACTGCATCTTCGGAGGCCAGGATCAAGGAGAAGAGAGATACAGGTTGGTTGTAAAGTAGATGTATACCGCTACTACTTCTACTGTTAGTTCGGGAAGGAAAAAGAATGATTGGATGCGCTGCGGAATTTATATTTGAATGAGTACCCTGTTCTTCTCTCTCGTGAAACGCTAAGCTAATTCAAATAAGATTTCGTTTGTCGGAATGAAATTGTATTCTGTTAAGAGGTCGAGTACGGTTTTACGTACGAAATTACATTTGCAGTCGGAGCTTGATAAGAAAATGGAAAAATAGGCAAAATAAGCAACGATACTTTCCTCCGGGATTTTATAATGCAGAGGCCGGGGGGCCGAGGTGGTATTCCTCGATGCCACTCGGTTTGGGTATTGAATAAGAATTACTGGGAGCGCGAGGCAACGGAGGAAAACAATAACAGCAATCGCGCCGCTAATGACGCGCAAGTTTCGACATCACACATTGATCATTTTCCAGAAAGTTTGCGAGCATTGAATTCGAGCAGCCACTGAAACTGTGCACTTAGTCAATATCCTGACTTGACAGTTATAATTCTTCAGGAGAACCCAAAGAAAAGGTGCCAGAAAAAAAGGACTAGAAAAAGTTAATGGACTTCCTTCAAGCGCCTGGAAATTATTACCGCACTTCATCAATCCGTTTTAAAAAAACTTATATCAAGCCCCGCAAAAATAAACAAGTCACTTTATAACCACCCTGTAGCTAAAAGAACTGCTACAAGAGCGTTTAAAAAAGGAAGAAGACGAAAGGGACGAGGCGAATAAAAATGGGAAGAGATCCAATTGGTAAAAGAACGCGGGAAGAAAGGAGAAGCGAGGCGCCATTGGAACGAGAAAAAGAGAGATGAAGGGCTTCTTTCAAGCTTCTCAACGATAACCTTACTTGTTTCTCTTCTCTCTCTCTCTCCTCTCTCTCTCTCTCTCTCTCTCTCTCTCGTCTTGAGTATATTCCACTCCATTCTTTGCTGGCGGCGGTGACGCTCTTCCATGCGCTCCGAATCTCGTTTTTCCTAGCCGAGTTTCCTCTCAGCAGGCGAGTTGGCGAACGTGTAAAAGGAAGAAAAAGCTTAGACAGACAAACGGAGATGGATATACGAGTAAGGAGTTGCAGAAAGAAAGGAAGAAATGGAAAATATACGCAGACACGTAGAAAATGCTGCGGAGAAAAACACGGAGATCCAAGTGACACAGACGATTCGGGGGAACGTCTCATTGTATTTTATTTTTTCCGACGCTCAAAGAAATACTTATGAGCAGATACAGGCGTCTATCATCTCGTACGCGATATTTCGCCAAATGACAAACCTGACAGAGGAGCCTGAATTTTGCGCATTTTACGGTGCATTCTTAGCTACTAATTCCGCTCTTGCCGTTCGAGTAGCAACTCGGTCGCAAAAACGCGGACACGTTACGCGTTCTGTTATTAACACAAAATTACTCGTAGCCTATAAAATTTATCTCTTTTTAAGCTAATTTCAATTTAGCCTTTCTTGTTTGCACAAAGATATCTATTTTCAGATATTCGTACACGCGAGTAACGTCAACACAAAGGAGATTGTATCTGTTGGCTTTTGATCTTCTTGTAGACTCCTGTAAGCTTATAAGTTTGAAAGGGTCAAACAAGAGAAACGTAACTTCAGTTCCAAATAGGCTATCAAGTAAATTATCTTATATCCTTTCATCTTCAGGCATAACTCGACTATTCATATCTGTACCTTAAAACATAAACAGATTTTGTACTGTTCTTGCTATAGAAGGCGATTCAAAGACGAGTTAAGAGGAAGGTGAGTGTGATAGAGACTCGGAGAATCCTCCTGCTAAGGATTTGCCGCACGTAGTGACATCGTCGCCGTGTGCGGAGTATGAGATGAAGTTCCAGGCATTTCTCTCTCTTGTTCACTTACTCTCTTCTCTATCTTCCTGTCACTCTCAGCGCCAAGAAAGAGAGAAGTGAAGACGGAGTTGTGGAGAGACTACGGGGAAAGGAATGCTGATTAGTCGGTGCTTCTGCGCCATAACACTATAACTTATCCAAGTGTAAGCGAGAGAGCGAGAGAGAGAGAGAGAGAGAGACGCAGGTTAGGAAAGATTGCGAGAGACGAGGAAGATAATATGTACCGAGAGAGTGAGAGAGAGTTGACTCCCTGCTATCTGTCCTTATCAATTCCACTTCGTGTTCCTCAGCGAACTGAGCTGCTGCCGCCGCCGCCGCCGCCGCCGTCACCGTCGGTGCTGCTTCTGTAAGGCGAATAGGAGAGAGCGAGGAAACGCGAGAGCGAAAGGGGGATGAGAAAGAGAGCGGAAGACGATGTGGTGGGCTGAGGAAAGCCAGCGGCTTAATAGGGAGGAAATTGAGTGCTCGAGCAATATTGAAGGAGGATTCGGGATTCGCAAACGAGGGGATGAGGATCTCCCGCGTACTCTCTTGCTCTCTCCTTCCACCACTGCTGGCGGTATAAGAGAGATAGAAGGTATCCGTCCACGTCCGCTTTCGAATTCCTCGAGCGTGCACATCAGTTTCCTACTACCACGGGCTCAACGCGATCAGCGGTTCTCAGTCGCGCCAAGTGCCTTAACTATATTTCGCCCTCTTGTTCCCTCGTGAGCTCGTCGTAATACACGTGGGAAGAGCAGCCGCAGTGAATACACAAGACGCTGCTATATACGTGCGTGTATATTGCGGAAAGCTACGGGTATGGCTGTATAACTACGACTGCACCCGAGCCTTCTAGTTTTAGCGAGTCTAGACAACGCGGTTGTGGGGAGGGGGAGCGGGATGTCGGAGAAACATCAGATGGGAATTATTGACTTTGAGGGCAGCATCGTTCTGTACATCGAGCGACGTGATTCGCCAATTGACTCAAGTTTGACGAGGTGTCAGCGCGCGCGCGCGAGCCACACACACGCGCACACCGGGGCATTGTTGATTTAATGGAATGCACCGATCGGTGCGATGTAAAAATGGCGCGAAGCTCGATCCGACACGGGGCGCGAGTGGTACTTAATAATCGAGGTTGGGCAATTTTCATTGCGATTGTGCACTTGCTTCTCGTGTAACTACGCTGCATTACAAATTCGCCAATTCGCACGATAATACGTAAGGCTTGTGCAATCGTCGATTTTTGAATGTCGATATTTTTAGCAAAACATGTAATTGTACTAGCTGCGCGGATTGGAGCGCATGTCTGCTCTCGCCTACTGGCACTATTTACATCAAAGTTAAATCATAGTGCGCGTAAAAATAATCAGATGAACTTGGCGTTAATGAGAAAAATGAAAGTAGACGATGCTGCTTACATAATAAAAATCAATTTTATAAATAAATCCAAGGAATTCATAAGCAATAATTGTTTCGCTATTTTCGACGATATTTTCAATAATCACGAATATTATTGTCATTTCACTGTTTATTAGAACTGAGATGAGTCGAAGAATTTATGAAGTGAGAACCGATTTGTCAAATATTCAATTTCATTTCGACGTAAATTTAGAAAACTTTAAAATTTAAAACTTTGAAATATGCGTGTTTCATTCTTATACTCGTACACATTTATTGTTTATAAAAATAAAAACAGCTACATTTAAAGTTTTGACAAATTGGTTTATTTTCATATTTACACAGTACATATTATATATAATTATCCACTTTTTCTTTTATACATCAGCACAGTCTATGAAATGCGTCTTCTACACCTTAAAGAAAGAAATAAAAAATTTTGACTCGTTTATTCCAACTTTTGCAAATATTGAGTAAATGATTAAATGATAAGATATTTAGTAAATTAAAATTAAAAAGCCTTATTCCATTTCTAGTTTAAAAATGCTCTACATTATTGATAAATTAATAATAAAAAACTCTTGTAGACTTTTACCAAATTTTACAGTAAGTAATCATCAAATTTGATTCGTTATGTGGCAAACAACATTTTGTCAGGAAAAGCAGTGAATCCATATTTTACTAATAATAATAATAATAATAAGCCCTATTTCATTTAAATACATTTTCGCTTTTTTCTGTACAAGTGTGATAGTGATTAATACTCACTCCTATAATTGCATTGAGCTCGGTCATGGTGACTTGCTTCGCCCTGTCGACTGCAGTAGCCACTTGCTGCTGATGTTCCTGGGAGAGAAACGGCAAGATTTGCGCGATAATAGCGTTCAGCCTCTTCGCTATTTCCGTCTGCAATCAGAGAAACGACAAATTAGTTCCTGACTACTACTTCGTCACTTTCGCCCATTATTTTACTTCGATGAGATTCGGTGCACACACGTGTAGTGCGCGTCGAAACCATCGACGGTTCGGAACAAGCACAGAATTGAATTTACAAATGATTAATCAATTATTATATTGGGCCATAATGAATACAAACATACAATAGGGATGAAGAAAAAACGATCGCTCTTTTTCACAATGCGACAAACGGCCGTTCGAATGAGTTTCTTCGGTATTTTTGATCGTTTGTACACGATGCATCCGCGCTATTTCGTTAACAGCGATCGCCAAAATTTCGCCCAACGTTCCATAATCTTTAAAGAGACTTCTTTTTTCTAAATTATACTCGTAGCGGTTCTGCCTCTGCACTAATTTGATTATTATTAAATCCGTTCTAGATTAACAGATATCGATGTTGATCGAGTAATACGAAAGGCAAAGAGGAATTCATAAAATATCCGACTTTATGGAAATTGATTTATCAAGCCGCATAAAACCGCGCGCGCTTTGCTTGAAAAAGAGCAAACCGCTGGTAAAAAGCGGCGGCAAGCCAAATCGTGTACAACACATTTGGCCGACCGACATAAAGAAACATCTACCTACTAGAATCTTCCAGCAGCCATTCATCTTGCGCTACTTCAAAGGCTCGCCTTGCATCGGAGAAAAACTGCGCGGAGGTAAGACGGAGAAACTCCCCCGCAGCCTCGAAACCAAGAGGCGCCGGCACGAGTATCAAACGAGCAGAAACGCGATACACAACAGGAAATAAGGAGGCTGGCGGGATGAAAGGGAGAGAGATACCGATACCGAGGGGTGCTTCGGTGCTTCAGAAGCACTCGCGGCCACGAGAAGAGCCGAGAGATTGACGGGAATTAAATTAAATCTACGCGCATTCGGTGCGCCGCGATTCAAACTTCGGGCACGGCGATGCTTGCACCCGCGACTCGGTCAAACGCTTGCAGACAGTCTCCCGGAAATTGAGTCCGATTGACCCAATAGCAGGTGACTAACTAGACGGGCAGACGAGCGGCGGCGGCGGCCCGACAGAAATGCAAATATGTTTGCCAGCCGTGCCAATCAGCGCCTGAAATCTAACGGAAAAAATCCGAGCGCTGGCCCCGCGAACCCCGAGAAGCTAAATAACGGAACGGCCTCCCCTTTTGCCTGATCGGCGCGCTTCCATTTTGCGACGACGAGCGAGGCTCGGGGGAGGATTTTGCATGGACGGAAAGGCGGCTCGGAAATTAATGGGCGCTCGCGGCCGGACGGAAGAATAAGCGCGATCGGCGGCGACAGCTCTTTTTTGGGCAAATCTGCCCAGCTCGCGACGACGCTCCTCCACTCGGAAACAAAGAGCGCCAACGATAAACAAGCGGCTCGAATTCAAAACCACCGAGGCGCGTTTAATTTGAAATTTCATTGCGCTAAATTGTCTCGTATCGCGAGCCGTTGGATTCGATACGACTCTTAATGCGAAAATTACCCAACGACTCGACGCGCGGATTAAATCAGATTGAATCAGCTGACAAGGACGAGTGGTTGGCTTATCCTTCGCAATTCGCAAACCTCTAAATTAATGAACCTGTAGTTTAGGATATTCATGCCTCGGTGGTGTATTCGTATCGTGATTGATACGCCGCGTAACGCAGACAAGGACAAATACAAACAGCGACTCGCGTTAGAACGGTAACGAAGGCTAGTTCGCGAATAAGGTACATTTTACCGCCAAGGAAAAAGGAAAAGGTCTTGGGAGGATCGGGAATTTTCCGGAGCCGCGGCCGTTCGTTAGCGGAGGAGAAAAACTAGGATGATACAGCCGAGAGCTAAAACCGACACGTGGCTTGAAACAAGTGCGGAAAATAAAGAAAAAGCCTCGACGGAGTGCGACGGCGTGAGTCAGGCATTGCTGCGGCTTTCGCGAGTTCATTATATCCGTGGCTTCTAATTCAGTTAACGTCTTTTTGCCCCATCTCTCGCCTCCGGCGCTCTCGCGCTCCCTCTCGCTCTCGCATTATCGACTCGATATCGCGCGCTTGCGCTCTCCGCGAAGCCGATAAATCCGATAAGTAGAATTAATCGCGCGCTTTAACAGGAAGCGGTTTAACGCCTCGTGTATCTCGTTGGCGCGCGAGCGAGCGACCGGGACTATCCGGCGATGCTAATCTACTCGGCGCGCCACTCTATTTATACGCATTGATTTACGCTCATTACGATCGCGTGAGCGAGCGGCCAACCGATCGAGAAATGGACGAGGGACTGCGAACGCAAGGTGTAAATTCGCGCGTGGACACGTCGGGACGCCTTTCGCTGCTGGCCGAGTCCGGCGCTCCTCGATAAGGAGTTTCGGCCAGAGAGTCGGACTCCCAGTTGTCGCGTTGTATAAATAGTGGCGCCGCGCCGCTAATGCTTCGAGCGAGAGCACGGAATTGGCCCGGCGAAACGCGCGTTGCTGGACGCGAGTGCGAATTATTATTTTTCTCTCTGAACGCGACTCGCGGATAAATTCAATCCTTTGTCTACTTTTTATCTGTCAAAGTGCGAGCCCAAAACTTGATTGTAACTCGATTATAGCCTGTGGACTATCTTTGGCGCTAAAATGTGTTACTCGTTTCTGGCTCGGAAACGGATTTCTTATTTATGAAAAAACTTGAAAGATTTCGAGAAAATCAGTGCAGCGGTTTCCCGGATAACTTTACCCTCCGATTTTTAAATCTAATTTTAAGAAAAACGCGTTTAAACTTTCAGATCTTTCTTAAAACACTTCGTAAAACCTATAACTCGAACTGGTATAACTTCATCAATTTTAATCCGATTAACTTGAAATATCCTGGAAATGTTTTCAAAAAGATAACTTTAAGGAAACGCGAATGTCTAAAAATTAAATTTTCCAAAAATTAATATCGGACGGGAGTTCTCGAGTAATACTAAGCTTATTTTCACCCGAGTCGAACTGCACCTTCGACATTTTTGATGACGTTTAATTAAGCGCTAATTAAATTTGATCAAGCAGCCGAGTCAATTTTAATAAAGTAATCTATAAACAATATGCAATCGTGGCTTTTAAGCTGACACGGATGGGTTAAGATTGGAGCAAATATCCATTGCCAAAATAATTGATACGATTACGCATAGATTATTCAGATCTCTGCTCCATTCGAGCAAATGATAAAATCTAGAAATGCTTTTTTACGAGAGCGCGACACTCGTTAAGTTTCACAAGGAAAATAAAAAGTTGCTGCCATTATAAAATTACGTCTTAACGGTAGGTAACTCTTATCGGGATATATTCTACAATAATTCCGTAGTAAACAGTTTTGTTATTCATGTCGGGATTATATATTGGAGCGATTCGTTTTCGACGTGCAGACAGTAGAGCTGGAACAACTTGGGACGATCATTGGCATACTTAAATAACTTGCACGCATATCTATATGCTAATTGAAATGTTGCAAGCGCTAAAATACTTTGCGCGTTTCCTAACTCCGCAGTCGCCAGCAGACCGGTACAAGTGCATAAAAGCGAGTCGGAGACAGACGCAGACATCCGGTAATCGACGGCCGCTCCGATCAATAGACAACGATCTGTCCGCCGTCAAAAAACGAATCGAGTGTAATTTTAAATAAACTGGGCGTTTGATGCGAACGAGTTGTTTGCTGATTGAAAATTACGCGTACGCGATGCGATAAGTTTGCAGCCAGACTTTACGAGCCGCGACGTATCTTAAGGGAAATAGCGGAATAGATAAAAATAATTTGAGCGCGAATCTTTTAGCGCGAAATATTTGATTGTTGTCGGACTGGCAAGAAAGTATTTCAAAATAGCGCAACCTCGGCTCGGTAGTTGCATTCGCATTTTTTGTTATCGAATAACAAGTAGAATGAAAGATACCGGAATAGAATCAGCTCTTGCATCGTGTACGTTTTTTAGTTTTATTTTACAACGAGCAACAATTGATTCGTAGCTGCAGACTTTACATCGAGCAGCAAAGCGATACGATACATCGTCAAGCGACCGAGAGACAAAATTGCCTTTTCATTCAACATCAGAAAACAAGAAAATAACGAAAAATAGAGATACTCGAGCGTCGATATATCAAGAAATACATCATAAAAATTCAATGTTCTTAAAAAGGGGAGAAAAAGAAGCAAGGCAGGAAGGAAAGGAAGGAAGGAAGGAAGGAAGGAAGGAAGGAAGGAAGAAAGAAAGTAGTGGCAGTGGTATTAGTAGTGGGAGCAACAACAGTACCAGCATCTTGGCATATAAATTCCGCGGGAAGAAATATCCCGGCTTTATTTCTATATGCTTTTTATTCGATCGTGCTCTCTACTCGTTACCCGTTACCCCCGTTGCCCCCGTTGCCCCCGTTAGCCGCCAAAGCAGCACTACGATAAAAGAACGAAAAAGAGAAAAGCGAAGTAGAAGAACATAAACACTGAGACTCTGGCGTCGCACTTGTGCGACTTGTCGAGGAGAAAACGAGAGAGAGAAGGGGAGACAGTAACGACATTGGCGAGCAGCACCAGAAGCAGCAGCATCGAGAGATCGCCCGGAAAAGTTCGGCCATTTCGTTTAGTTCACCGGAAAAGTCGTGGTAGTAGTAGTAACGGCATCCAGCCCGCACTCCTCCCTTTCGCTCTCTGGAGTGCCCACTGAATGGGGCTCTGAAAAGCCAGCCCTCCTCCGCTCTGCCCTTCCTATCCCATTCATTATTTTCTTGGTTACCTCTCACCCGGGGAAAACTTCTCGGCAACGCAATTACGTTGCTGCACGGCACAGTCCTCCCCCTCCCGCCTGCTCCTCCCCTGCCTTCCGGCGGATGGTGCTACCCTTTTACTACGATTTTTATCTCCATCTCTCTTCCTGCCTCTCATCCTTTTCCCTCTATTTATCTGCACCCGCCTCCCTTTTTCTCTATCGCTCTATTCTGCACTCCCTTTCGCTCACTTCTTCCATCTCTCATTTTGCGTTTGCTCCACTTCCTCCTCCTTTTCCTCCTGCTCGCTCTCACATTTACCTATCGCATTGTCTCTCGCCTTCCCTTTCAGCCTCAGACATTTAATCACCCATTCTACTTCTCTCATTTTTCTCGTCCTTCTCGCTCCCCCGTATCTGGTCCGACCCTCGTCCTATCCGCGTCTCCCTCGCTCGGCAATTTCAGACTGTCGTTCTGGTTTTATCTCTCTGTCGCTCGACTCTTGGCGTTCGGCTCGACTCTGTCGTCCTTTTCCAGTTGGCTGCTAGGTGGCATTGTACTCGCTCTCTTGCCTCTACCCCATTTCGCGCGCGTTCCCGGGTGGAACTGGTGGTGGGGTCGGTGGCAGTGGCGGTGGCTGGCGGATGGCTCGACTCATTTTCGCGTACGTTATAATTAGTGGCTTAATGACTACCACTCCGAGGGCGACGGGTAATTAAAACAACAACTCTCTCCGACTCTCTCGTTCTTCCTTCCGCTTCGCCTCTCGCTCTTCCGCACTCTCCCTCAGTCTCTCTCTCGCTCCGGCTTTAAAGTACACCCGTGTCCGATTTGCTGCCTCGTCTACCTTATACATTCTCCGGCACTTCTTTTTTTTTTATTCTTTCTTTCGCACTCGCTTTTACTCTTCTTTTTCTCCGTCTTCTCGTTTTACATTTATCTTTGTGCGTTATTTTCATCCACGTTGCTTGTTAAGTTTCAAACTCTACTTTTGCGGCTTAAATTCAAATGCGCACTTGTTATACGAGTCTAAATGAAAATACAACTAATAACAAAGTGCAATAACTAATTACGATAAATAATAAACAGTTTCGCTTGCTTGTGCAACTGCTACGAGTACGGCGGTACTTTACTCTCCTTCACTGTTTTTTGCTTTGTTTTTTTTTTCATCAAGTAAGTCGCTTTTCAAATTAATCGGAGGAAATAAAATTTGTAAAAGCTGGCAGTTTCTTGGTATACGTAAAAGTCCATTAATGCTTGAAACAAATGGATATGTAGCACTTGAGTAATCGAATTGATCTCCATCTTCCATTTCCAAGGAGAAGCTACAACCCTTGAAAACATAATTCACCTAAAATCGTGATTCCTTTCGCGCGGACTTCCCAGGCAATTTACCAAATGGAAGGGAAAACTCTCGGACAACGATAGCAACTTCAAGAGGAAGCAAAAAAGCCTCTGACTCGGAATAAGCGATGGCCCGCGACAGAGGAGAAGAGGAAGAAGGAGATAAAGCAGTAAAACCATCCATAGCTATCGAAGGCCATATCTTACCCTCCTGAGGAACAACTTCTCGAGAGAAGAGGCGTCAGAATCGAATAAATATTCCATCGGTGTGTGTATCGCGTTGCACTGAAAGGATGGGGCTCCACCTTATTTCGTCGCGCGCGTGCGTACGTACGCGTATTGTATGCGCGTTGTAGCGATGAGCGCTGCGTATAATTCTCCGGTTTTCTCGTCGCCCTGGAGGAGCAGGAGGAGGAGGAGAAGGACGACGACGACGAGGAGGAGGAAATTAATCTTCGGTCTCGGGAGCTGCCGCCGCCGGGATTCTTCTCGTTCTGTGGCGCGTCGTTACTCAAGATCTCCTCTGGAATGAGCGGAAAAAGTTTGCGAAACGTGTAAGGCGCGCGGAGAAAGAGACGCGAAACTTATGTGCGCGCGTGCATGTGTCCGAGTTCTTGCTTCCACACCGATTACGACTAAAAAGTAAAGGTAATAACTGAATACTTTTTCCGCGAAGACTTTGCGCTTAGCGCGATTTTTCTTTCAATATTTTATTTGATGCATGGGAATGAGAGGAGGAGCCTTTTTCGCCTGCGCGGTATTTCATACGTGTTTTCCACTTTACTCGCAGTGCCAAGTGCTTTTCAATGACTATTCATTTCATAAGAAATGTTGCAGCCTCGTTCAGAATTCAAAGGCCTCGTTGTTGCCCCAGTGGGGAGAATACTTATCGAAAGCCGCGAGTTATTGAATTAGGTAAGTCCTTGGATTTACGTCGCTCTTAACTCGCGTCGTAAACTACCGGAAGCTTCCCCGACTGGCGCGAGTCTAGATGCAAACAACACTCCTGAAATAAATCTATTTGCACCTTCTGAAATAAAATGTTCAGCCTGCAGGCGCGGCTCCGTTCGTCGCCCAGGTGGAAGTCCCCTTTCCTTATCCGCAAACATATGTGCCTCTCCTAGAGTTTCGCGTTTCACGCACTCGCCACTAGGGTCGTGCGAATGCGACAACGACGAGTACGACGACAACAACATCAGCTATCCTCGTTTCGAAATGCCTCGGAAGCCAGGCGCAGTCTCTGCCCCTCAAAGTGGCTTCTCGTGTGCTTGCGCGCAAAGCTCCCATCCGCACGGATACGCTGTACACGATATAAAGCAGTTCTCGCGTCAGCTTCCCCGGGATCCCTCGCACATCCGCGACCAAAGCTTACGAGAGGTGGAACACGAGCCCCGGCTGACTGCGGCGACTGCGAGGCAGCGGGAAGAGCGAAGGCGAAAAAAGGCGAAAAGGGGCGAGCGAGGATAATGAGCCTGGAGCTCAAAATTCTGTTGCCCAAGACGCAGTGGCTTAGCGATTGCTGCTGCTCTCGGCTACCCCGGCGTTTTTGCAATATCAAAGATAATTGTGATAAATGAAGGGACTAGATGAAAAAGCGCACGAGTGTTACGCGGCAATAAAATACCGCTGTAGAATACTTTACGGCTACTAGTTGAGCGGTCCGCGGTCAATTTATATTAATGCCACGCTACTTTTCCTATTTAGCAAAGCGTTTTTCACCCGACTAACCGGGAATTTTTGGTTGCCTCGGCGCACGATAACGTTTGTAAAGGCTTTAAAGTCTATAAACGCGAATTTGCTTACTCGCGAAACAATGAGGGAAGTAATGCTGGAGTAATGCGAAATGTCGCATCGACCAAATGATCGCTACCATTTTTTACGCCCGATATAACGAGTTCTTACAGCTGGTTTTTTGCGGGGAATAATCTGGTTTATTAGCATAATAAAAGAACGTAATAGGAAAAATTCAGGCTTTTATTAATCTACAATCGTAAAGAGTCATTATATAGACTGAGATTATTGCTCATTTAAAGCTAAGTGACTACTAAACGAAATTATCAAGCCGACTATAATTTGCTCGTCCCGATAACGATTCTCCTTACAATATATTCCGCGCGAAAGTTAAGAAAACAATTAATAAGTCGGCCCGAGCAAAGTTGAATGCCAGCATTGACAGAGCGTGGAATAAATATTGTACAATCCGGTACGTAGGTTGGTATTTCAGCGGGCAAAGTAAAGATTAAAAGGACCGTAAAAGGCAACAGCTAAAAGACAGTATAAAAAGTGAAAAAAGAGGAAAGAGAGTGAAAGAGGTGCAGGCGTGTCATGAAAATGCAAAGCTCCAAGTCCAAGAACGTCGATAAAATTCTTCGCCTGTAAAACGTTGACGTGAACCGAATGCTTTCGTCGTCGACGTACGCCCACCGCATGACTTTTCTCTCTCGCTCTCATCCTCTCCACGCTCGTGCTTTTCCCCAGATACTCCGATAATCCGATACGCCGTAGCTGCCTCGAATCCCGCCGCGGCTCGTATAAACGAACACCACCCCCGCCTCTTCTCACTCGACATCCTTCCCTTTTTCAGCCAGAAGCAGCGGCAGCATCGACTCCGAGCCTGTATGAGTATTTCGGCCCTGTGCCTGTGCCCGCACACGTGCATATTGCACGATGTATCTCGCAATTTTTCCGTGTCTCGGCAACGTGTCGCATCAATGTACACGTAGGCACACCTTACGCACCCGCACCCGCGCCAGTGTGCGCACGCGTCTACGTGTGCATCCGTAGAGCGCCGCTGGCTTTATTGAGATTTCTTTGGAGCGATGCGATGCGCAAGGCTGAAACGAGATGCTTTATGAATAGTAAAAGTCGCTCTTTTCGCTTTATGCGTGCGCTCGCGTGTTTTTATTGCCGCGAATGCTTCCTCGAGCTTTTTCCTTTTATTATGCCGCGCGTCGACGAAAAATGGAATTCTGCTTGATTAATATGGAGCTGCGTCCGAGGATCCGACGGTTTCTTGTTGGCGCTGTAAATTCACAATCGTTGATTTAACTTCGTTAATATCGCGCTAATTAGTTGGTAAATTGTTAGTTTTGAAACGGAAACGCCATCTCGACGCGCATTAAAATACGTTTAATTAAAATTTTTTAATTGAAAAATTTATTTATCACTCCCGGGGTAATTAAAAATGAAGAAATATTTCATCTCGGGGATCGAGTGTACAACAGTTTCGTCTCGTTTCATCTTATTAAATTTGCCGACGCGCGACGACGAATGGCAAATGGTGGAAAAGCAAGCAGCGACAACTCGCGAGGAGCAACGAAAGAAAATGGATTTACGACAATTGTGAAGATTTTTGCGAATCGCTTAATTTCAGCCCGCGTTTAAAGGCTATTAAAGCTCTTTGATGTAAAGACGTTCTAATATATCGGCGGCTTAATGCGATGCAAAAATATTTCGAACGCGATCAAATTATTCCGAGTGAACTGCGAAACAAAAAAATTGAAATATGAAAACCGTCCTCGGCGGCTCAAGCGTAAAAACGTGCAACAACCACCACTCAACGAAAATGATCCCGGCTTAATCGATAGTCATTCCCCTAACAACAAGTTTTACGAGACACGATCAAAATTGGAAAAATCGATTTCTTCCCAGCCCCGCCTTCCAAACGGGCCGAATCAATTTTTCCTGTTATAAAAATAAAATAAAACAAAAAAAAGTGTGTTCACAAGCCGGTCGCTGTCCGCGCGGAATATAACCAGATAAATCCAGACGCTGGCCGCAGGGGAGGAACGGGCAGACGGAGACAGCCGCGGAGGGGGGAGGGGGAGAGACGGGTATTTAAAAAATGACCCATTGTTCGGGTAACAGCAGCGGTGGCAATAGCGGAATATTGAACTAGAGAACGGGGAAGGCTTTTGCTCTGTCAACTATGATCGACGGCGGGTGAGAATCGGCGGCGACGGCGGCCAGTGCCAGCCAGCCCCAGCCGACAATTGTGAAGGTTCGGTGTACCGAAAATTGCGCGTATAAATATTAAAGTTGGCCATTGTCGCTCGGCTAATTTTCCATGCCCGTTTCGCCAGTTTCACCACAAGCAAGCAGCGGCTTTTGACAGTAGCCGGGCTTTTACGCGCTCACCTATCCGCCCTTTAAATGGACTGCGAGTACCAGCGCCGTAATTATCTCTTTTATTCCATGAATTCCCGCGAGTGATATAAATTGCATCGCGCTCCAACCACTTGTCCGAAATTAATACGTCAGCACTGGGTTTCAGCTCGATTTAAAGCCCCGTTTCGCCGTAAGGCGTTCGCTTCCTTTATTTCAGCTGGAACCGTTAAAGCGCGTGTTGTTCGTCGCGGCCGAGCCATTCATTGTTCATTACCACCAGTTGGCGGAGAAGCGCGAGGAGAAACGCATCTGTTTGATAATTTGATTATCGCACATGCGCGCGTGTAATAAATTCGCGGCCAAAGTGCTTCTGTCGCTTCGCTCGGGCCGCGCTAGGGGGACGAGATACGATGTTCGCCGCGCGCAGGCAATACGCGTGACTGCCCGCAAATGAGACTCTAGAATATGTATCTCGTTTGTGGGCATTATACTAGTGACGGTGCGAGCGTGCGCGCGCATTAGTGTCGGAGATTGATACCGGCCGGGTTGACGTTGACGCTGATGTTTCCGTTTTCTCCGGCGCGAGAATCCGCGTGAAGCCGAGCGACGATAATGGAAAACTACTGCTGGGGCTGCCGATCGCGCGCTCCAGTTGTTCGAGTGTGCCACGCTTGCCCGCGCGGCCAAATGATGAGCGAAATTAAACGTTTCGAGGCCTCCCCCGGTCCCCCCTCTCTCGTTCTCTCGCGAGGTTTGCGTTCGAAATTACGCGCTCCGATAACGCTAATACACCGCTAGTGGCATCCCTTTCCACTGGCGCCGCCGCCGAGCCGTTTGATTACCGATTTTTAGCTCGCTAACGATATTACCGCGCTAATGCCACTCAGTCCTGTAATCACATTATTTCGTTATCTTTGTGCGCTCTCAACGATAATTACACGCATGAAGTGCAGGTTAAATAAATCGAAACAGTTTTGCGCTCGGAATTCGCCGAGTTGATGGCCGTAAGTCCAATCTAGATTTTGAAAGCATTTTGGTTACGAGTAAGCGCAGCTCGTCTCTTGTACGTTAACGAGCCCCGCGTGAAAAGTAAAAATTAAAATTTACCAAAGAAGCCACACGCGCGCAAGAGAAAAAGCAAATTGTACGAATCGAGCCGAGTTGCGCTGAAAATATCGCGATATCGCATTAAAATTCAACGACTCGAATGAAGCGACTTGTTAAAGCGAGTTTGAAGAATTGCTCGAATTCGTTTGAAATACAATGGCTTTCTTTTTCAAGAAAATGCATTTTATAATGAAATATAAGGAAATATCGCATAATAACACAAGTGCTCTATTATCCATATGCAAAGAAAATCCATTGAATTCGACGATTTTATCGAGACCACTTCTGCACAATTGAATCCTTTATTTGCCGTGATCACGTACAACATCTGGCGCTCTGTACACGTACAAAGTACAGGATGGAAAAGGAGACGAGGAAAGAGCGCGCAAGAAAAGCTCAGTCAACGTCAAATTCGACGAAACCTCCAAGTGTTGTATTATACGGCGGAGCATCGGCAACAACCTAAATGGCCATGGAGAATAAACAAGACACAATCAATTCCAAGTCCATCGGGACCTTAGACGTATAAACCTTGGGGCTCGTCTCTCACCCAATGTGCTCGCTCCTGGTAGGGGAGATAGAGAGACCGAGATCTCGACGATAGTCCAGCAGTGCGGTGGACTGAGGGAGACGCCCGCCGTCCTAGCGGTCATAGTTTATAGGATGAGCAATGATGCTGCGAGCGCCAGAAGCCCGACGTCGCCGCGTGTCACCTTCCCCCTCTGACCGCGAGTGCAATTACCAATATGGGAGGGAGAGCCGGTGTGGTGCGAGCAAAAAACAGAAGCGGAGCGCGAGCAGGGAGCGGAAGCTGCTGGGAGATAAGAGAAATGGAAGCTGTTGCGAAAGATTGGGAGACAGAGAAGAGCCAGAGGATAAGTGGTCCTTGGCACAACCTGTAAAAAGAGAAAGAGGAGGAAAAGGGAAGGCGAGTATTTGACAGACGGCGAAAGATCGGGATGTTTGGATGTTTGAACTTGGGAGTGCTGCGTCAGCACTCGAGCGACGACGAGTCTACCGGTGCTGCTGTTCGTCGAGTGCTGCACCCTTCGGAACTCGAGACTCTATTCTCTATTTTCTCTTTTTCTCTAGTGCTCATCTCCACCGCTCCGCCACCCTTCTCTCCCTCTCCCTCCCCCTCCGACTATCTATCTATCAATGTATCCGTCTTTGTTCTCCTGCCTCCTTCTCCGCCACTTGCTCGCTGCGCTCAAAAATATACGATAGCCTGAGAGAGAGAGAGAGAGAGAGGAAACACAAGCCCAAGTGGTATATTGTGATCGAGTGGCGAAGGATTTTTGGGCTCGACGTGCAGCATACGTGCACGGAGATACAGAGACTCGGAGTTATCTGTCCGACTCACTCTTATATTTGGTTATAAACCCTCGAGGCTCGCCGCTCCAAGCTTAACGTTTTTATCTCCACTGATTTCGTCTGCTTTTCTCTCCTTTCTATTTGCGCCAATTCCTCCGCCGCTAGATAAGAACTCATATACGGGAATCAGCTTCTTTGCTCAGCCATCTTTTGTTCGGAATCCTGTTTTCGATAAGATAATCACGCACTGATGAATGTAAGACGATTTCGTAAGAAATCAATTTGTCGGTTATTTACAGGATGCCCAACTGTCTGCATTAGCACGCTCTTTATCTTTATCTCAAACGTCGAAATCACTAGCAGCACTACGAGCGAGGCTGCTAAGCCAATCGTAAAAACTCCGTTTGCCCAATCCAGTTAATTGTTATTCAATTTCGGTTTAAACAACGTTTAGGGATATTAAACACCTTGTATTCAACTTTGCTCTATTCTCCTTTCGCGCGTTTTGTGTACATTTGAAACACGATTGTTATTGAACGAGAATAAAAATGGAAACAGTTTAAATTCTGTATATTAGAAGATTTATGGATGAGAAAAAACCGCCAGTACGTCCATAAAACTTCTCCGACTTCCACACACGTCTTTGAGTTTACAAAACCTGAGCAAATGCTCGCAATAAATTTCAGCTGTTGACTGTTTACGACGGTGTGTGCGTGCGCGCGAGTGCAAAGGCCTCCCTAAAAAAAGAGCGAGAGAAGAACGAAAAAGAAAAGGAAAATAGCGAACGCCAGTTACGAAGGCGTCGTACGTACGTGTGTACGCAAACGCGCTCAAGTACCAGAGGTGCTACTTTAGCAGGTAACAGCGCAAAAGAGCCACGGAGGAGAGCTTAATCCGAATCCCTAATTAGTCCGTACTCGCTTGCTACTTCCAGTGCAAGTGTCGGCCCGCACCCACCACCTTTCGTGCTGCAATTTACCCTCCTGCCTCCCTCGCTCTCTCTCTCTCTCTCTCTTTTTTCTTACCCTAACTTTTAACCAACGAGGCATCCTTTAAGCTCCGGCACAAGCTTCTGCAGAGGCGGAATCCTCTGGTGCTGCGTCACGGCTACCGATGATCGATTGCCGTTGCCGAGAGCTCGAGTGGCTGCGTATCGAAGAAAATTAGGACTACCCCGGGATATTAGACTTCCGAAGCATCCGAGGAGAATCGACGCGACGGTGGTAGCGCTGACAATGACCTCGAGTCAATCGAGTTCACAAGAGCTAATTAAAGCACCCAGTTGTTCTCACTTACCCCTCTGGCTTTCAACTCTCGCCCGCTTCTCGTTTCTCCTCCCCATCTCCTTTACCCTTTTCTACCCGCCACTTATGCCCGGAGTTAAAGTGGCTACTCGAGGCGTCGATTTTCCCCGCACCGGAATATAGCCGCGCTTTATGCAGTAATGATGCAGTAAATTAGCTATCTAATTATTCCGACATCATTTTAATATTTGATTCTTAATGCAACTTGTTAAAAATTAACGACGGGCCATTCGCAGGTGCGCCATTAGCCTCGTGTCCTCGATTTTAGTACTTTCGTTTACTTTCTTAATTGAGCGATCGTCGCTGACGTAATTTTCCGATTTCTTTTGCAATCCTGAATTAATCTGGGAATGCAACGCGACGAGGGCACGCGATAGAATTAATTAGCCGCTCGCGCATCAACGATGTCGCGGCGAATTTCATCCGATCGTAGTTTAGCTGGAACTCGTGATTCGAGCGCGAGCCATTGCTTGAAAAAAGGCGCGATGAACCTGGTAAATTGCTGGTTTCTCCATACTTTCCATTCGTTGCAGGCAACCATAAACAGGTTCCTTAAATGGACAGAGTCGGTGCAGGCGCCTGTTGGGAAGACTCGCGAACGCCGGCTTCGGGGTTTGCGAGTTTGCTCAGCTTCTCGTTTGACTTCCACGCGAAAAAGCGCACTTCAGTCGTCCGAAAGAGAGACAGGCGAAGGAGGGGGAGCGCGACCAGCTGAGGGCCGCCGCGCCCTCGTCGCGTCTCGTTGTACTCTCAGCTGTAAATCGCGGTCGTTGCGACACGCAGCGGAATTAGTGGGTGACGCGACTCGGTCGGTTTGCTCTGTCGAGTCCGAAGAAGACCTGGCGAGCGCAGCCGTGTGCAGAGGCTAACTCAACAGCGCCTGTCACTGATTATCGGGGCTCCAGGATGTCGCGCGTCTACCTCCTATGCAAATCCAGAGCACTCCTGGCTGATATCGAAGTGCGCCACTCTGTGTATTTATGCACAAGCAACCTGCAGCGCTGCATTTGACAATTGCGATTCCCGTCCGACTGTGATTATGTGGGCCTCGGCGGCGTTGGCGTTTGATCGACGGCCCGCAGCCCGCGCGTGACAATAGTCGCGGCCCGAAATCCGGAAGAGGGGGCTCGGATGTTGGTTTTATTCGATTTAATAATCGGGGAACGTCCTGGAACTGCGTTGCGAATAAGAGGCAGCGCGCGGCCCTTGAATGGCGTTCGAGAGCAATTCGGTGCGAGAGAGACGAATAGAATATGCAAAAGCGTGTGGTCTGGTGTTGTTCGGGCCAGTGGCTACTCGCTGGTCGAGGCGTTGCGAGGGCATGCGCTGACCACTAAGCCCACCTGATATATCCAACCCCTTTACGATCTGCCCGCGTCTCCCCTCGTCCCGCGGCCGCTTTCCCGCATACTATAAAGCCCTTTCCTTTACACCGAGCTCGGGTAGCAGCAGCAGCCGAGCGAGCGCAGCCCGACTCTCGGGCTCTCCAGACCGCAAGCCGCAACGGGCTACTGCCTTGATTAAACGCGCCATAGACCGCCATTATCGCTGATTGCGCTAAACATTAACGGACTACCTTTTCCCTCTCTCTCTCTGGCTCGCTTTCTCATTTGCTCTGTGTCTACGAAACACCTCGGGGAATCCTCGTGTCGCTTTAGTGCTGCTGTATACAGAGGTACATTCGTGAATGTAGTGTACCGGGGAACAGCAACGATACACGGAAGCGACCTCCTCCAGCTGCGACTCGCGTCATTATCGTACAGGTCTTTCTCTCCCTCTCTGATTTTACCTTTGCGCTCATCCGCGCTCGGACAGATGCATAATTTCATATTTTATTACCCGGATGCTAATCGACCTTCGATCAACGCCGCGACTCCGTGCTCGAGATCGATGCTTACCGCGGGCACTGTTTATTTGCTCCGTATTCGAGTTCGAGTCCCTTTAAAGTAGCAATGATAAGGCGAGCGTATTTTGTTTTGCTCTAAAAATGGTCGACGGGGGTAGTTTGTTTAGACACGACGCGCGTTAGGAAAAAAGTTGGCGTAAGGAGCCGAAAACATTTTACACCGATGAAATAAAATTTGAACGGCCAAGTGCAGAGCCATAGAAGCGGAAGCCTCGCAACGTATAATCGATTAAATTTATTTCAAATGAATTTGTTGAATTTAATAGAGATTCGTAATTAGAAGGAAAAATACGAGTAAATAAAGCAAGGCTAAAAGATTTACGATCGGGACGGGAAATAAATGGATATTGTTTCCTCTGATAGAAAAGTGCATCTCAAGCTGCAAGAAAGACTTTTACGAGCTCGCAAAGTCCGTACCACGCTTCGATTAGCCATCTGCGGCGTCCGTACAGTCGAGAGAGAGAGAGAGAGAGAGAGAGAGAGAGAGAGAGAGAATAGTGCTGGGAAAAGAAATATATATATATATGTGTACGCGTGTACTTATAACTTGTGAGAGGGAGAAGTATTTTCTGGAGGTACAATGAAAATAATAGTGGAAAAACAAGAAGTCATAGAAGTTGGTAACTCGAGTTGTCCTGGTCTTTTAATAGCGAGTAAATACACAACTGTCCCTCGGCGTGTGACTTGTATAAACGTAGGCTTCTCGTTTGTTTTTCTTCTACTTTTACAGATACTTTAAACGGCCCTAACGACAATCACGCACTGATGATAATTATGCCTCGCACACGATATTAAAAAACTCGAATAATAATTCTTTGACGCTTACGACGACGCTGGTAAATGTACGCTGCTTTTGCCCAACAAAATGGGACGCAGAGCCCTGAATTTGAATTATCTTTTTTAACGAAAAGTTGCGTTAATTATTGGCGATAAAGCCTTTCTCGAATTTCACTGGATATCGCTTTATTAGGCAGACCACAAGCTGCCATTGAAAGCACAGAGGATCGAAGAAAGTCTAAATACGGTCACGACGCTCGATTTTAATTGTTTACTTGCATCCGCGCAACCTCCAATCTATACGAAAATAGGGCATTAATGACTTCGATAAAATGATCGACGACACGTAGCCGTTCACACCAAAGAGTAATACTTCCTACATTCTTTATATTCTCGCGTAATAAGTCTTGCAACTTCACTTTGATAAACCGCACTTTCGTTCAATATTTTATGCGTCTTTGTAAAACACGAATTACAAGCCTTATAAACTTCCGAGTTAATGATTGTCTTTACGATGTATTTCAGAATCCTCGCTAGTGGTAGTCGCGATGATTTAATATCTGTTCGCGAAAAAACAAAAGGTCTCGAGACTCGCGTGCAGCTACCGTAAGCTAAACAGTAAAATAAAGTAACAACGACATTCGCCGTCCCAACAAGGCTTCAAAATTCACCGATTACTTGCCCCCGCCCCTCCCTCTCGACGCTCCCTCTAACGACTTCGCGTGAACTCATTCGAAGAACAAGTCTGCACCTTCTGGCCCTCGTTGGCGCTAATAATCGTCATTGAATTCGCCCCGGGAGCAGCAGAAGCGGAGACGACATCGGCATAAGCGGCGATACCCGAAGCGTGAAAACGATACACTGATGGAAGCGACAGCCGCTCGTACCTCAAATAAATTATCGCCCTCGAAGCCGAGTAAGTTCCTTGTCTCTCGGCTTATGCTTTGCCCCCTTGCCCCCACCTCCGGAAAATCCTCGAGAGCCGCGGTCCGTAAAACAGCCATTTCTCGCGCTCCTGGACGGAAGAAAAGCCGCCTGCTCCGAGACAACGTAGTAGCGCCACTAGCCGAGGCTCATTTAGTACGTAATGTACGCGCGAGAGCGTAATTAACGAAGGCGTTCCGCTCGGCGGCAGCAAACTCGGTACAACAAAGCGGAAATGCGGGCTCTCAGGGCTTCTCCCTCCCTCTCTCGCTCCATCCCACTGAAAGCGAGCCACCACCATGTTTGCAGCCGTTCTCGTTCATTTCTTTCCGTCCTTTCCCCGCTTTTTCCCAACTTCCTTCCCGCCGACTCGCCATTTTTTTCGCGTTTCTTTGGTCTTGTTAGGGAATAAGAAAGTCCGTGTTCGCGAAGCTGCAGACGCTGCCGGCTTCGTCGTGATCGCCACGACTGCTTGAGATGCTTGGAAATCGCACAGACTCCATTGAATGCATTTACGTTGCGTAATCATACGGTGCGCGCGAGCTGTTTTGTGCCAACACGGACGACATTTTGCATAAATCAAAATAATACGTGTACTGTCGAGCACGGACATTTCATTCGTACGTACGAATGTGGAACGAAATTGGAGAATTAAACGTCAGGACTGGTGCCGGCGGCTACGATCGGGCGTAAATGTCGTCATTACTGCTCCGTAAAATAAACTTCTCCAAAGATTAAAAATTCTATTTAATAAAGCGGAAATCTGCCTTAAACGCAGACTCGGAAATTCATGTCTTATTTTCAACTGAGGGTTAATAGCACAGAGTCACGAACCCAAAGCCAAGTACGTCACTGTTTCTGTTTCCAGACACATCGTCCGAGTGGCTATTACGTCAATAACAAGTTTTATCGTCTACCTTTTGTACTTTTTCGCGAGCGTCACGAGACACCGTCGTCATCTTCAATCGTTATAAATCGCTAATATCGATCGATGCACTGCATTATGCGCTAATCGTGCGATCGATCTCGCCTTAGACCAAAGAAGCGAATCGCGCGGTGCTTTAAAATAATAAAAAAGCACTTGGCCGGAATTTCATCGCGTCGGTTGGTCGCGCAACTTTTAATCAAGCCCCTACATAAAGTCGAAAGTTTGTTAAAGCTAAAAGAAAGTCAAACAGCCTGATTCACCAGCTCACCTATTTAACGATCAATTATTCAGCGATCCCCCGGAAAAAAGCCTACGCCCGTTTTTCACCCCCTGCGATCGCCGCATAACGAATGAATCCCGAAGGAGCCATCCCCTTATTGCCGCCCGAGTTCGGCTTCCTGCGAAACCCAAATTAGTGTACTGGAGGAGAGCCGCCGGCCCTTGACGGCCCTCACACCCAGATGTTTTGGGCTTCCTCGTTAAGACGTCGACTTCGCGCGCGTCCAACTTCGTTTCTCCCCCTCGCACTTCCGACGCGCCACTCTAAGATAAACAATTTGTGACTCGACCAAGAACTAGAGGGGATCGCTATGCTATCGATGGACTGCATTAATCAGTGATAAATACGCGCCCAGTGGTTTCTTTGTTTTTTATTGCTTTCCTTCGACTAACGAGGCGCCCTCGCACGACAGAAACAAACAGACGACACGAGTATTATTAATTAATACCTACTTCCCAAATTGAAGTAGTTGCTACGATTGATTTTTCGAGACAACTTCTAGCCGACTCTGATTAATTTGTATATTTGGTTTGCGAGGCTCCTATAATAGACGATAATTAATATTCGATACGTTTTCACGAATTACGTGCTGCGCAGGCATTCCATTGAAATAACGACGCGGTTTTTCTTCCTTTTACCACGCGCAAGCGGCTAGGATCTGAAATCTAGGAAAACGATTTTACATAAAATATTGTGTGCAAAACAAAGATTTTACACAACGGAGAAAACTTGTATTTGCCGAGTAATGACATAATTCATTTCCTACGAGTTTTGCGCATCCGACTTAGAAATTATTTGCTCAGCAACGTTACAACTATATTTGCAAAACATTTCTTTATTCATTTTCTCGGTGAGAACCAGCGCGATGTACCTTACAAACGAAACGGGAAAGAAACCAAAACATTTCATTTTAACGCTTACAACTGAAGATTCTGTAAATCCTCGAAACATGCCAATGGAACAGAAAGAGTAAAGTAAAGTATTCGTGCGTGCGGGAAGAAAACGCGATAAAAAAAAAAAAAAAAAGAGGCACCGGTAGCAGAATGTAAAATAGAGGCACCGGCTTTGGACGTTTAATATCGCTCGACCCTTGCCTCGAAATGCGCGCGCGTCCTTTTTTTATTGGGCGTGGTCTTCTTTTTTTCGTCTCTCTCTCTCTCTCGTCCCTTCCTAACAGTGTGAAAGAAAAATCCATTTAAAAGGACAAAATTAGTATGAGTCGTCAAGTTCTCCTTTTTTTACTGCACCCTCGTCGTCGTCGTCATCGTCGTCGTCGTTGTCGTCGTCGTCGGCAAATGGAATAATCCCGCGATTTTCCAAGGGTTATTCTCGGGAGGAGAAAGAGAGAGACTTTTGAATTGCTCGACGGGAAAAGGAACGGGGAGAAAATGCGCAAGCGGGGGAAGGAAGTCAGAGGATCATCGCCGAGTTAAACTCCGACGAGGTAATTCCCTGGCGCTATGAAAATCGTCCTTAACGACCGAGTTGGCGGACTGTTTCTTCTCTCTCTCTCTCTCTCTCTCTCTCTCCCGCTCTCTGTCTCTCGTAATCTTTGTCTACTCAGCGCGAGGAAGACGCGAACGACATTTCTTTTGAACGCCTTTCTCGCCGGCTTGTGCATAGAAATGAAAGCGAATAAAGCGGTCGCTAAAGGTAGCGGAAATAAAGAGGAGGGAGAGTGCAAAGAGATAAAGGGAGGATGCGCGCAGTGGTTATTTGTTCGAACGATGCCGACGAGTTTGAATCTACAATAGGATGTTTCACAGACGGAGTAGATTCACTTTTTTACTACAAAGATTTTTCCCTTTTCAACTCTGATTTTATACGCGTTCGCTCACTTTTCATACAATTATATGGTTTTTATCTTTTAAAAAACCAACCCCAGCTTATGAATACGCGATAGTTTTTTCCAAATGTATTCCGAATAGACTACTGATATTAATACTTCAAAGACGTAACATTTTTGATACCGCGGGAGCTTCGGCTGCGCTTTTGCAAAAATTTCATATTATCCTCGACAAAGAAACACTGGGGAAAATCATTTTTCTCCGCTATATTCGTAGCTGCTCTGCGCGATCCCTTGCAATTTTGTCGAATACATTTGGAAATACTTTTTAAGCCGTGGCGAGTTTTGGCTGGTCCTGTAAAGGAATCCGAGAGCGAACGCCGACGTCTTTCACCGTACACTGCTCCGTCATTCGTGACGCGGACACGCGAACGGTCGATTTATCCATGGTAGACAAGTGTGTAAAAGCGAGCGAAAATACGGCTAAATACGCTCTTAGCCCATCTAGATTCCATTATATCCAAGATTCGCAATGACAATGAAATTGTAAACCTCTACGGTTAGCAAAGAGGGAGGAGGGTGGAGAGATCGAGCTATAAAATATGCGAAGCGCTGGGCGTTAAAAGTGCGAGACGGGGAGGGCGACCAAGTTTTTCCAGAGGGTCGTAAGCGACATCGTAACGGTACCCCAGACAATGCACGCACACGCACGCGCCACGACTCGCATCGTACCGACGTTGATAGCCGAACATAACGCTAACATACCTGGTACCTGGTATCGATAAAACGCTGCCGCCGAGCTCGGGGCATAAAAATTTACCGCGAGAAGACAACGGGAGCCAACTGCTACGGTAACTCCTACGGTGCCGGCGAGTTATGTTAGAGAGTGACTGAATATACTTAACTTGTATAAACGCTTGCGTTCATATTTTCAAACTATTTTTTATCGACGCCAACTCCGCCGACAACTCGTAAAACTTTGGAATTCACTTGCGCACATAACGAATTGCTTCAATTAATTTCTGTAAAATCGTTAAATTCCTTTTTCAATTACACTTCAATTACTTTTTTAATAGATAGAGATTCGGCTTTGCTTAACGCCGTGTGGGAAAACGAGTCGAAGCGGCGGCGCGGGCTTCGATTAATTTTTACTGCGATTAATATAATTGTACGTAATTGATTCGTTTTGAGAGTTTAAGGCGTTCGCTGCTCGTTACATAAATAGAATGATTGTCCGGATAATTTCAGCGCGACTCGACTACTCCTGGCCAAATGCTTCGGCGGAGTGTTGGGAACGTGCGCGGAATCAGCGGATCGACGTGCTACAATTCAAAATTCCCCGATGGCTGCGTCTCGACTCGTGCACTCGAGCATTCGGATATTCGTGTTCCGTAATTAGTCAGCGCGCAAGTTTCCAAGTAGTTGGACAAAGTTACCAGCAGCGGCATCAGCAGCACGTGTACCGCGCTTATGAATAAAACAGAACAGTCGTCGCGACGCCATTCGCGATGCCAAATAATAATGTGCGCCGTATGTAAAATCGATCGTGATTAATTAGCAGAGTTGCTCTCGAATGCTGGAGATAATTCCTTAAAGCTTGTTTATCGCATCGGGCGGCCCAAGCGAAATGTATTAATGCCGGTTACGCTCGAGCTACTCGCGCGACGCTTTTATAGTCCCCCGAGATGTTCATCTCCCTCCCGGCACCGATACGCGGAGAAACAGGGGCAGAGGCAAATAGAGAGCGAGCGAAGGAAAAGAGGGCGAAAGAGGAGGAAGCGCGAGCTCTTGCGCTCAGCCTCCGGCGCTCAAGTGTGTCATATCGACGTTACTTCGTTACGCATTACGAGATATTGTTTTCATAACCTACGTGCCCCCTATTTCGATTTACCTTTTTACCTCCATCTTTACTTCGTTTAATTTCATTTAATTTATAAATCCATTCGATTTGATTTCTTATTAATCGACTCGCAATTTCGTTAGCTTTGCTCTATACAATCGGGGAAATATTAATTTCGTCTCGCACAAATAAGCGATGCAATTTGTCAGATATTAAATACTGCGTTAAAGGAAATGTTCCGCGGACGAAACGCAACACGGGTTGCTTTTATGGAAAAATTATAGCTTCTTAATTTCATATTTCGACAAATTTACGGCGAGAGAGATTCGCTCTTATAAAAAGAGTAATAGTCTCTTTGAAAGTGATTCCTTTCCCAACAAAGACGAATGACTAATTCGCCTCGAGTTTCTTGTTAGCATTTTATTAAAAATTACTCGTCTTTAAACAGGAAAAATATTTATGCCAACGCAAGATTAGTAAGTTAAACTGTTTTTTCATTATTAATTCATCAGCGTTTGTTAGTGTTAAAACATTGAAGCGAGCGCCGTGTAATTTATAGCTCTTTGTGCTTGGATAAAAACTCTTACTATTCTCTATTCATAAGCCAAATAATGGATAATTAAGTTTGAGGAAAAAATGTTCATAATTGAGTAAAATACGACTGCATCGCAGGAGCATGTTTGCAGTTATTTGAATAATACAATAACAAGTCGATATTTAAGTTGATTAACAAGTTGAAACGAGGCTAAAACAGTCAACAACTAGTTTGGAGAAGCAAACGCACGAGATAGTGATAATTTATTTACATAAGATTAAATTGGTTGATGAAACTTTGAATTGATTAAATGCGCAAAATTTATGTCCAACTGCAGTTATGCGCAATAATTATCGCTCGCGACGAATGGGCTAAACTGTTTTAGATATAAATTAGCGATCGCTATTCGTTCCATTACTCATTCGCATTATTCACTTTATTATTTTTAGTGCTCATTTTGCTTTTATTCGATGGGACTTGTCGGGCAATGTATGTAACGAGACGAAATTGGAAGGCTCATCAAATCATTATTTCAAACGCGCCAGAGATGCATGAAGTTATAAATAACCCGAGCGACGGAATGACTTTGAAAAAGCGCCTGCAGCTTCGTTTTTCGTTGAACGCAAATGTCCGTATCACATTGTAAGGTTCTTTTACGATAGAGCGCATGCGCTCTGCTCGCGACTCGCTGAGCTTTAGAAATCGCTCTCGCAGCTTTTCCTATCGTCGCGGTATAAAGCAAAACGAAAGCCAAGACAATAACCCTCGGGAAAGTGTCGAGATGTCGCGAACTCCCAACAAAATGATTTAAATCTCGATGTTTAACGATCCGTTAACGAGCGAAGCGCGCGAATCTCGCCTCCTTTTTTCTCTCTCTCCCATATAATGCGCGTCGCATTCGTAAAATCAGCCATAAAGCAGGACGCTAATGGAGGCCGCCCATCCGACCCCCACCTCACCCCACCCCTAAGCCCCTCGAACGAAGACAAATGCTTGTCGCGCATTTTAATACGGATGCTGCGATGACGCGAATACGTGTACGCGCCCGTGCAATGTACAACGCCTTGGAGAGCCTTTAAGATACGCGGCTCGTAAAGGCGACTCGACAGTCGTAAAAGCACTAAAACACTCTTGTTGCTTCTCTCACGCGGTGATGCGGGGCACTCCCTTTCTCTCTTGCCGAGATGGAGTTCGCCTTCTCTCTGCCTCCCTCGGCTTCTTTTTTTCAAAGGATGATGTCTCCGCTACCTCCGCTTATAAAGAGTTTTAAAGAGCCGCAACCCACTTCCTTTCCTTTCCTTTTTCCTCCTCCTCATCATCTACTCTCTCCCTCTCTCTCTCTCTCTCTCTCTCTCGCCTTTATTCGAGCTTGACGATAATTGTGCGACTTGGTCGGCGTGTATATTCGTAAATAAACATTAAGCGCCGAGACCAACGGTTTCATCAGAGTATATTTTGTAAAAAGGAAGTTTTGTAAAAGAGATAACTATCATGCTAAGTGTAATTAGGGACGTAAAATTTGCGTTTAAATTTTAAGGGAATCAGTCGCTTAAAAACAGTTGGACGTCGACCTCAAGATTTTCGTTAGCTTCTAAGTTTCAAGATGAATACGAAGGCAATTCTATTGTGCACAAATGCATGGGCAATTTAAGTAAAATATAAATGATTGCAAAAATTTCGAAATTTTCAAAGATGTGAATGGCACCACGTATCACATCTTTTTTTATCGATATTCAAATTATTCTTTATTGTTTCGTTGCAATGCGCAGAAATAAGATCCTTTGCTTAAATTAAGAACAGCTGAAAAATATTTTCTACCAGAAAAGACATTGATTTCGTTTCGTTATTCCACAAACAGCTAAGAAAAATTTAAGAGCGTTACTTTTATTATTTCGAATAAACTTTCACGTAATGAAAAATAAAAATTTCTCATTCGACGCAATATTATTCGATGGCTGCACTGTATTTACAAATTTTAAGCTTTTTTCTTTTTTCTTCGTACGTACATATTAGTGCACGTTATCTCAAAGTAGAATCTTTAAAAAGAGTAAAAAACTGATTGTTGGCAAAGAAAATAATCTTATGGTTTTATAAAAGGACGATATGTTGACAGTCCGTTGAAAGTATAATAAGAATAGCAATTGCATCTGAAATCCACTGCATTGCATATTAAAATTTGTATTGCCTGCAAGTAGTACCAGACAGATTGAGTTAGACGAATGAAATTTCCGTTCCCACGATTTTTTCCTCGATGCAAATTCATTTTTGTTATCTAATAGTTAAGTTAACTTAATCAATCCACAAAAAATGAATCAACCAGCATCACATCTTTCATAATTTCAATGCGCGGAGGAGAAGTGCAGATTATAACATCGCGTCTTTTTATCGACTTTTTAAATTCGAATAATATACTATGTCTTCGGCAGTAAGTGACTTTTATATCACTTCCTCCGCTTATCTAACTTGGAAGAATAAGCGCGATGAATACTTATGAAAAGATTGAGAGAGCGAGAGAAAGGTACAGCAAATGTGATTTTAAAAAAAGACTCGTCGAGTTTTATGGGCGCTTTTTCAAGGAAGAAAAGGCACGACGAATGCTCCCCGCGGAGGTCCACGATATCGGCGAGAATTTTAAGAGCCATTTGCTGCGAGGAAGAAGCCGAAGGCGGAGGGGTGAGCACGAGAGTTTTACGCTTCACCTGCGCGTTCGAAAAATCCAATTCCGACGTCACCCACCATTAAGTGTTCCTGTTAACGCTAATGCCCCTCGTAAATAAAATCCATTCGTGTGCTTGCGTCAACGAGAAAATGCATCAGGTTGCTCCTGCATGCCGCAACCATTGCTACATAGCCCGATACGCTGCATTAAAGGAGGCAAGCAATACAGACTCGCACCGCACACTCTATTGTACCGAGCTTATACCGAAATAAACGGCCATAATGAAATAAATAACATTGATTTATGAAGAACTGGCACTTGGCGCTGCAATAAAAATAAATCATTAGTTCTTCTGCAATTTTTCGTCCAATGGCTTGAAATAAATACTCGTGGGCCCAAGTGAAAAGTTAGCTGAAATCTAATTTTCCGGCGCCTCTGCTAACGCGAACCGAAAAACTTGGAACCACGAGACGAAATAAGGACAGCCACGATCACGGACTAAATTAACAGTGCCGGCGCTATTTAAATCTCGGATTAAAATCGGAAAGGGCTGCGCGCATGACGCACTCGAGGAAAGGAAAAACGCTAAAGAGCAGCCTGTACATCATAATCATAATTTCCCGCGTACGTATTTTCTCACCAAGTTCGCTGCCAAAATAGAAAAATTACGCGATACGCGTCGAGGCAGCTGTCGCAATTTATGCTTGTTATTCTTGCTCCTTTGCCCTCCTCTTCAGAATTATAAATTACCTAATGATAGGTTAATTGTTTAAATAATTAATACATCAGTGCAACTATTCGGCGCGATCGTCTATTTTACACTTGGAAGTAAAAAGAATTTTTTTTTAATTTGTCGGCATGTTGTCAACTCGGGCATTTATTTACAGGCACACGGTTATTAAATTAGTAACGATTAACATAATGCTTATATTAAATACAGGATCAAGATGAGAACGAGATCGTTGAGTTCACGATCGGAGATAATGATATTAAATTCCATAAATGACATTAATTAATTAGGCAAGTTAGTCGCTGCCGTGTCAATAGACTTTGCGATTGGACTTTATTCTATCCTCAATTGCTTAGCACCTTAAATTATTCAATTACAAAGATTATCGAGGCCAAAGGCATTCGCCAATAGTCCGGATTTAAAATAAAAAACCTATTTCTTGCGCATGTACCCGAAGAAAAATAAATTCTTCGCTCGTCGTCCTTTGGTACACAATGTTGTCCTAAAAATTGATATGAAATCACTTTGAACAGCGCGAGAAATTTGAGGTCGATTTTTTCAGTTGGCAAACGAAAATTCCATTCGCTCCGCTTCCATAACGAAAAAGTCCATACGTCTATAACGATTTCGCTCCGATTCATTATGCGAATAGTTATCGCCTCTCTTTCACACTTATTAAATCAATCAATCTTTCTTTTACGCTCGTTCCTGCTCTCCTTCCTCTATTTTTTCCTTCAGCCTCTTCAAAATTTTTCCAGCTCTTCCTACCAGCATCTCTGTGCCATTTTCTCTACAACAGCAATGTCCAGTCCCTTTTTCTCTTTTCTCTTTTCTCTTTTCGCTTTTCGCTTTTCTCTTTTCTCTCGTCAGAGGCGGTACTCGTCGACTCGTTCATTATTCATTTACCGGTTTAACGAGCCCGTCCGCAAAAAAGCGACGCGCCCCGGTCGATAGTGATTCCACGCTTTGACATTCTTTTTTACCATCGCTCTCTTTCGCTCTCTTTCATTCTCTTTCACTCTCTTTCGCTCGTCCTGTCCCCTATCTATTCGCCTCCTCTCCTCTGTACCGTTTGTCTACTTGTGCGTGCTCAGGCTTTGATATACATGGAGAATGTTTTCATTTCGCTGATATCGAATAAAATCGAGTTTCCACTTCTTCCATTAGCATCATCATTATTATTACTCTTATTACTATTCTTATTCCAGATATAAAAGGGTAATAATGTCTGATAAATTTGGAGGATGAATTTTAAACACGCAAGAAAAGTATTGGCTACTTTGGAGACAACTGCATTTTTACAGATACAAATCAGCGCGACATATTATTTTATACATCGTCGTTTTTAGCTGCTAATGCATGAAAAATAATTTTAGCTCGAATTTAAACGTAATAATTGAATATTTGAGAAAAAAATTTTATACCGAGGTAGAGTATTGATTATTTACACGCATCAAAGATACATTAAAAGATAAAAAGCAAGTGGCAGAAATTTAATTACAGGCAATTCAAGTGTCTATGAAAACCAGACGACATACTAAATGCAAACACGAGTCGATGTCGCTTAATCAGCACTTTGGTCGACCGTGCAATAAAAATTTTCAGTCGCGAATGGAAGAATTGTTTTTCCGCTTTCTGAATCTATTTTCCCTTGTGACCAAGTAATAAAGAAATTTCCCCCTTGATATTCGAAATAAACATAGAATAAACTTCACCGTCTAATTTGGTTGAACTCCACCGATATTTTTTTCGGGCTTTCATTCCATCTATGCTACGATGCAGTTCAGTTTGCTCGCATACAACTAGATTTGCTAGACGAATTGGAAAAGGGGCCGAGAGGGAGAGCGGGGAAACGAGAGATGTAGAATAATCGGAGTGAAAAGGGATGGCCGACAGTGAAAAAACCGGAAAAGAAGGAGGGAGATGAAGAGGTGAATAGCGATAGTAGGTAAAGAGAGAAAAAAGCTAAGTGAAATTCGCTATCGGAAAAATCGAGCTTCCCGTGCTACGAACCGAAGGTTCGCGCGCGTATCTGTGCGATGTCACCTCATACTTGCACCTCCAGTTCCTCTTTCCTCTCCCATTCTCCGTCTCTCTCGTCGTTTCGTTCCTCCCCATTCTGCAGTAGCACCACGTCGCTCTCGTTTTTAAAATGCCGCGCGGAAAATGAACGACCGCGTACCATCGCATCGTCATTGCCGCCGTCGCCATCGCGTGACGCGTGATTTTTATTTTATTTACCTCTCTTTGCCACTCTTTCTTTTTGCCGAGGCTCGAAATTTTTTGCGGACAGCTTTTTTCGTCCTCACTGGACCGCCGACATTTTGTCGTCGGCCATTGGACGTGGCAAGATTTCTACGCGGCTGAAAAATTTAGCGAGAATTATCGAGCTGCAACTCGGACTTTGCGCGTTCGAATCAGGTTTTCGTCTTGAATTTTACGTATTCCAAGATAAGGACGATCGCGCTTGTCAAATATTTCCTTGCAATTTAATAATTACTTTGCTTTCAACTATCGACACGTGCAAGTATGTGTGCTCGCGCACGTATTTCGAAGAAACGAGTACTTTATCGGTGCAGGTGAGGCTCGTGCGATAATTTGCAAACTGCTACGCGCGACACACGAGACAAAAGGAGCCTCGACCGAAACCAAGTTGAAATTAATTTTTCATCTTGGAAAACCTTGAAACGCCGATTAATCTCCGACTACAACACGAGCTTCCACCGATCAAAAAGTCTTCGTAGTCCAACGGATGCTCATTGCACTCATAAAGGACTCTCGACACCAGTTGTAAAAACAGTAGAGGCTGATATGGATTGTGGGTGCGATACGGAAACGAGTTGCAGGAGGACGGACAAGTTGGGAAAAGCGCCATTCTCTCGGTTTCTGGGTAAATCCCTCCTGGACCCTCGGGAGAGCAAAACAACGAAATCAAATCATTCGCAGTAGCTGGCGATATTTTTCATGCGTGAATTTTCCAGATCCGTACATCGCGCCTCGCTCTGGCAATGTACGCGCGAGCCACCCATACAGGCGCGCTGCCTTTTTCATAACATTTAATATCGGCTCTCGATTCGGCGCTTTTGCAAATTTACCCGCTACAGTGGAAGATGCACGCATCCACGCTCGCATTTATCCCGGCTGTAAATAATCAGTCTTGCGTCCTGTCGCGTCATCGTTGTGTGCAAAACTGATATATGCATTGACTTTGAGAGAGAGAGAGAGAGAGAGAGAGGGAGAGCGGCCGGGGGGGAGCGGAAGAGCCGGGAGATCCGTTTATCGGAAATCATTCAGTTGCAAGGGCGCAATCGGTTAACAGTGTTTTTCCGGCCCTGTGTTTGCTCTGCTAACCCTTTTTTACCCAAACGCAAGTTGTACACGCAAAGCAATGGCGCGCGGCGTATAATAAGCTATTTCGCACCGCGTTTCCCTCTTCTCCGAATGTCATTCGCTCGATACGAAGGCCCATCATGGGTTTTCCAGCGAATTGCGACTCTTTTATAATTTTCCTTTAAACAGCGAGTGCCGATCGCAATCTCGTTCGAAGAACCGAGCGTCGACAAAATAAATTGCTAAACTAACGCTGCGTACCTGTTAAAGCCAGCGCTCGGATTAGCAATCGTTTCTATTAGAATGAGGTATTTGCACGAGTAACCGCGATTGCGCAAATCGACTATAAAACTAATACGGCTGCAATGGGACGGTAAAAGATTGCGGTCAGTTTATTCTGCGTTGCTTGGGAACGGTAACGCATACCAACTGCGCGCCGTACGCGTCAACTCACACTCGCGTTTGAATTCCTGCCGGCTATTCGAGGATCCAACGAGAAAGAGCTGGAAGAAAGTCGAGCCTCGAATGGGCCGAGTGTCACCCTCTGTTGTAATTAAAAATCCAGGATCCACGCGTGTGACGATTGCGAAGAGAGTTTGAAACGGAGACGAATCGGGCGGAGGACGGTAAATGACAACAGCGGAGAAGAAAGACAGAAAGAGTTGAAGAGGACGAATAAAAGTAGTAGAAAGTTTGTCCTACGAGACTCTTTTCACCGCAGTCTTAGAGGAGAAACTAAAATGGTCGAGAAGCTCACGTATGAGAATAGGGAGGGTAGGGATAAGGAATGTAAAGTACTTGACGTATGCAGATAATACAATTGCGATAGAAAAAAGCGAGGAGGAATTAAGAGAAATATTAAGGATATTTATGGGATCATTTATGGAGAAAAACGAATTGAAATTCAAAACGGAGGAAAACGAAAATAATGAAGTTTAGAAAAGCGGGGGCAGGAAGACGAAATAGGAATCAAAGAGAAGGAAAAAATCCAATTCGCATTCGTTCAGGGTATAGATTCAAGGGTAATATAATAAGGACGAGGCGCGCACAAAACTAATGGCTAAAAGAGAAAATATGATTTTAGGAAAAGTCTGGAGCATCACGCAAAGGCCGTTTAAGGAACATTTTAGAATGAAAATGAAATTATTCGATGGTTAAGCAGAAATTGCGCTTCTGCACGGTGCAGAAATTTGGAGATGGGAAGAGTCACGAGGCTGATGATGAAAAGCATTTTAAAGGTTTGCACACGGTGAAACTTTATTTATTTACAGTGAAATTGTTACCAAATTACTAAATATAAGTAAAAGTGCAAAAAGCGTAAATTATACGATCGTACGTGGGAAAAATGATTAAGCGAAGAACAAATGTATAAACGAATACTTTAATGTATTGTAACGCTGTGTGTGTATTGCTCGATAGCAAACTACTACTTATGATTAAAAATCGTATAGAGGATCACGACCATTAATTCACTAGTGAATAAGTTTGTTTTTCAGGCTGAACAACACGCGGATTTCGCGCAACACCCCAATTTACATACGCGCGCGCTTGCATTTCTCTTTTTGAATTCATCCCTCTCGCTACCGACGACGACGACGACGACGAACTCCGCATGTTAATTGCTTCCGCTAAAACGATCTCCTGCTGCTTTCCTTGTTTGCGGAAACTCTCCACGAACAGGCGCTTAGCGAACGCGTAATATTCACGTACACGCGAATTTTCTCTTTTTTATTATGACAGGCCGAAATGGCCGGGCGAACGGAACGCGGCCAAAGAGGAGAGCGATATTGTGGCGTGATAGAATGGCTGGCTACGCCGCTCTGCAATAAATAATAATCCCTTGCTTATTGTTCTTTACTCTTTTAAAGCAATTATTCGAAATGTTAGCGCTGGATCGGAATATTATTTTCCGTATAATGGTCCTCGCAATTTGATAGTTTCATTGAAATTTCGGAAAATACGCTGGACTGGAAACCAAATTTACCGGGGGATCGTTTAAATATTGCACCAGCATAAAAACTGGTGTGCGCGAGTACTCGTTATCAATATTAATTAAAAATAAATTACACGAGAACAAATGTAACGGAGAACGCGAGAGCTGCAAAAGTACGGGGGTCGTTTTCGTTGGGCAAACGCAAATTGTCTCTGGTGCTCGGGTCGAAATATTTAGAAAACGATCGGTAAACATCAATTTGTGGAGATTTCACGATTAAAAAACCAAAACATAATTAATAATTAATTCTCGGTGTCAGCCGCTGTTAATTATAAATTATACTAATAAAGAGAAGAGCAAACAGGTTTGACGCGTAATTGCATTCACAGATTATACAAACAAAATTATAATTTTAAATACAAATAATAGGGGTAATAAAAAACGCGTTTATTACTATCACTTTTCAACTGCCATTAAAGCACCGGCTTTTTAAATTTTAAGTGACACTACGACCACTACTTAAGCACAACTCCGAACAGCTTCTATAAAATAAGAATATTTTTATAATTTAAACGACATTGTAAAAGTGTACGAAAATTTATCGAAGCTCGGTGGGACGGGAGTCATTTATTTATTTCCTTATTGCTTATTTCGCATTCGGGCCCGAGTTTTACAATGAATCCCCTCGAAAATTGCCGGTGCCTTGCGTTTTGTTTTATTGCCATTTAAACGCTAGCAATTCTTCGAAGAGAAAGTATTAATGTTAAGTTTCACATCGTCGAAAGATAAAAGGCTAAAATTGCACGCATTAACGATAATTATGTAAATAAACTTCTTTAAAAGTGCGATAAGGAAGCACTACGGTTTATTGGCTTCCATAGTTTTTCTTCTTGAAAAATTCAGTTAAAAAGTGCATACAGCCAGCAACGAGCGTCGGAAAGGTATACTAATTAAATTAAGAAACTCCGCCATAAAATATGACGCAGGCGGCATGCGATAAGCTCGAAAAACATAATTATCGCGACAAAAGAATAGCGCTTGTGGTACGAATATCAATGTTGTTTGAGCTACAACACAGCGAGGCTCTGCGCTATTGTTAAGTTCGAGGCTGGTTTTTATAAATTTATTTTGAAACGCTCCCCTGGAACGACGCGCACAGTTGCTTAACAACTTTATGTAATATATTTGCTTATCTACGAGCGTCGCGCGCGCCATTCGACAGCGATAAAAATGAAATTCTCACGCACCCCTCCTCTTTCATCCCCGACTCGAGCTGTGCGTGACCGACCTAAATAGCCATTAAATATTTATTAGCCAATACCAGAGGCGGCGCTGGTATTGTACATTAATCTGTATGAGCCGACAACGGCGATGTGGTCTTAGTGACATCGGTGTCGCGAATTGCCACCGGGAATCGATTGTCCGCCGAGTTGCACCGGGTCTGCTTTCGTTTTCCCGGGTGCGCCTACCTACGCCTACCAGCCCTGCCGCGGTAACCGGAGTGGACTGACGAGGGTGGGGGTACTTGTAAGCGATGCTAACGAGGATAAGTCGTCCTTACGTACAGGCGAGTGCTCGGCGATGGTGCGTGCGCCAATCGGTGCGAGGCTCGCGGCTACTTATGCGCGTGTCCGGAGGATAAAAGTCGAAAAATGCAGCAGCTTTATATTATCTCTCTCTCTCTCTCTCTCTCTCTCTTTACTCGCCCTGGCTATCGTTTTATATTTTTTCCGCAAACACTCCCGAGGCGTATTTTACGAGCTTAGCGCTACGTGTACGTACGTGGTTTTGATTTTAACTGTCGCATTACTAAGTAGTATTGATTATTAAAATAACTTTCACCTACTTATTTACAAAGGCACCGTGTTTTATCGCGACATTTTTCAACGCCTACCGGCGTAATAAGGTGCTCGTTTCGTTGGCTCTGCGAAATTAAATTCATTCCATCTCCCGGAGACTCAACGCTTTGGAGTCGATTTCCAGCTTCCGTAGCCGAAGCTCACATTTGTTAGAGTGAACTTCTCGTTATCGGAACTTTGGTGAACCCAAGCTGCCGCTCAGTGCGAGTATTCAATTATTGTGCAAGCGCAGTTCGCTGATTTCGAGTTGTTAACACTGATGGTCGACAAAATAATTGCGCGGGCGTTTCCTCAAAAACCCGGAGCATCTTCAACCTCGGCGCGTTTCATCGAAAAACCAATGCCCGCGTTAACGACCCCCTTTACAAATATGTAATAAAGCTGCGAGCATTATAGAGAGCCGGCCACCCCCGCGAGCCCCGCCTATGACTCGAGTGCGCACACGCGAAAAAGACACGGGTGGACAGTAAAGCGGCTTTGGTCGAATAAAAAGTGCTCGAAAACGAAAAAAGAGCTACAGTTAAAATAATACTGCGCTCCTCGTTTTCCCTATCTTGCCCGAACATATAACTTTTGCCAGCCGAATGCGTCCGCGTAAGCGTCAACCTCCTGCTGTTTCGCGCGTCGATATTGGCCGCCACGGCTGAGTTCTGAAATACGCCGGGGCATCGCACAAATCTCCGGGCGATTTATAGAGTAAAGCGAGAGCGAAGCCGAAAAAAGTGACGCCGACAAAAAACAAAATATCTGCTCGTTGCGTATCCTTCTGAGGATGGAGGCGAGCGAAAAAATAAAAATGAAGAGAGAGAAAGGAAGCGAGGGCTCCTGCTATACAGTGACGCCCGTAACAATTGTAGTTTTTCATGGCCGTCACGTACTGCTTTATGGACATTTTAAAATTTCTATTTGTATACTTTTTTGCGAGGCTAGGCTCCGATCAGATTTTCCGAGCCAATTCGTGCGCGTGCGTCCTTTTACTGGTTTATTCCTTCGCCCGCACACACGGCCACGCCCGTCCACATTTATTCGCCTATTTATTTATTTATTTATTTATTTATTTATTTATTTATGCATTTATTTATGTGCGTTGCAGATATAGGAACGACAACGTGTATCGCTTACGCGACACGAACAGCATAAATACCGGAAAAAGTGCGCGGTCATCGTTTCGTTTTTTCATTCTCTTTGTCTCGCGCAGCCGAAAAAACCGAGCTACGTTATTTAGGCCTCGCGAAAAATAATTGAATAGATGGATCTCTGGTGCTTTACGTACAGACAAATCTATTAATATTCATAAATTATTAAATCTAATTGGAGATCTTAGCAAGAGGTGCAGCCCTGCATTTTAGTTTTAACCTCGAGCATCGTCATCGTGTCTACAATTACTATGAAATTTTGCACTGTTGCCGTCACCGAACGTTCGATGGATTGCCATTTGCTTTGGTGCATTTGACGAAATTCTTATTTCACGTTGAGTAAACGTCGAAATGGTTTCTTGATGATCAACGTAATCTATAGTCCGTAATTTCAAATTATCACGTACTTCCTCGGTGATAAATTTAACCTTTGAATTCGGCGAGCTTAAGAGTTGCATTGTAGAAATAATTGGAGGTTGAAACGCGCCTCTTAATTTGTACTGCAAACAGAAGCTTTAATCGCGATTAAATTATTTTCTTTTCACGTCCGGCAATGATTTTGTGGAGTCGCTCGAAACATCAATTATAAACTATTAAACGCGTCTGTTTTTTCGACCAGCGTCGATTGATTCGGACACAAGTAAATCTTATCCAAAGTAGCTTTCATGGTATATTACACGATTTGATACGGAGAACCACTCGCTATCAATAGCCTACGATCGAAAAACGAAAAAGATGCAGTTGCGCAACCACTGGCGACCTTTTTGCGTTCAAAGTAGTCTCCGGTCAAGCGTTTTTCCAACCTCACCTAGAGACAGCCAAGCGAATAAGGAAAACGAAGCTGAATGTACATTTTCCCCGTAGTTCTGGCTCACTCAGCTTTTCCGCTCCCGGTCCCAGCAATCCGGTACACTGTTTGTCGGCGGCCAGTCTTTTTCCTTCTGTCTGCCCCCCCTCTCTCTCTCTCTCGCGCTGTCTCTGCTTGTTTTTCCAATCCCTTGGCGCACGACTCCTGAGATCCGATTTACGATTCGAACCCGGACGCGTCCGGTCGGAAAAATAGGGAACGTCCGGAGAGATCGAGGCTGGTACGAGAAGACAAGACTCTGGTTGCTAAATATTCAATAAACGCGACCATTATTCTCATCACGTCGCGAACTGAAGACGAGCAGACGGAAAAGGGTATGTTGGAGAGAGAAGCAGAAGGAGGGAAAGAGAGATGAGAAACGGCGAAAGCAATGGGACGGTTCTGTCTTGTTTTTTGCTTGTATGTCCGTCCTTTTAAATTCTTCTCCTGTACGTTGAAGATTGTTATTATACTCGGAAAAAGTAACCTTTCTGATAAAAAGATTCTCCTTCGGAGTTAGCATGTTTACGATAAATAGAATGTCGTTAAACGTTGAAAGGAAATTATTACACCTTTTTAAGAATTATTTAGACTCGTTGCTTCACACGTAATAAAATAGTACACTGTTTTCTTATTTCTTACTAAATTATAGCTCAATTCGTGTAAAACTAATCTTCTCCTCGAGCCTTGTCTTTCAAACATCCAAGTTTTTAATAACAATACTATTTTTAATGCGTAAATGGTTGAAAGCTGAAGAAGTATTGTAAAGTATCTTTTTGCGTTCGCGATTATTGTACAATGAGTACAATGAGTTTCCGTGTATTTAATACTCAATATTAAAAGAAAATAGAGATTAAAGTTTAGAAGATGTTTTCAAGTCCGGTTGAAAAATTTTATAAAACTTGAAAACTTAAACTTTGCAGTTCTATATGCAAAAATTCAAGTTAAAAACATAAATTAATGACGATAAAAGCAATTGCCGGGCATCGCGGTGCGCGTACCGCTTGATTTTTGGGGAATCAAAGCGCAATCGTAATAATAGTTCTTGTAAGCTTTAGAACTTATTGAAAACGTTCTACGCTGAATGCATCTAAACTTTACGATTGTTAAATGGTTTTATCGTGATTTATAATTTACATCATTAACATTAACAAGTGCATAATATTATCGCGCACATACGTCTGGAATTAATTGTCCAATTGCCATTCCCTTATATATATATATTATTCATTTGATTCATACATTACTTTTATTAGACGCGAAAGCTCGATTCTTATTTCCATACGTTTTATAAGTTGTTAGCTTAAAAAGAAATCCTTGTCGGGAACTTACATAAGTAACCACGTTTCAAATAAATTGCATCACGCGCATGATGTTAAAATAAAACCCCAACATAGGTAAAACAAAATACGAAATTCAAAGTTAAGAAGAATCCTCTCTCTTTTTCGAACCTATCCGTATCCTATTCTCTCCTCTGTCTCTGCATTATGGAGTAAAAGTGAAGCGTCGGAGTGGTAGAACATAAAAATAAGAAGAAAGACAAGAAGAAGCAAAAAGGAGAGAAAGCCGGTTGTTTATCCCCCAGGATTACAAGTCGAGACTGCATCCATATTCTGTAATTTGCTCTCTTCTCAAGAAGAAGAGAAGGAAAAGGAGGAGGCGAAGAAACAGACGAGACTGCTCCCCCCCCCCAACCCCAGCCGTCGGTCCACAAGGAAGGAAGATCCTTTCCTTCCACCTCCCCCATCTACCGTAGCGAACAAACTCCGGCATTCCCATCCTCTGCGTCGTGGGCCACGTTTCCTGACTGCAGCTCCTTTTATACACACGGACAGCAACACTGACGCCTCCTCTTTTATTTATCTCCCGGCATTTCGCTCTCTTTCTATCGCTTCGCGGTTCGACTCATTTATACGTGTGCGTTTGCGAGCGGGTCTACATCTATACGTGCACACAGAAGAAGATCCCGGGCTCTCGTGCTCTTGGCTTTCTTTTATTCTCCTCCTCTCTTTCTCCCGTTCCACACCAGAGCCGAGCTCAAAGCCACTCTTCTTTTCTTCTCTTTCTCTCTCTCTCTCTCTCTCTCTCTCTCTCTACCTCCTTGAATTATTCCGTTAAGTTCTCTCCGGACGCGAGCTCTCGCGCCTTTTGCACCCGAGCGGCTGCTGTCAGGAAGAAGAGGAGGAGGAGAACAAGGAGGAGAACGAGGAGGAGGAGAAGAAAGAAGAACAACAACAACAAGTCGAAGAAAGAGAGAAAGAGAGAGAAGTAGAAGAATGGCGGCGAGAGAATTAAGAAGAACTCGTGCACGACCCTTCGCTTCTTTTCTTGAAACGCGTTACGTGTCAATTCTTCGAGTTTCCGCCCTTTTCCTTTGCTCAACTCTGGATTATTTATAGTCATGCAATTTTTAACGAACGGGCTTGTAAAAAGAGAATTTACTTTGTCACGAGAATCACTTTAATGCTTTTACAAGAATTAAAAATTAACAACTGGGGAAATTCCATAACTCGTAAAGCTACAGTCCAGATAACGAATTTTAATATCACTTGAGCTGTTGCGCTCCGTGTTTATAATTACTCTTTTAATAAATATTCCATGACAGACCACTCGTGGTTGTATTACGGCGTAATTTATAACTATCGCCAGCATCAGTGCTTAAAGGGAAACCGTTTTCTCTCCGAAAAATAGAGAGAGAGAGAGAGGGGGGGGGGAGATAAAATCTGAAAATTACTCAAAACATATTTTATACAACGGGGAACCCTAGTACAAATAATAAGGTGTTAATTTATTATCCTTTCAGATACAATTAATAACCAGTTTATAAGCTAAAATAAAGCGCCGCTCATTCGAGCAAAACGAATTTATTTCCCTTTCAAATTGAAATAAGTACTACGGTGGTTACTCGAACGAGAGTAGCTCGCCGAAGGGTTTATCAATCTGAAATGAAATATAATAGCCCCTTAAATTTAGCGGAGATGCTTGTAATGTATTCTTTCGCAGCCTTTATTCGCCTCGCGCGCTCTCGTTTTCGCGGCTCGCTATTCCTCGACGGCGGTTACGCGAACTCGGTGCGTCAGCAATACCGAGGCACGCGTGACGATATACGCGAGAAACTCAAATCGAGCGCGCAACGCCAAATTCCCAGGCTGAATCGCGATGTCCAAACTGGCTGTTGTCTCCGCGAGTCGAGAAGTTAGCAGCGCACGGGTAACGCCTAGTAAACGGCATTCGCCTGGCGCTCGTAAGCGAGTTTTAATTCGCCGATTTGCAGTCTCTGGGGCGGCCGAGCGAGCGAACGCAGCTCTCGAAACGAGGATCTGCGAAATCCGCGACTGATAGTCCATTGCGGCGAGGCGAGCAAAATTTTAATCGCGGCTTACTTTTAGTTTTCAAGAGGCTTGGCTTTTTACTGGTGCAGCTCGTGTAGTTGGCCGTGTTCTAACAAGAGTAAAGGCGTAAAAAGATTAACTATTTAGTCCACACGACTCCCGACATGTTTACTCAATAAAGCGAGAGCGCGAGAGTGGGAGTAAAAAAGAAGGGCAAGGATGAAAAGTTGTATAAAGAATGGCGCGCGCGCGCGCGCGCGCGATCCGTCGTAAATCGTAAATCCGGTCTACAGCCGAGATCGGAAAGCCTCGAGTCAACGCAAGAGAAACGCCGCCAATTTAAGTAGCTGCACGGGATCACGAACGCTTTAATCGATTTCTCGATTCTCCCTCGTGCCATGACCCCGTCATAAAAACGCGCTCTGGCCTGGGATGCTGTGTCGACGTAATATAGCTTACTTACACTGGAGAAATACAACTTTCTTTTGTTCTGCCGAAACTTTCTCCCTCTCCTTCGCCTGGGCTGGCTCTTGCCGTTCGCTTGTTCCGCAACTCCATTGAAAACCTAATGAAACGTTTACGCGCGCTGCCCAATCTTCCCGGTCGTGCGCCGATTTACGCAACCTTATTTATCGAGACGCAGTCCGGCGTAACTTTGAGCAAAACCGCTCGAGCCTTTATTTTGCCGCGTTCATCGGCTACGAACGATCGTCGCGCGGATCAACTCTGATGCTTATAAACGTCGCTTTATTGATTTATCAGGCCGGAGCAAGCGAGTATAGCCGTTACACACCTTTGCCACTATTATTCATGAGCTGCTTCTTCTACGTGACCCGGTAATATTCAAACATTGCACGAGTGCAACGACGCGGACTCGTAAATATTCTGCTCCTTGTTCGATTATCAATTAATTGAATAGTCGGCGGTGGGGGGTATTGGTATTTTAACGTACGTATCTTTTACTCGATTGTGCGCGAGCGAGTTCAACTTTCCTCAATAACAACGACTAGGCGAAATTCAAATTTCCAAGTTTTGCTTATCGCGCGGAGGAGAAGTTTTCGGATAACGTTAATTGACTCGGTTACGGAACGGAGCTCCGAGAAACGCTATTTTCACCATAAATGTCGAGAAATGTTGTTAAAAAACGACGAGTTACTCCGAAATGCTTCAACTTTTTGTTTCGATTATTGCGCGACAAACTCATTTAATAGCGAACGCAGCAGTGACTTTTGTTAAACTACTTTGCGACTGAAAAAGTCTTTCGATTAATACTATTAGCGTTCGCCGCATAAACTTTGGCTTGGGCTACGAAGCGCTCGGAAGGTGTATCCCGGCGTCCATATTCTACCGCGTGGCAATTCAATTTTTCTCACCCTTGGGCTGACTTTTACCCCCTAATTTTCTCACAATGCGATTGACGCATCGCGCCTCGGGGGCCGCCGCCGCTGCAACAATGAAATTCTCCCTAATTAAAAGCTCGTCGCGCCATTTGCATGTTATTACCTTGTTTACATATTTATTCAAGAAGCCGGGGAGTCGGCGGACGTCGGATGACGGCGCTTGTTTCCTCGTAGAAGGGAGACCCAGACACGCGCACGCGCGCCCGCCAAAATCATCCCCTAATCTGCGGCAAACTTCCTCTCGGGGCTTCGGGCTTTAATATTAGATTAGGCCCCTGTTATGTATATAGCGTGAAAGGAAAGTTATACCAGGGGGTGGCGCGCAGTCCGGTATTTTACATTTTGCGCGCAGTGTGGCCAGAGGAGGGTGGAGGGAGGACAGAGGAGAGTGCAACCAACTGCTTGTCCGCACTTGAGATACGCGCCCTAGACGATTGCGCGCTCGACTTTTACCGCCTATTGATTTTTCCTAATATCCTTCACCTTTATCCGAGATTCCATGGAATCTTGATGGATTATCGAAAGCACGGTTAGTGCAGACATTGATGATATAAGACGTGCGAGCTCGTGTTTACGTAGAGATTGATCCGCGCGATTACATCATTATGGCATAATAATCGATACGTAAAGTTTATTTGAGTTTAAAATGAGCCTGGATGCCTGTAATTTGAGGTTTATCGAGGATGATTGATGCGTTTCTTTTCGCATTTGTACAATTTAGATTTCGAAAGTGGAATTATCTTGATCAAGTGTCAATTTTCCTTTTTTCCATCTCCAGTACTCGCGCTAAGGCAACAAAATACCTGTTTTCGAAGAAGACATTTCGCTTCTTTAGCCACTCGAAATACATTACGTAATTGCAGATTCGATATAAAGCTGTACACCAAGAGTATAATTTATATTGTTTCCTTGATGCGATAATTAATGAACGTTCATCTATAATGCATCGCGTTGCATAATTTATGGTTCTTTTGCAAGTTCTTGAAATAAGTGCTATTTTCGTGCAAACAAAAAACCAGTTTATATTTGCAAATATATGAGAAAAATAACGTCGATATTGATAAGACGCGATATAACCAGGAATACGGGCACCCATGCATAAATTGAAAGCTTTTTTTAAACTTTCTTCAGAGCTTGGATTATTGCATTTTAAACTGCAAGTTGCAGCTAAAACGGACTTTATTTACGCTCAAATCACTATCATTGAATTAAGGCTCTAATCAATTTCCTCCGGTGCAGCAATCAAAAAACGATGCAATTACAAATTATGCCGCATGTGCCCATAATCTTGTGCAAGATTGACAAACAGTTTTTTGTTAACACGACCGACTAAATTTGACAGGTGGAAAAAAATGATAATGATAATGATATGATAATAATAACAACAACAACAACAACAACAACAACAATAATAATAATAATAATAATAATGTGACAAATTATATGTAAATTTTGAACCAAGGAAATAAATAAATATTATCTTACCTGTTTGTGCATCTCGACATTGAGGCCGTACGACATCTCGTAATACTGGAAAAAAATAATAAAGATAATGTAATTAGAAAAATTATACAAAGCATATAAAGACATAATTACTGTGTACGGGTTATATGATAAGTGTGATAAAACGTGTTTAAATATTTATCATGCAAAGCTTTTATTAAAAATTGTGTCATACGTGTTTTTAGTATTTCTCTAGAACTTCAGCATTTGCTAAAACAGTATTCCAAGGCATTTTTAGAACATAAATAATCAACGACTACTAATCCAACATTGTACTTACGCTAAATAAGTTTAAAAATAAAGTCGTGCTACAAATGTGCTTTTTTTCGCAGTAAAAATAAACTACGAGTAAGCTTGCTTTTCGACTGCTCGTACTTCCAACAAGCACAAATTTTTCCACAATGGTCGACTCTCGGTGCAATAAAATATTTGTAATATAATTTGTTGATGTACCAGGCTACGGTTGACGTTTAATCGCCTCTTGGGCAACTGCCTCCTTCTCAAGCGTCAATCTTTCGAATAAAAACAACACATTGAATTACAAAAATGTCGCTCTAATACAAATATCGTTGGTGCGCTTCGTACTGCGCCGTATCTTTGCAAGATAAGCAACGGGAGTAAAAAAAATTTACACGAGCTTAACAATCGTTCGGGATCACGATCATCCTTCACGGCCTCGAATTACCGGCTCCATAAATTTCCCGCAGTAACTTCACCTGAGAATACAATCAAAGATCCAGCGGTGGAAATAAAAAAATGCGGCGACCGATCCTCGGCGCTCGATTGGCTATTGAATACACGGTTGCAGCTAACGCCAATTGAAAATATTCACTTCGCGGTATAACCGACAAACGAGAAAAACAATTTGCTATCATACAGTAGTACTACGTGTTACGTGCGGTAGTCGACGAATCTGGTATAGCGCGAACGTCAAAAGTGGAAGCAAGATAATCGAAATTCAATATCTGTACGCAGCGGATATCGCGCCGAAGGCTGGCATTGTAAAGGACGCGTCCAAAAGGTCGTCGAACCGATACTCCGCTTTGATCAAACCCGCAATTTCGGGCTCTTTTTCCTTCGCTGTTTGGCTTTCGCTTTCCGCTTTCTGCTTTCTCGTTTCCATTCCAAACGATCGAGATTCGGAAAATCTCCGCGTCCAGTCTCAAGGCCCGACCAACGCTCGCTACTTCTCCCAAATAACCGAGCAGCTTTAATAGCAACAACCTCGAACGTTCCGAGCAGGAGCTTCCGTCGGGCTCTACTCTCGTACAGGTCACGAGTAGTGACCTTTGCAAAATATTCCCCTGACTTCCGGGTTCGTTGCAAGAGTGACGAGAATACCCGAAAGCTCGTCACAACTAGTAGAGCGCGTAAGCACAATAAGGGGGAAAGCCGACGCGAGTGCGTCTGCAGGCACTCGGCGAATGCAATCCGAAGCAGCTGAAACACGGATTCTGAAGCCGCAGAAGGCACGAGGGTCCTCGATGCGGCCCAAGAAAAAACCGAGGCGCAAAAAAGGAAGGAGCGAGGACGAGGAGATAGTGAATTCAGTGGATTTTAACGGTCCCCGTTGCAAATGCTTGCGCGCGCGCGAGTCATTGACTATAAAGCAACGGCCGCTGTGAACGGCGTTTACTGCCCGAGCGGCTCGTAAAACGCGCGGTTCTCCAGCCACCCGCTATATGTGCGCGCATACGTCGAGTTCTGGCGCGCACGGCGACGGGGAGGGAGGGAGGGAGGGAGGGAGGGGGAGAGCTGCGTTCGCTCTGACCGGGACGCGTAATGAAAATGAACGACAAAACGGGAATTCTACGCGTCGTTCGCCGCCGCGCGAACTTAAACGCCAGGGCCGCGGTTTATTTCGGGCGTTCAGACTCGCGCCAGAGGAAGGAGAGCGCGGACAAAGTCGTACGCGACCGCGGCCCGGGTGAGCCGCCGTCCTGCCCTTGCGTGCTTTTACGTAATTTTGCATATTGTTTCGGCACTCGCGCCGCCGTCGGCTTATTGGCCTTTTCAAAAAACGAGATGCAAAATACGACTGCCGGTTATTGAGCGGAATTTCCATTCGGTCGTGCACTAAAAACAGAAGTGGAGACGGAGCGCCGATATTTTTATACTAAACGTTTATTTACGAGCGTCTCTGTTGCTACATTGCAAAGTACCTTTTCTAGTTCGAGACTGAAATCACAGAATCAAATTCAGCGTTATCTTTATTCAGGCTCTAATACTTTATCTAATCTCGCGTCTGGATTGAATCGGCACGTTACTACTGCCGCTTTCAGATGCAGCGATTGTTCCTGCCACGCTATGGGATATTTAATATAATTTACACTTTATGCACCTCGGTAATTCGAACGAATAAAACAACGGCGTTTGTTTTATTACAATAAATAATAGTACAATAAAAATAAGACGCGTACGTAATGAATTGAAAGCCTGGAAAATACGGAGCTCGCGTACAATTAATATTATTAGCGCTCGGCGTTCCGAGAAGCCCTCGATTTCAACTCTGCGACTGTTAGCGCATTAATGCGTGAAAATCAAAAATTTACGTTCCTAGAGTCGCGATTAAATCGATATCGTTCGCGCGCTAAATTAAATCTTCCAATTTTATCGGAGCATTATTCGCGGCGTGCCCCATTCACCGAGGCTATTTAAATCTTGACCGTTTAATGGTAAGTCGTCAATAAGCCGAGTAAATAGAAACGGACGGCTTTACACGAGTGAGGGAATGAAATTACCGACTATTAGCAGATCGTTCAGCTATATTCAGGTCGTTCGTGGAGCAAAAGCATCCGGTACACTGAGAACCGTTGTGAAAGAAAACGTCCACCCCCCGCTCTCGCTCTTCGTCTGTCTTTCTTTGTTTTACTATCTCGTCGTATATAAGACTTGGTATAAATATTATATATGCCATGAGTTCTCCTCTACATTCTACTCTAACTAATGCGTTTGTTCCTTTAAAGTCTTTTTCAGAAGATAACCATATTTATTACCTTCTACCAAGAACTGATTTTGCATATTTTCACTGTGCGGGTACCGTGCAACAAAATTTATACAATTCTAATTTTAAAACAGTAACTGCTAGACTACAATGTAAGCAGAAACACTTTTGAAAATTTAAGTAGAACGTAAAATTCTGCAAATTATTGATTTCAAGTTGAATGAGACTCTAGAAAAATATAACAAACGTAACTCGCGAGCAATTAGTAGAATTCAATTGTTAAATTAAATCTTTTTAAAATTTAGTTCTCTCATCTCATTAAAAACTACTTTCATAATTAATTCCTTTAATTGCCAAAGGAGAAATACCAAATTGTGCAAATATTGTTTGCGTTAATAAATCTGACGAGCCTCGATTATTATTTTTTTTTTCAATCGTCAAATTAGATAAACAAAGATAAAGTTATCGACCTTATTTCTGTTGGCTGATCTCAAATTAAATATCACTTAAGCGTAACTTAATTGCTAAAATCTCAAACAATTAGATTGATTATTAATTCGACGTTATTTTTCAGATCGCGCGTTTCATAAACATGCAGACGAGAAATCATTTCGCACCTCGGATCCTCCGAGTGTCAAAGGTTATAATTAAATAAAACGAACGCGCGAGTTTAATTATTTAAAATTTTGAAACTAAATATTCAAACATTTTCCGCTCGTTAAAGCAGCTCCAAATATGTTTTCGAGAAGAGAGCGATCGTTAATGCACTACGAAGAAGTGGATATGCGGTAAAAAGTTGGGAGAGAAAAGGACAAAACACAGAGCCCTCGAATCGAACCTCGGCACAAGATGCAAAGCGAAGAGTTACGGAAACTATTTCAAGAGGAAGGAAGAAACTCGAAAAGTGTGAAATCCTCTCTCGGCTTGTCCGTGGATAATTGGTACTTAATTAATAGACTTTCACCCGAAGCGCTTCGAAAAACATAACTCGAGTTGGGAATCCGAGTCTTGATTATACAGTAGCGGAGGAAACGCAAACGCGCTAATTCCCACTTGATTGAGTATTTGTAGCTAATGCAAAGAAGTCATACTAATTCTGGAGCGCGGAAGAGGAAAAGTGGCCTGTTATTCGAGTACTTGGCGAGGCCCGACGCCATATACTCCGTAAACTTTTCTAATATGTAACAGTTAGTGAGAAACGCGAAAATTGTTAACGAGCAGGCGCTCGACTTTGCAAAAGGTGCGAAGCTCGGAGTTACTACTCGAGTAACTGGAAATATGTTATTAATTCAACGATTCGTCAACTTATTTTACTCCGCCGGCTCGAGCAACGTGTTTTACAACGATATACCACCGCTCGCGTATTTGGGTGCATTACCTTGTTATGCGTGAGCTGAACCTCTGCAAACAATGCGTTTCCTAATACATGTTAGTTTCGCGTTCTAATCATTTTTATCGAATAATTTAGCGAGAAACTTCGATGGATAAAAACAGGTTATTTTGAATTAAATTAATTTACAGGAGCCGGTTGCGCGCTAAAGCTCCCTCTCAGTCTTTTGTTAATACGTAAAGCTGGGAAAATCTGAGATTACAACAACTAAATTGCAATAAGTTTAAGCTGTAACGGGAGTTAAAGACAACTCGAAACCAGTTTTTGCCAATATTATTCACTCGTAATGAAAACACCTACTTGGCTTGAAATACATCTAAGCTTAGAAGAGCCGTGATTTTAATGCGAACCGAAACGGAAATTTTGCTGCACACATCGGCGACGATTACGGGTAAGAAATAATATTACACAATGTAACGTCGCTTCAACTCCTCTCGTTTATTACTATAAACATATTTTGTTGGTTTGAATTTATAAAACGTTTGCTTACGCAACGGATTTGATTTGACTAATACACATACAGGTGTACATGTATAAATACATATCTTGCGCAGCGAAAACTAAATCGACTGTCGTTCGCATCTTATATAATCTCCAAGTATTTCAATAGACGATACAATCTCGACGAAATACTGCATACGTAGAATTATTTCGTAGAAACTTCTATAGTGACGAAATTCAATAGCCGAAAGTAAAATGTCGAAAATAATATCTATCATTAGCTGCCAAATTTTTAATACTTATCGCAACACGATATTGTTTATCGCTAATTGCACAGTAGTACTCGAGGACACGACGTAATTTATCCGATTCCATTCAAAAGCACTTTTTCACCTCTTGTCCCATAATCCCTACGCGGAAGGGCCCCTATATTACAAATGTAGCTTCCCCCAAAAAAGATTTTATCGAAATTGCGCGACAGTTAATCTCCGTCGAGGGGGAAAAAGTCTGTCTCGGTAAGCTTTTCCTCCGCAAACAATAAAGATCGAATGCCCGAAGACTCGAGAACTGCAAAACAATTAGCTCGTCTCAGATAAACAAACGCATCATGGACCAAAAATTCCACGAAACAAAAGCCGAACACGCCACGGCACACACTTCCCGAGGCACCACCAATTTTCTAAGAAATCTCTCAACGGCCGTTGATTCCTGCCGTTGCACTCCCTAGGGGAAGGATATCAACTTTCGCGCTGACCAGTACGAGGATGTTCTCTCCTCTCTTTCGCAATAAACAGATCGGCGCGCTCCGATAGGAATCGCGTCGATCGATATCGCGATTAACCGAAAGAGAAGGAGAAGGAGAGAAGGGCAGCCGGACAAGTAATCAGAGCTGCGAGACTAATGGATCGGAGAGAGGCTTCGCTCACGCACACACAAGACTCTCTTCTTTCTCTCTATCGCTTAAGTTTGTCGCAAGATGCTTATCATTTCTCTTGGTAATTCTTCGCCGTCCGTTCCTTTATAAGAGAATCTCGTCCGAGTGCGACAAAGACATTCGCTCGAGTGTCAAATTATTTGTTCTCTCTTACAGCGCGCAGAAGAAACTTCCTCAGCAAAGCCTTTCGAACTATTGTTTTAAAACTTTGGCGTGCGTACGCGTGTATCCGGTTGCGGATGTAACGTACTGCCCGAAAGGGGTTGGGTCTGCATTTTTGCTCGGGAGAGAAGCGGACGCTAAGCGGATTTTAGATCGTTTGCATTTTGCCAATGCAGCCTCATCGAGATGCGTTTCTCTGCAAAGAAGCAGAAGAACCCGAGTAAGTTTCTAATTTGTTTTATGGAGCTTGAAAAGGACTTGAGGATTTATGTCGCTGTGCGATTTAAATGTGCGACTTAATACGGCAACTTATTGTTGTTCAAGTCTTATCTGCTGTTAATGTCATCTGTAGATTAGTAGCTTTTTGCCCAACGATGTCTATGTGATGTTTGCGACGACTTTCGAGGATTAGAGAAAAATATTCGAGGCTTGTAAAAAAGGCCTCCCGCGCTTAGGTTCGTCTCCTAAAGTTGAAGATCGAAACTTGTTTATTGCATAAGCTTACGAGGATCGATGCCGACAAAATGCACTTTAAACATTATTATATCCGCGTAATTACCGGCGAGCGGAACTCCAGCGCGAAAATTGCGGATAAAAACAATTTATAAAGAAAGGAAAAACTTTGCAATATTTTTTGAGATCGCGCAAGTTGCGTTGCAGATGTGTAAGTCAAATCTCGCACTCGTGCTTGATTGTTTAATCAGGAGTCGCCTGGGTTACGAGCAAGCGCCTCTGCATGTGCGTACGTACGTGTCAAAGAGGCTTGTTGCAATTCTCTCTTTGCACATGCCCCTCCAACCTGACCAACATACAAATTTCGACCCGGATTTTGATGATACGTACACCAGAAATTAGGAACATACCCTCGATTTAATACGGAAAAACAGTTCCATAATTCCATTATTGAAGGACGTGACGGCATTCGCTATTTGCCCTTTTAATCAAACTTATCCATAACGTTAACAAATCTTGTGGCAGATTTTATCGTGGGGTATCGTCGTCGTCGTTCTATAAGTATTTAAATTCCTCGCGACTGCATTATAACGAGTATAAACGACGTGGACTTAGCGTTGTAGGACTCGCAAACAGTTGATCCAAATCCAACTCTCGTTTCCTCCGTAGATGGATTAGACCTAAAAACGAATCTCGCGCAGGAGTCGTCCAGGACTTGGACCACCGCCTCGAGGACGAGCAGCAAGGACATCCGCGCTAAGAAACATAAACTGGACTGGTCGGCTACGGTACACGCTTTAGCACCAGAGGGCGGTGGCTCAGCAACAGTCGCAGCATCAAGCACCGGATCGTTAGGAGCACGCCTTTGAAAAGCAGATCACAGGCTCCAGGTTTACAGCTACAATCTCCTTAATTGCGCTTTTATTGGGAAGCGCACCGCGGTTGAGCGCAGTGTATTTAAAGCGGCGCAGCGGGCGCCAAGAAAGCACCTGAGCGTGAAAGACGGCGATAAAGAGAAAGAGACGGGGGAAATAGAGATAGACAGGCGTGTGGAATTTTCGCAGCCGATCCCGGAGAAGGCCAGTGCCAGTGGCAGCGCAACTGCACCGCATCTCGTAAAACTCGACGATCTCGACAATTACACGAGAGAGTCGTAAAGGAGCAACAGCCGGGAGTTCGGTCGCGTGTAAAAGCGCGTCCCAGTGCCGAGATCGGCCCGTGTTCCTCTCGTTTCCTCGGTCGGCGCGGTTCCCGGCAAAAACAAATCCGTCGAGCGCAGCCTTGCGAATTCGCGTGCTGGGAAACGACGGCGCTAAAGAGAAGTCCCCCGGTGCCCCCCCCTCGGCTGCGCGTCTCTGTGTGTCGACAGACGGAAGAAGGATGCGAGGGTGTAGCCGAGTAGACGCGAGTGATTTGGAAGCGGCAGAGAGACTAGGAAACCTCTCAGAGAAGCTTAAACTGCGCGGGAGAGCCGCCGCCCATCCGCCCCCGTATACACCTTTGTTGTACCGACAGAATTCTATGAATACATAAAGCTATTGTCAAGAAGCCATTAAATTAGCTGAGATAAGGAGATTTGGAATTGGACGAAAGAAAATGGAGTTGCCGATAATTGCGCGAGTTTCAAGTTTGCGACGTTGCACGCAGCGCTTCGGCGGACTTTTTTTCTGAAATTTCGACTGTAAAACATTAGCATTGAAACAACCGTCGAATCGCGTGATTATGGATTTCTCGGGTATTGCGTCACCGTGCACATTTGTGACTGGTTATTAGCCGCGTTGTGCAATAGGATGTGATTCAAATTAAGTTTGCCTAGTAACAAGATAGTTACAGCTGGAAAACTAACTTCGTAAGTTAGAAATTTAGATTTCGCTACCAGTCGAAAGAATTCGTTTTATAATGCTCTTTTCGCGCTCTTAAATGCTTTAAAAATAGTCGTAATTGTTGCTAATCAGCAAAAGACGAAAAATGTGCGCCTTATCGAGTGCAAATAAAACTTGTCCGAGTATTACCGCGAGAAAAAATTGAAGAGGTGTAGCGTTAAATGGCGCATTGTTTAATTAATTAAATCTGAATTGGTCCGGAAAGGAAATGCAATTTTTCGAGCTATAAAATCGACGATTTCTTAAACTGTATTTCGAAAGCCAATAAGGAGTTTAATTTGATTTCGAGGGGTTGGTATAGTTTCAACGCGTGGGTCTGAAAAGTCGGCCTAAAATAAAGAAGAACGAGAGAACTCGTATTCCTAAGCTCATAATCGCATCAATCGTTAAAATATGCTGCGATAATAACGGATTGGTCGATTAGCGCGAAGCAAAGCTTCTCGCGAGCTAATCGCGAGAAAAAATGCTCGGCAACAAAGTCACGACTACCGTGCGCGAAACTCAATAATACACATCCTCTGTAAACATTAAACAATCGAGCAATTAAACGAAGCTCTCCTTAACACATTAGCATCGATAACAAAACAAACCCTCTCTTTATCCGTGTGTAAGAGTAACATTAAACGCAATATAAATGCAAAGCGACAGCTGCACTCGTAGCTCGGAGATAAGATAATCACCGCCTGGTGAAATTAATAAGCGAAGATCAAGTTGTGCTCCCGGGAAGAGTGGAAACTCGATAGAGCGAGGAGACGAAAGAGCGCGAGGAGCGGGGGTGGAAGGGGGAGTGAGCAAGATAAACGCGAGCCGACGTGCCGTGGGCGAGCGGGAAAAAGGATCGCGAGAGATAGCATTGTGATATGTGCGCCCGAGCACACGTACACGTGCGCCCGAGTGCGCAAACGCGGCGGTGACACGCGTAAATTCAAAAGGCGCCCCCGACACTATACGAGTGCACACGATCTCGTGTAGCGGAGAAATCGCGAGCGGCGCAAGTTTTGCATCGCTAATGAAGACACGCGCGCTCGTCCCCGCGCGCACACACACACAGAGTAATGAAATTCTACGAGGGAAACCCGGGGTGGTAGTGGCAGCCGCCGATATATGCATTCTATGCAAATCGCGAGCGACTCCGCTTCCTTGTGCGCTTGCTTAAAAGTTTGTAAACAAATGATAGAAGCGAAGTGCATAACGCCGCCTCGGATCCGAGGAGATGTAGAACAAGCCGAGAGGCAGCTCAGCGGGATTTCGAATCCGGCGAGCGGGAAACTCTTTAAAGCAATTTAGACGGGGCAAGGTCCTGATGACTTGTTAATATTTGTCGCCGCTGGGTGATTTAGCCCCGCCTCTAACGGACCCCCTTTCGGGTTTGTTCCGGCGCGCGTTCGCCGAGCGACTGCAGCAATTCGCGAAAGAGTTGATCGGATCGCGCCTGGAAAATGCAGCGCCACTTTCCTCGAATCGAGCTGGACCGCCGACGTTTCCGAGATGCTCGAGAAAAATTTACACGAGCCGAACCTTTGCTTAAGCTCCGGCTGTCGGGGGTCGGTCTATTTAGGGAATTACACCAGGGGTGGGTCGAGCGAGGGACTCGCGTTTCGTCCAGACACGCTCTCGCATTCGCTCGCGTCCCACTGAGATTTCATCTCGTTTCGCGGATTATTGCTGAATACGATACAAGTGATTGGCGCGCGGGAGACGGCCATCCGTGAAAATTGCAGCGCAGTTAATTCCTCGACGCATCGCCGTTATTAAAGGCATCTGCTTTACTTACCGCCAACTTTAGAATTGATCGATGCGTGTTTCTTTTAATGGTCTTCTTAGCTTGGCGCTTACACCGCCTCTATTCGGCGGCATTCATCGCTCGAATAATTAAAATCGCGAAAAAGTACAATATTATTACACCGAGTCGTAATTTGCGGGCTGGATGGCAAATGGTTTGATGGAGGAGCGGAAATTATTTTCTTACATTTCTGTGATTACACGAGTACAAAAAGATCCTTATAAAAGCAGATAATGAGGTCAGTTATTTATACGGAATACGTCACTTTGCCAATGAAGATTAATTACTAAGAGTGCTTTGGAACAATCTTATTAACCATTTATATGCTCCTCATTACGGAGCAAAAACTTTTCGCTCTTGATTAATCAACTGCTTGATTAAGCCGAACAATTATCACCTATTCCCGTAAGTAGAGAAGAAAATTGAATTCAACTCTTTCTTCATCTCTTCTTTCATTTGCGATAACAATACATTGTATAGCACGACTTTATTACAGTATGACTCAGCCGATTCGTTTTTTCTTCCTCCAAGGCGTGCTAATGAATTTTCAAGCACGTCGTAATAATTAAATATGCATTTCAAATGAAAACTCGCCGATACATCATATCGAGTCGTTTCAAGCGTACGCTTCCTTTAAATCATGCTTCTAATTACTTACTGAATTCATAGTTAATTGGAAAAAATCGAAAAATGTGTGCACGTACGCGTGCTACAAGTATAAGATGCTGGTATAAATGGTAAAAGTGTTTTGTACTCACCATGACGTAGTGGCGCTGCATTTCCGACTTCTCCTGAGCAAGTTTTTCCAGCTCCAACTTAATACTGTAGAGAACAAGCAAGGAAAACGCATGTGTAAGCTAAATATTATTATGTGCAGGCGATAATCAAAAGCGTCGTGTACCGAGGAAAAATGTTATTGAGAAAACGTTAAAAGCTTCGCTATTTACGCTGCAGCCCATAAAGATGGTTGCCCCCGATAAGTGAAATCAATCGATGATATTTGAAACGCGATACCCGCCCCTTCCTGCGCCCAATATTCAACTACGATGTAAAGTATTCGGTGTAAAAAACTTGCGGAACTTAAAACTTTACGACGGATATTGCGTATGATTTATACGCTACGCTACAGCATTACAATTAATTTTTCGATAGGTAAACGCTCGTTAAAGGCGAGTTAAAGCCAAGGAGTTTGCGCTCGCGATCGTTACGAATCCAAATGTACAATGAAGTTTCTCGGTAATTATGAGAACTGTTTTGCAATGCACGCGAAAACAGGAAGTGTAATTCGTACGTTAATAATTTCGAGTGCGAATAATATAGCGTCGAGTACGTTTTTCCGCGGCGCTTGATTCAACAATAACTCTAGATAGCTTTCGAGCAAAGTAAATATTGAAACGAAACGGGCATTTAGAACTGCTGGACGCACGCGCGTGTCGCAGCAGCGTATCGCGCAAGAAACGTATCAAGAGCATTAATTGCAAAGTACATTTGTATCAGTATTCTCATTGAGATTCGCGCAAAAACTAGCCGGCAATCTAATCGATCTGACGCGAGTCCAATCGAAATCGCTGATTATAGTTTATAAATCGATCGGAGGAGGCAAATGGACATTGGCACGGCAAGTGTCGGGAAAAAGTTGCGCAAAGCGCCCAAGAAAGTACGAGACTTTGCTCAATAACAGTTTCCTCGGTGTGGGTGTAGTTGAGGGGGCTGGCGGGCCGGGGGGAGGGCGGGCGGGCGGCTCGGGACTAAATATTAATTGAACGTCGCCGCCTCGCTCGCCGCTTGCATTGGTAGACGCCGCGGAGAGCCATTGTTTGTTAATCGCCTGGAAATACGCCGTGAGAAGTGACACACCTTTTTTCGTTGCGAATACGGATATACGCACACGTACAAAGAGCAGACGGCCTCGCTTATTATATGCCGCATGTATTTAGCGGAGGCTCCGTGACGAATGGTTAGGCTCGTCGACAGCCTGTGGCGCATTCGTCTTACGATTGACACTCGGCAATTTCGCTCGTGAGCTTATCGGCGGAAGGTTGAGAAAGTTTGACCTTTTTTAAAAGGAGCGAGTCACGCCGGGCGATACTGAAACGCTTTTTACCCGATAAATCGATGGAATAGCTTCATCGGGCTTGTAATTCGAGGAGAGCAACGATTAATTTTTTTTTTTACGAATCTGGGCTGAATTATTTGCGTGAGTAAGTTCTCGGTGTCACGAGTACTGCGAGAAGTACTCGCTACTCTGCAATTAGAAAATTTATCGACTCGAAGATTATTTCGTCGAAGCTCGTAATTTCGTGAAAATTATCGCTCGACGTCCGCCTAAGAAATTTTGAAAAAAACTCAAGTCGTTAATTTTGATTCGCTAACGAGCTAATTCTTTCAAATCGAAATGGCAATTCTCGGAGTTTTGTTCTTAAAAAATAAGCGATTGTTTAAATTTAAAGACGCGATCGAGCGGTTGTTGTAAAGTACTCTGTTTATTTGCAGCGCATTGACGAGTGCGCGGCTAATTCAAAGGCAGACGGTTAAAATATTTTCCAAATAATTAGAATCCTCGATTTGTTGCTGGCTTGCAAATCTCGAAATAGTGGGCGCTTTAAGAGTCGGAATGCTAAATTCTAGAAAGCGAGACGATCTCGAGACCCGATAATCTAGCGAACAAGGAATAGACTTTCGACGAGGCTCGCGTCGGAAGTCGCTGGAATACAAGAGCCTCGAGGACGTGGTGATAGGATAGTGCAAAATTACAATCAAGCGGTTAAATAAAACACACAATTAGTGCAGCCGCAACAAACATTGATTATGATATAATGCTGAGTGAATGAACATGTTTGGCTGTTGTAAATGCTCAATGTGTTTGCAAAAAAACTCTTAAAGTACAATAATACGTGTCGATTCGAACCTTGCATGATTAAATAAATCGTTCAAAGAGTGAAATGAATAAATCGCAACGTATAATTTGGCACACATAAATTGTTACGTCCAAACCAAAAAGATATAAATATCATTACTTTCAACGATAAATTTATGCTACCTGCAACAGCTTTCGATACAACTACGTACGTGCTGCTGTATAAATAGCAAAAAAGAAACATTCAATTATTGTATTTCTGAACAAATGCTCGAATATTTACGTGAATAATAAAACATTGACAACGTGCTGTCTATTTTCAAGCAATAACTTATAAATTTTCAAAAGATCAAAAGTTCCATTCATAACATTTTACTTTACAAAATAACAAAACTAGTTCAATCGAAAGATATGCATTATTTCACTTCAATTTTACGGGTGCAATTTAAAAGACAAAAATTAATTTGAAAATTGTGTGGTGAGAAAATCCGTGTCTGACTGTAATTTAAACGCTTCGAGCGGCTTACCATAACGCAATTCCTCTGAATCTCTATTTTTTCACTGACTAATTTCTCGAACTCCAATTTAAAGCTGCTCGAAAATAATGAGAATGTCAATTAATTCCACCAGTCCTCGAACCCCACGAAGCCTTCGCCTCGTAGCGTCAATCATATTATTCATTCATTTATTTATTTATTTATTTACTTGCTCTTTATTATGCTGTTATAATCGAATGGGAGTACAATACTTTGTAAGCAAATTTCTTCCTTATCGGCTTCGACGTGGAATTTAATTTACTTAATATGCCATAGTAATTCAAAAGTTTGCTTCTACCCGGCAAAGCTCGTCGCTCGATGAATGAGTATGTTTTATTTATTAGCTTCGTTTTATTTTCAACGTCCAAATAAACGAGTTGAAAGTTCAGACCCACGAGTTCGTCCGGAGTGACCGAGAATAAAATATTTTTAACGGAACAATGTATCAAGCACGCGGATCTTTTAT